>VYZM01012851.1:184825-210072 GCA_013398915.1 Dromas ardeola
CTTTGCGCAGGCATCAGCGGGCCACGCGCGGGGGAGCCGCGGCCCCAGCCAGCCCCCCCAGGCACATCACGCCCGGGGGAGAAGGTGGGAGACCGAGTTTGATGTCTGGGGGGATGCTGCAGCCTGGGGGGACCGAGTTTGATGTCTGGGGGGATGCTGCCGCCTGAGGAGGGGTCTAAGGGGTGACAGGGCTGCCCGTCTGCCCACAGTAGTGTGCACCTGTCTGGCAAGGGGTCTCTGAATGTCTCCTTGTGTGTAGAGGCAAAGACTGTGGGTGAGGAATCACTGTATCACTTAGCACAATGGCGGGATGTGGGGGGAGGAAAGCCACCAAACCAAACTTTGGGGCGCTCAAGCAATTTTTAGGTCGGGGAGACAAACCTGACACCGGGTCCCCATCGCTCGTGTTGGTGTCCTCATGTTAGGACCGTAGTAGCAGGTGCCCGTCGCTGCAGAGCCACACCGCTCCCAGTCCACGCGTGCACCTCTGCGTGTGGCTAGGGCTCTGTGTGGCTGGCTGCAAGCTCCCGCGTCTCTGGGGACAGTGCCCTTGGTCCAGGCTCCGTAGGTTGTTGCCTTGCCACTTTTAGGCGTTTGCAATGTATGGATTTCAATGCTACTATATACACGTGTTGGGAGCAGTTGGAGGGGTAGAGATGTATAGGACATCGTGTGTTCAAATGTGTCTTGCTTAAGTGAGCTTGTGAAAACTACTTTGGTGTTATAGTTAGATGCCGTATAAATCATGACTGCATGTGAAGCCCTCCAAATTGTGTGCATCTGCCTAACATTACATGTGTGCACTGTCATATCCAAATACATTTTTATGTAATTTTTTTTCTTTTTTCGGTTAAGAAGTAAAACCCCAGTTGAACTCTGAGCAGGACAAGGGCTTTGTGCCTTGAGTCACTTGCAATGAAAATTTCAACAACCCGTGTGTGTTCATGCAAAACAGTGTCGGGACAGGGGGGAAGTCTGTCAAAGTCTGCAGCACAAGCGGTGCCTGGGGAGGGCTGCGGGGGGCTGTGCCCCATTTCCTGAGGCTCTGTACCATGTTTCCCGGGCTCCCCGATCCCCCCCCTGCACGCTATAGCTGCTGTTTGGCATGATACATGTGGCGCCGGGGACTGGGGACCGCTAGTGGGGCTCTACGTGGGGGCTTCAGCTGGTGCCCGACCTGTGGATTTTCCTCTCCCCTCATCCTGCCCCTCTCCCCCTCCTCCGCAGCCCCCCAGAGAGCTAGTGCTTGGGCGAAGTGGGCTTGGTGAGGCACCCCAAAACCCCCCACCTGACCCCCGACACGAGTGGCATGAACTTGGAGCCAGGCGAGTGCGGGATGAACTCAGTGAGCTGTGGCAACGGGAAACTCCGCCAGTGGCTGATTGACCAGATAGACAGCGGCAAGTACCCGGGGCTGGTGTGGGAGAATGACGAGAAGAGCATCTTCCGCATCCCTTGGAAGCATGCCGGCAAGCAGGACTACAACCGCGAGGAGGATGCCGCCCTCTTCAAGGTAGGACTCAGCCCTGGGGTTGGGGTTGTGGGACACAGCCGGGGCAGGAGGGATGCCCGGGGGCTTTGTGGTGGCCCCCCGCCATCCTGAGCTTGCCACCCGCCTCTGCAGGCTGGCTCTGCTGGGTGCTCGTTGCCGCTGGCTGCCTGCCTGGTGGCCCTGGCTGTGCCCCCGTGTCCCCTGTGTTTGCAGGATGAGACAGCCCGCCCTTTCGCACTTCTCTGTGTGGAGCTAAACGCTTGTGGGACTGCAGCACGTCTGTTTCCACATTCCTCTTGGATCGTTTTCTCCCTTTCCTTGTGCCTGATAAACTGTTTTTCCTACCTTATGATGCTGCTTTTTTCTCAGCCTAAATCTGTAGGGAGTAAATTCGTGCATGTATGAGCACACACATATATGCTGTTTCAAGCGCTGGGGACTTGTACCTTGTAGTTGATTCTTTTTCTGTTTTTCTTTTTTCTTTTTTCTTTTTTTTTCTTGTTCTTTTGATTACCTGAAATGTTTCCAGGCCTGGGCGCTTTTTAAAGGGAAGTTCAGAGAGGGCATTGATAAACCAGATCCCCCTACCTGGAAGACAAGATTAAGGTGTGCTTTGAACAAGAGCAATGACTTTGAAGAACTGGTGGAGAGAAGCCAGCTGGACATCTCAGATCCCTATAAAGTGTACAGAATAGTGCCAGAAGGAGCTAAAAAAGGTAAAGCATCTCAAATTCCCTGTGTAACAGCGTGTGAATACGTCTCATTGTAAGCATATGAGGACTGAAGCGTGCTTTTCTGGAATGGCCACGCAGTCTTTTTAAGTCTTTTAAGGAGCCAAAACGCAGGGCTCAAGTGCAGCTTGTTCTGATGACTTAAGAGGCTGGGTCTGCAGGAGGCCTGCTGGCGTTCGAGCCGCAGCGTCGAAAGGGAGCCCTTGCAGAAGATGCAGACAGGCGCCCTGCACATCGCTGGAGGAATTGCTCTTTTAGCCGGAGCCTCCCTGCCAGTTCTGTGTAGCGAGAGCCAAGGAAGCGGCTCGAGGGACGGGCAGAAAAAAAAAAAAAAGAAAGTGCTTGCTGGATCTAGGTTTTGAATACAGGGAAGAGCAGAAGTGTTTTGAGCTGGGCAGTAGGTAACTGCTGCGGGGGGATGAGCTGGGAGCGAGGGATGCCCAGCCTGCCGCCTCCTGGGCAGGAGCTGGGGGCAGCGCCTGCTCTCCAAGAAGCCCCTGGTGCCAGGGGGGAGGCAAAGGCTTGGCAGGGCCTGGGGACAGCATCGTGGCACACACGGGGTACGGCTGGGCAGCACTTTCCAGGGGAGGCCCGGGGACAGATGCCTCCTGGAGCTGCCTGCAAGGGAGAGCTGGGAATCCTGTCCTAAACAGGCGCTGGAGGGCATTTTAGTCCTCTGCTTGTTCAAAGGCAGGTTGTACGGATTTGTCTTCAATGTGCCACTTTCAGATTTCCTTAAGATGTGGTTGACATCATTTATTTTCGTCCCTCTGGTGAACATAGGTGCAAAACAGATCAGCATGGAAGATCAACCGTTAATGATGAACCATCCCTTCCCAATAACGTCTCCTTACACTTCACTACCATCTCAGGTATGGTGTTAGTTATGCTTTTTTCCTGGTGCTTGTGCATGGAGCAGCATCATTTCTGTGCTACGTGCTGTGTCTGTCTTTGCTGGCGTGGCTCTCTAGTTCTCTCTGGGAAGAAACTTTATTATGAAAACTGAGAAATCGAGAAGCAACTTTTCTAATGTCACATGAGGCCACAGGGCGGTTGATTTCCCTTGGTGTCATTTATCCCTGAGTAATAGGTCTTTTCTGTCGGGCCATAGATATTAGTACGCTGCCATTCTGTTGATGCCAGAATGTAAGCACCCAACGAAGCCTTGCTCTTCCAAGCAGACATTTACCAGCGCTGCTTGGACTGCCTTTTGTTATTCCACGCTGCTTATTATTTACACCAGTGGTGAGAAGTTCATTTGAAAGCCTCATTGGTGGTGGTGGCGAAGTGCCATTCGTGTAGCCTGGGCAATGCTGAGACCTCCGCCGGCTTTGGCAGAGGAAATCAAGGAGCTGGAATGCGAAACGTTGGTGCACCGCAGAGCATTAGTTTTGACAGCTGCCGAGTAAAAGCATATCTCGTTGAATTGCATTAGGTACCAAACTACATGGTGCCCCACGAACGGAACTGGAGGGAATTTGCCCCGGAGCAGCCGCATCCTGACATCCCCTACCAGTGCCCCAGCGTCCCCTTCGCAGCTCGCAGTCATCACTGGCAAGGGCCCGGCTGTGAAAATGGTAAGACGCTCCCTTTTAGGGTTGCTGGCTGAGGCTGGTCACCTAGAAAGACCGTAAATTTCAGGGTTTTTTTATTTGTGGCTTTCATTGGAATTAGCAGAAGGGGCTGGAGAGGAGTGCTGGGCTCCCTTCGAAGAGAGCCCCTGGCAAGAGCCTTTGTCCTGGCTCTTGCTTTTGCTGCCGCCATACGTGCGGTGTGTGGGCCATGGAAGTCTTCTGAGTTGATACAAGTTAGCCCCCAAAAGTCCTCAGCCGTCTCAAAAGCCCTGAGCAATAAAAAAGCAACCAACCACCCCCCCCAAAAACCTCAAATGGGAACATGTGTTGTTTAGCTTTGCTTTCTGATTTTGGACCTTTTGAGGCACACATCACTGAGGTTTTTCCCTCCAGCCTTGTGGATTAGAATGGCATTATTCTCCCAAGAGGAAAGCTGAAATTATTACTTTATTTTAGTGCTGTGGCAATGGGACAACTTGTCATGGATTGAGTCTCTCTTGGGGCTGGTACAGCAGAAACAGAATAAAGGGATGTTCCCTTCCCCAAAGATCTCACAGTACCAGAGCCTAACATAATCACGGCTTTCCAAGCACTGCATCCCTAGGAAAAAGCCTGAATTGTGAAAATGGGCAATGGTGAAGCCTGCAGGGGATAAAATATAAGAGAAAGGGAACTGTGTGCCGTAGACCCTTGCAGGATAACTCACCTGAGGACGCAGGCATTTGCTTCGTGAGGAGAAGCAGCTGGTTCAGAAGGGCAGGAAAGGATGGCAAGCGAGGGAGGACTTCTTAGAGCAGATATTGCATTTTCAGAGGACAGTTCTCTAGAGGTTTTGGTGCAGAGAAATAAGCTTCTGTTTCTTTGGGTCTGCTAAAAAGTAAATGCTCAGTGCACTGCAACTTTTGCTGGCAGTATATCAGAACTATTAGGCAAAAATCCTTTGCTTTTAGTTGAGCTAATAAAAAATCGAGGGAGCAAGCTGAATGAACCCTGCCCTGAAGTACGTCCTCTGCAGTAGTTAAACACACGTTCGGATGCTTTGCAGAATTTGGAGGCAGTTGTTAGTGGCTGGTATTGGGTTTCTCATTGGGCTCTAAGACTTCTCCAAGAGATGCGGGCGTTTTGTATCCGCATCGCTCCGGCTCCTGATCGTGGTGGGTTCTGCCGTTGGGAAAGGTAGCATGCGCTTGTCTGCAGGTCACTTGCATCATCCTCCAGAGACTTTCACTGACATTAAGAAACAGAGGAGATCATAAATTACCCGTGTTATAATCGACTTACCGATAAGCATCTCTTGGAACAGTGTCATAGTACTCCTGGTAATAAAACCCTAGTAATCTCCTGCTGCACTATGTTCTTTACCTGCTTCTTACACAGTGTTAATTCCAGCTTTATTGTTTTACCTGTCTTTAGTAAAATTCCCTATACTGAGTGGATTATTTTATGCAGGCAACTTCTAAGAGCACTATAGTCTAGTTAAAAATGTAAATTATTTCTGTAATAGAATAACACGTTAGGTAAGGAAAAAATACTAGGGGCAATACTGAAATGCCAAGGGAGTATTTCATGCAGACCCAAACAAAAATACAGCCCAAATAGCATCTGGAGAGATTGGTAGGGTTAGCATACCTGGAAAAACTGAGAAATAAGGCCTTTTTAAGAAGAAGGGGGGAAAAGAGAGGGTTCCTGGTGGGGCCCAGAAAAACTTGCTTTTGCATCGGTGTGATCTCTGCCCGAGCTTTTCTTTTAGATTTTAGGCAGCTGTCACTGACTTTTGTTTGTGAAAACAGGTTGTCAGGTGACAGGAACCTTTTATGCTTGTGCCCCTCCTGAGTCCCAGACTCCTGGCATCCCGATTGAGCCAAGCATAAGGTCTGGTGAAGCCCTCGCCCTGTCAGGTAAGGTCCGTAACCCCCCGGGATTTTTGGGGAGCCTGACAAGAGACTCCCACCTCTGACTTGCCCTGGCACTGCCTCTCCTTTCTGATGTAAAGAAAGAAGAAGCAAAAAGAAAAGAAAAAAAAGAAACCTTTTTAATGAATGAATTCGGTATATGGGCTTAAGCCTCTGTGTTCCAGGATACTTACGCGCTTGTAGCCCCAGCTCTGAGGGATGGAGGTGGTTAAAGTTAATGGAAGTGCTTTGCAGGCTCACATTTTTAGTGCTGGGTTGCTTCGGTGAGCCACCAAATCAGGCCCTCCCAGGGGAGGCTGGAAATTTTGGGGTTGTCTCAGTGACTTTTAGCTCAGTTTTTTATTTGGGAGGAGCCCCCACAAAAGCTGGTGTTATCTGTGCTCCTGCTGGTGCCGTCTGGTTTGCTCTGCTTCATTATTCCTGGTGGAAAAAAAGACAGTTGGGAAAGAAAAAGGAAGTTATTTCAGCCAGGTTTGCAGATATCCAAATGCTGGGACTTTCTGAATGACTCTGGGAAAAGGTGTGGGAACGTGGTTTTTTCAGAAGTAAGGGATAAACCTGTAACCTGACGCTTGGCGGGTTTCTTGAGCAGGTTCGTTCTCCTGAATCAGGGTCTGTATGTGTGTGTGTATATGTGTGTGTGTGTGTGTTTGTGTGTGTATATATATATATAAACGTATATTGTATACGCACACATCTATTTTTTTACACACACACACAAACACACACATATATGTATATATATTCAGTGCCGTTTGAGTTCTTAGGGGTTGGCCAAGTTGATCCAATGGCCATTTGAAAGTAAGGCTGGGGGTTTCAGGTGCAGCCCTGTTGGAGGTGGAGCCAGCAGTCGCTTCTCTTCAGGCAGCCGAGTGCAAGTTTGCAGGGCCCCCGTGCAGAAGCCTCTTTTATGCAAAATCTGGGGAGAAACACAGCTACTTCCTGATTAAATCTGAGGAAGTGTGCTGCACTGGGGGGTTTAATTGTGATGTGAACTTGGAAAATGTGACGAACAACAACTTTCTGTGTGCAGACTTTTCCTTTTAAATGGAAATGTGAAGTTTGCGGGACGTTACTTCCTACCAAATTCCCACATCAGTAGCCCTTATAATAAAATGAGAGCGCATTAATTCTACCGTGCCCCAAAAGTTTTAGTATTTGTATTCTTTAGATGATTTTTGCTAATGTGAGCCTGTCTTCTGGGTGGTGGTGACAACTAGGCTCAGAAGTCTCACGCAAACTTGTCTCTTGGCCTTAGTACGGATCCGAAATGTAAACCATGTACTAATGTATCACAGTGATTCTTTTTTTTTTTTTCTCCTTGTAGATTGTCGGCTCCACATCTGCTTGTATTACCGTGAAATACTGGTAAAGGAGGTGACAACTTCTAGCCCTGAAGGTTGTAGGATATCCCATGGCCAAAGTTACGAGGTCAGCAGCCTGGAGCAAGTTATCTTCCCTTATCCAGAGGATAATGGCCAGAGGAAGAACATAGAAAAACTACTGAACCACCTGGAACGAGGAGTAATACTGTGGATGGCACCTGATGGCCTCTACGCCAAGAGACTTTGCCAAAGCAGGATCTACTGGGACGGGCCTCTGGCACTCTGCAGTGACCGACCCAACAAGCTGGAGCGGGACCAAACATGCAAGCTCTTTGATACTCAGCAGTTTTTAGCAGGTAATTCCCGCTATGGCTTTGATACCGTTACCGCAGCTGTCACCCGGTCGCTCCCCACATCAGCTTTACAGGAGTGCTTTTTTCATATTACCTGACAAGTTACAGTAAGAATTACCCCTCACTTCTTCTTGTGGGCAAGCACAGTCCACGCGTAGTTGACTCCTGAGTAATCCTGTCTAATTCTGCTCTCGGTGCACGTTCGATGCCCCTGCACAAACCAGCAGGAGGGAACCGATGCTTGGCTGGTGACACCCCAAACCTTATATCTCTTTAAGAAGTGTAAGGAGGAACCTAACAAAATAGTCTTTCCATGTATTGAGGGACAGAGGAAAGTGGATCCTGATCTTGGATCTGCTAGTGTAGTCCTGGGCAGGTCTGTGGTCTGCACTCGTGCTGCTCTCAACCTGACCCAGAGCGAGCCTGAGATCTTGCTCAGAGTATACAAATATCAGCATGAATTTCAGTAGAAAGCTGCCTTTTCAGTCCGTGCCAGTGTTTAAAAGATATCTGGGGGGGTGAAAAGGATTTCACAAACTCTGGAGTTTCCAGATTGCTCCCAGCATGGAGGTGCATTACCTCTCCAGAGCAATGTGGGAAGGTCTCGTTTTGCACAGGGCAGTTGGGAGCGTCAGTAACAGAGAGGGCCAGGGCATGCTTCAGGATGGTGCCTTCTCCTTCCAGACCATGGAGAGAAGAGGCAAAGCCTCAACCCCGCTTCCCAGCACTTCTGAGCAGTTAGAGGGAGGAAAGCTATCCCACCCAGAGAAACTGGTGGGAGCCGGTCATTGCCGCAGAGGACAACTTGGGCAGCAGGAATACGTAGTCCCCTTTTTTGAGATGAGCGGCATCGCTACAGGTGAACTGAGTGCCTATGGTTTGGCATGTTTTCCCATTAGAACAGGGCATCAGCACTGGCATGAGTCTCTTAGGAGAATAATACCTTGCAAAATTAAAAAAAGACAACCACTAAACCCAAACCAACAGCTTTAGCCTACTTTATATTCCAAGGTTGATGCACCATCCTAGCAAAATGGTCAAGCAAGAAATGCATTTCAAGAGAGAAATCTCATATGGATGTGAAAATTGACAGTTAGAAAGGGGAATTTGAGGTCAGGGTATTGGCTTGGGCTTCAATCACATGCTAATTTAAAGATGTATAATTCTGCCTCTGATGATGGTTTTGGAAATCCCTTTCCCTTTTCTCAGGTGGTTTTTTAGATGTACTCTGGGTTCTTCCAAACGGTTGACAGGACATCTCTTTTTAGACACTTAACCCCAAAGATAAGCTCAAGCAATAGTTATTTTTTCCCCCCTCCTAAATTACTTATGCACCAATGCCCGCGCAAACCCAAGCATGTGGTTGAAGTCATAGTCTGCGGTGTGTGCAAAGTGAGTTTTTGCATGTGTTGCTGCTCTGCTGGGTTTGTAAGTGACTTGCCCATGGGTTTATCACATCTGCATGTTAATTGAATGCACTGAAGTCCCAGAGTGCGGGCAAGCTTGGGGATTCCCCCCTTAGGAAACCAGGGCTTCCTTGGGAAGAGAAGCAGGAGACCTCTACCAGGAGAGGAAATACTGAACAGCAAAGGAAGGGGCAGAAGCAGAACTACCGAGGACCCTGTTGAGGAGCTGGACCCTGCAATGCAACTGTGCTGGAGCATCGAGGCCCGTGTTGAGCAGCCTGTACTGTTGAGAAGGCCGAAATGGCAATAAATCAGAAAGCAGGTGGATGGTCTCTGGGGAGTACTGCGTAATCAATGCAGTAAATTGGGCTGGGTGGAGAGTAGGAGGATAGAGGAAGAGAATTGGGGAGTGTGAGGGCGGCAGCCAGAGGAGCGTTGGCTTGGCAGAAGGAGGGGAGGCTGGAGCCGGAGTAGCAGGGGATGGGGAAGGTTTGGGGAAGCACATGGGGAGCCCTGTGGCGCAGGAGAAGGCGCTTGGGCCTGGAAAGGGAGACCGAGCAAGTGGAGGGTTTTGGAGAAGCGCGAGGCTGACCTCAATCCCCCGTTATCCTGCTGGTGAGAAAGAAAAGGCTTTCTTCTCCAGGTCCGTGCCACGGGCTGCTGTGTGGCGCTCCCACAGGTATTCAGGATTTGGAGAATTGCTGAGGCCAAGTAAAACCGGGGGGAAAGAGGAAGGGGACAGAAGTTCCCTATTAGCAGTATGGCGTTGGACTGGCCTTGGGTGGGTCGTCCTTCCCTGTCCTGTGGCAGCACGGAGGGAGGCACAGAGGGTCCTATGGAAAAATCTCTCTTCTCTCCTAACATACCTCCAAAAAGTTCACAGCGCTTTTAGGGGATTTTGAGGGAGACTCTGGGGAGAACTATTCTTTACTCTGTGTTTTAAGTGAGTGGTCCGTTGTTTTACCCGTATAACTGACCCTCCCAATAAGACCAGTAGACCCAAGCCAGGGCTGGGACACTATTGTGGTAGCCGCTGAATTCATGTCTTGGTCTGAAAAGCTTGTGATTAGAGTAGAAATGGCAGTGGTGTATTTTACAAAAAGGTGCATTTGTCATGCCAAGTTTCCCTTTCCCTGTATAGCAGGGGGTGCTTCATTATAAGACTTTGGTTTTAATATTGATTTCAACTTTATTGAGAAAGCATGAACAGAATTATAAATTAAAATTTAATCCTTACCAATCAACTATGTAGCAATACTGCACATAATGCAGACTTTAACAAGGATATTGTATTAGATGGAATTTTCTAATTTCTGGAAGGAAATGCAGTGTCTAAAACACAACATAGTGATTTTAGTCCAAGCAGAAGTCTGTTAAAAAGGCCTCCCCCGCTATCTTTCGTAGGGGACACTTTGTCTATTGGAATAATTACATAATTTGACCTTTTCCCTTTGTGCAAGGGTGTGGGTTAGTGAAGAGAGTGCAGGAGCGCAGAAGATGCAGGCTCTTTTGCTGGCTCAGTGCGTGGCTTAGATGAGGTCCTTCACCTTCCCGTGCCTCCCTGTCCCCCACTAGGCACAGTGATGACAGTGGCTCCGTGACTTCATCTAGCTGAGGCTGAATTTTGTGCCTGGCAGGACTTTGAGTCTCTGGCTCTACTAAGCCACTGGTTTCAGTGCTGCCGTTGGGTGTCCACTTGAGTGGGTCCCGGCTACCGCTGGTGTCTGCTCCAGCAGGTTCTGCTGTCAAGGCCCAATAGAAATACAAATTGCAAGACATCCCGGTTTGTGCATGTGAAATGCCTTGTTGAGGCAAGGCAAACAGAAAAATTGCCGTGTTATAACTAGCTCCCCCTGGTCCGTGGGAATGTCTCCAAACTCAGTTTCTCTTCCTTACCTCTTGTCTGTTTCCTGCCCTCTCTCATCCTCCCCTGGAGTTACTTCATCTTCTCCCACTGTGCTCCATGGTCCCTCTATTCAGAGCTCAGCCATCCACAAAGTCTGTCTTGCTGGCCTGGCCTGGTTTTGGCTGGGATAGAGTTAATTTTCTTCATAGCAGCCGATGTAGTGTTGTGTTTTGGACCTGTGATCAAAACAGTGCTGATAACACAGGGATGTTTTAGCTATTGCTGAACAGTGCTTGCACGGCATCAAGGCTTTCTCCATTTCTCACTCTGCCCCCACAGCGAGTAGGCTGGGGTGGACAAGAGGTCAGGAGGGGACACAGCCGGGACAGCTGGCCCAGATTGACCAAAGGGTTATTCTCTACCATATGACCTCATCGTCAGCAGTAAAACTTGCGAGGGGGGCGGAATTTGCCAGAGGTTGCTGTTGCTTGGGGACTGGCTGGGCATCAGTCGGCTGGTGGTGAACGACTGCTTTTTGCAGCACTTGTTTTCCTTTGTTTTGTTTTGGGTGGTTTTTTTTCTTTCTTTTTACCTATTAAACTGTCTTTATCTCAGCCCAAAAGTTTTCTCACTTTTGCCCTTCCGATTTTCTCCCCTATCCTGGTGGCGGGAGCGAGCGAGTGGCTGCGTGATGCTTACCTGCCTGCCAGGGTTAACCCACAACATGGTCCTTTCTCTCTTCCCAGAGCTGCAAGCCTTTGCTCACCATGGACGCCCGCTGCCGAGATACCAGGTCGCTCTGTGCTTTGGGGAGGAATTTCCAGATCCGCAGAGGCAGAGGAAACTAATTACAGCCCATGTAAGTAGGACTTCTGCCTTACCTAAAAGAAACATATTCCTTGGAGGATATCAATCTGCCAGTCAGGCTTTTCTACCTCGTGTAGGTTGTGAGGAAGGTAATAAATGCTTGAAAATGCAGCACCATCCAGGCTGGGGATTGACTCCCCAGATCTGCCAAGGACTGACTGGCAGCCATCAGTAGGGCAGAGCACCTGATTTCTCACTCTGTAGAGCATCAGTGATCTCTTGCAAATCCCTTCAAAACCTAAAGCTGAAAGGTACTCTGGAAGAGCTGGGCTGTGTTGTTATTGCCAGCCCGGTTGCGCAGCTCCTTGGGCTTCCAGGCCGGTGCAGGACGTGGTGCTTTCACCACCGCTGCACCTGAAGGTGCTGCAGAATCCCAGCCTGCGTCTCAGGGACCTCAGCCCTTAATGGGATGCAGGGGCTGCCTGTGGAGCTGCGGGGTTAAGGTAGCTGGCAAGCTCATGGGCTGACTGACCACAGTTCGCACACACTCAAAGCTAGTGTTTCGGGATGCTATCTGAGAGAGGGTGATGACAGAGACTGAGACCAGGTACTTTCTAAATTGGCTGTATTGGCCCGTAAAACCACAAGAGAGGTGATAATGCACACGTTAGTGGCAGGCCTTAGCTTATTGCATCCTTGGGAAGAAAGCTGGTGTCTCTTTTAATTTTTCAAAAACCCCTTCAGTAGTAGCATGGGTCCCAGTTCAGCCTTTTGTCATAAGCTGTGACTGCTCCTCAGCTGCCTGGCTTTTGTAGTGCCACGCTGCTGCTTAGCGAGTCTCTGGGGTGGGAGGTGGGAAGCTCACAAATCCATCCCAAGTTATCCATCCCTCCTTCCTAGTACCCCTTCTCCAACGCCCTTCTCCATCTCCTGTCCTGCCAGCTTTTTGGTGAGCCTGTACCTCCTGCTCTTTCCAGAGCTTTGTTTAACCCTCACCAGTTGCTCCTCAACTTCTTGGGCTCTCCTGGCTCTTGGGCTGGTGGGGCTCCACCATGCCAACAAACAGCTATGCCCCAGGAGGTATCTGGCTCACCTGCCCTGTTGTCTTCTCGTCTCCCCCATGGTGGGATGCAAGGTGCTCAGCTGCCTCCGAATGCCGATGAGAGGAAGGGAAGGGGGATCTGTTGGGCTGCTCCAAGGCAGCGATCCCTTCTGGCTCTCTCCCTTCCCAGAGGCGGGACCCACAGACAGCGTATTTTTTTCTCCAAAATGGTGCCCGTGTCTTAACGTAGAGGAGCTGGCTGACCAGCAGGAGATGGTTGTGGAGAAGAGGTGTTCAACCTCGTCCGTCCCCCGAGAGTAAGGAGAGCTTCAGGTGTTTGTTCAACTTAAATATTTGCAGTCAGAGCCCAAAGCCCTGAGGAGGAACGGTGGTTTCTGAAGGGAGAGAAGTGAAGGCAGCGTTAAATCATACAAATCCCTCTTAGTGGTTGAACAGATTTCTCATCAGAGCTCGAATGAACAGAAACAAGAGTAACATTGGTGTTAGATTGAAGTCTAATTTCAAACACAGTCGTTTGGCGGCGTATCTCAGTCTGCCTGAGGGCTCCAGCATTTCAAGATAAGTCCTCAAAGTATTTTACAGCGCAGACAAGACTTTCGGCACTTCGCGTGTGCATTTGAACACGCTGAGTGGCCACAGTCATGCCTGGCCTGTAGACATTGCTCAGACCCAGGGGCTGGCTAAGCGGCTGCAATTGCTAATACATCATTTGTCTCACTGGTACGTGCCCTTCTAAGCAAAGGCTGTGGAGGTAAGGAGTGTGCGCAGTTAGCAAGGCACTTGGCAGCAGAACAGGCAAGGCCTAGCTTAAAACAGAGGTTAGTGAGATCACTGAACTAGTTTTCCTATTCTGGTAAGCAGAACTGTTTTGTCCTGCCTTGTTTTTAGCTTAAACCCACCGTAAATAACTAAGATGAGGAGCATGAAATTTTTGTCACATGTCTGATTAACATTTTGTCTGTTCCTAAGGTTGAACCAATGTTTGCCAGGCAGCTGTATTACTTTGCTCAACAAAACAGTGGACATCTTCTGAGAGGCTATGATTTACCAGAACTTGTGACTAGTCCAGAGGATTATCACAGATCTATTCGCCATTCCTCTATTCAAGAATAAGATCCTCAGAAAGAGCGTTTTTAAAGGCACTGTAAAGATTGTGCAGAGTGGAGGAGCGGATCTGGGTCGCAATTTGGAGATCCACATCACAGCTGGATGTGTTCAGGGGTTCAATGATAGGAAAGTGAACTAGGACAACCATATTGTATGATACAAATGACACGTCTTCAACGTTTGGATGCTACATCGCACATAGGGTTCCACTGTTGCTGAGAATAACTCAAAACTGACGAAATGATTGCTATGTTTACGTTTGCTTGATGTTCTCCTTGGGTTTTGAGGACTGATTCTTACCGAAGACTTAAATCCAGAGTTTACACTGTTACATTTGCAGGGCTATTTATTTTGGATTACTGATCTCAGGGAAGGTACATAAATTTGCGGTGTTCCCAATTTGAAACTGTACCTACTGTAGGTGGGTAGCAAACGTAAATGCTTAATAATACATGTAAGTGGTTATAAATTTAGATTCATAAGTGTGATGCCTATATTCTTGTATAGAATATTTCAGTGTATTTTTTAAAAACAATGCAATTCTTCAGAGACATATTTTTTTAATGCCTGACTGACATTTGTCCTGACGATGAATTTTGTTGCTGCCACTGTTGTTATTGGATTAGCCCCCATAATAGCAGTTTTTAAGCTGATGCGTTTATGGTACTGTGTTAAGAAAAGTGACCATTCAGCTGATATTACCTGTGGATTTAGTGGATTAACCGCTAAAATTCTAGAGTCCCGAAGAGCAGGTTAAAAAATAAATTACATTTCTCTTATAATTGAAAGCCACTATGGATTTTATATATATATATATATATATATACACACCCACCTATATATATGTATGCATTAGAATTAAGTTGGCAGGCCTTAAAAATAGCACATAAATGGTCCCACAGGCCCTTTTTTGATGTCACACGTGTGAGCCAGGTTAAAATAACTACCACCTCTGACTTGTCCAGAGCCAGCCCTGCTCTCTGTGTGCACTCACAGCTTCCTTCCAGTGGTACTGAAGTGAATGTGAAGGGAGAGTTCAAGGAGAGCAGCATTTGGCCACCCATATTAAGACAGTCAAGGAAATAACTTGGTTTAACGATTGTTTTCAAAAATTTTACAGAAGTATAATTTGATGCAATTTGCAGCTTTTAATGGTAGGGTGCTGTTATAAAGATGGAGAGAAGAGGTCTGTTGGGTATGCCTGTCAGTGAAATTTCCTCGCTGGCGAGCAGACTGTGTGATCTTACTAGCTTTAACTCCAGAACACGATCTCCCTATGCTTAACAGACATACTTCACTTGAATTTCTAAATGAGGAAGAAAAAACGGTACTTGGTCTGGCAGCAGACTTGTGTTCTAGGGACTTTGAATTTATACATCTTAAAGATGCGTACTCTTTTGGGATATATTATCCCCCGTCTTCTCCACAGTGCCAAGCAAAATTAACACATCATTTTAACTTTTGTGTTCTTTGCTACTTGAAGCGTTTTTCCTGGCTTAAAGATTTTGATAGGGGAGACTTCTTTCTTAGACATTAAAAGCACTGCTCTAGGTGACTTTCAGAGCTTCTGCATATGCTTTTGGCCTGTGCGTACATTTTACTGGAAGGGACTTTTGTGTTCAAACTGAACTGGTACAATACAAATATTTTACGTGTTTTTCCCTTTTTTTCTAGTAGTCGTTGCTTCATATGCTCATTGCTTCAGCTCACATCTTAGAATAAAGTCCTTATTAGCTACCAACTCGATTCGTATGTGTTGTTTTCAGTAGCGGGGCAAATCTAATGCTTGCGGTTCTGCACTGTGAACCTGGGGCAGCACTGATGGCCAAGTCTATGGGGAACTGTGTTCTAAGCCAAAAGTGCAGGCAAAGGTCAAAAGGTAAGGATTTCTTTCTTGCGAAAAGATCTGCGATACTAGCCACAGTTAGTAGAAAAAGGGAAAACAGGGAGGTTGCCCTTTGGTAGTTGGTTTCCCGGACCACGGATGATGCAGCAGAGCCCTGCAGCTGGGGATCTGGTGCTGCCACACACCTGAGGGCTCTGCTCCTGTCCCTCTGTGGCCTTGGGGGCTGGGGACCGGGCTGGTGCCCCCCTGCCCAGCCCAGCACTTGGGGACTCTCTGACCTGCCGCTTGCCGGGCTGGTGGCTGGAGCTGGAGGTGGTGGTTACTGTTGGCTATAGAGTGCTTTCAATTAAGAAAAGCTGTGAAAGGGTGAAAAGGAGGATGACAAGCGAGCTAATACAGCGAAGTTAAGAACAGGAGTGGATTTCAGCGGGCAGCCCCTGTTTACTGGAAATCAGGGTGCCGAGAAGGGTCCTTGGGTGCAGTAGCTTATGGACAGAGAAAGGTGTGAAAAGTAGTTACGAGATTTGTGAACTGTGAAGATGGGGGGGGGGCATTTTCTCTTTATGTGGAGGCTCCTGTTGGCTATCGAGGTGCATTATCATTTTTGTCTTTGGAATGAGGTTTTAATTATTTTCCTTGAAGGAAGATTTGAAGTCAGCGGCTGCGAAGAGGGAGGGAGAAGAGCACCACCTACGTTCTGGCCAAACACAACTTAACTTATTTTGAATGCAGAGAGATGCAGGTGAAAGACTTACTTTAACCAAGCAAAGAGGTTGAGATATTTCTCTTGGAGGGATTGGGCGTGGGGAAGAGTGGAAGGAAAATAAAATTGTTGTTTCGTACCATAAGATATTTTGCACGTGTGGACTTTAAAGCTGCATGTGACTTTTTGTGACCATCTCTTACTGTTCAAAATAAGTGATGGATAAGTAAAGTGGAAAAAAACACAAACAAACAAAAAAAACCCCTGAAAACATTTTCTTCCTTTAGTATCTTTTTTACAGTCACTATGTGAAAGCATTTGAAGTACTTCCTACTTCTGTTAACTTCTGTTTATAGTTTCTGAGGTCTACTTCCTTCCTGTTATGATTTCGGTGTTAAAAATGACATGTTTTACTCCCATCAACACCGAAGGCATAGCTGTTGTTTTTTCAAATGATTTCAGTGTGCGACTTGTGTCAGTATTGGTTTCTCTGATTTTAATACGGCCACACTTACAATTGTTTCTTGAAAGGTTTTTGTGCCAGAGCTCTGCGGCTGAAGTACCTATATTCAAAATTTGGTTCTGCTAAGTGGTTTTGCCTACTGCTGTGAACTGTATTAGCCTTAAAGGGATTGTAGGTTAAACAGAAACGAGGAGATGTATTTTAAGCTGAAATACAGTGTAACAGGGTTTGTGGAAAAAACGCAGGATTCACGTGAAAACCCCCGTGGCCTTTTAGGCGGGCATATGTATGCTGTTTACATCAGCATTTGTCAGCAGCGTGGAGGTGGGGAAACACCACCTTCGGCAGAGAGCTTTCAGGAAAAAGTAAAGCATTTTCTCTTACACGCTTTCAGATCATTGTCTGTGTATACATGCAGAAAGGCAGAGGGGGGGAGAAAGAGAAAGAGTACTTATAAAAAAAATAAAATAAAAAAGCTGAGTAGTTTGAAACAATCGTAATATCTCCTTTCCCAGGCAGAACTATATGTCAAGTTTACCTGAACTCGGACGGAAAGATTTTAAAGATTGCCAGGGTGTTTTTTATCTGCACTCTTATCTGTCTAGTAGGAGGCTGAGAGTTATTTATTTGTGATCAAGTGCCTGCGAGTGTGGTCGGCTCCGAAGAGAAGTCGACAGGTCCCTGTGACTTGGAGCAGTTGGGAAGGAGCTGGTGTGCAGCCCATTCAATTGCTTAGCTTTCGAGCGTGTCGCCAGGTACGCGCATCCTCTTTGCATCCCAACAGGGTGCTTACGTCCACTGCGCCCCACAGCCAGCTCCACCGCCAGCTGCCCAAATGCCTGCAAAATGCTCAGTGCCTTGACCCGGGTGAAGTGACGGTCAAGGAGGAGCCAACTGAGGTGTCTCAGAATAATGCCCCTTGAACTATAGCCATCGAATAACTGATGAACACACTGGCTGGGTGGGTTGCCGTTGCCCTTTTGGCAACTAGCAAGAGGGAAAGGCGGTCACCTGTGATCCAGTGGGAACTGAAAAACAGGCCAGATGCCTTGGTTCTGGGCTTGGATTTGTTTTCCCACTTTGCGCTGGCAGAGTCTGACCTGAAAGCTGATGTCCGAGTGGCTCTGCACGGGGTGGTGTTTTGCAAAAAGGCAACAGTCAAGAAAGGGTAGAGCTCAGTCTGTATTTTCAGCTCTTAGATAGGAGTAGCTTCGTGCCCTGGGAAACAATGGAGATGAAATGCAGGACTTCATGTTGCAAATGCATGTTTATTGTTTCCGCAGTGCTGGCGCAGCGCGGCTGCCTGGCACGTCTCTGCAGGCCAGCTGGCAGGCTCCTGCCGCTCCGGTTACGGTGCTGCCGACGGAGGCCAGACACGGGCCTGTGCGCTGGGCACTTCCCTGAAATCAGTCTCCCAGGCTTCGGCTATCATTTCCTGCTCCCTTCAAAAGACAGGTCATGAATTATGCACGAATTCTGCCTCTTAAGCTAAGAGAACAGACAGATTTAGGTGGCTTCTTTTCACAAACCGCAGGTCCTTCATATTCCTGGGAAGTGGTTTCATCTTTGACCCTTGGGCTTGCTCTGTTTTGGTTTCAAGACTGCCTTCTGCATTCTTGCTCTGAAAAGCCAAAAAGTTGTGGATTCCGGTTGGCCTGGCTGCTTGCCCCAGCTTTTAATCCCTTTCCTGGCCAGGCAGAAAAGATGTCCATGTAGTATCAATGACACCGCCTACCAGAGGAAGCTCTGAATGTCCATGTGAACTTGGTGAGGTTAGAGCAGACACTTGCTTCTTAGTAGATGAAATAGGCTTGCCAAGCTCTCTCAGCCGTGTCAGTACTAGTGCAATGTGTGCATCACCATGTGCATGAAACACGTTCCATCGCATCCTCACCACCTTGCTCCTTCTCACTTCCTTCGTGAAGAGCAGATGTTTAAATCTGGATCAGGCAGCTAGAGGCATGCCCTGATTTCTTCAGGTCTGCAAGATGCAGAATCTCTCCCTGAGCTGGGGGTGGCCGGTGAAGCACAGGCAGAGGTCAGACACTTTCAGAGTGGGGCACTTGTGCTGTTTGTCTCCAAAATGCATTAGCCTGTCTCTGTCCATGGGTAAGTCCTACTCGTATATCAGGGGACAGTTTATCTCGTGGAGTCTTATGCCTTCTCCTCCTGGTCTAATACAAGTACCAGCCTTGGTACACGGTCATGAAGAAATTTCCTTCTTTACTGGTGGTTGCAGCCATCTAGTAATGTGCATTGCTAAATACCTTGTTGTGGCTCTGTGGGTCTGGCTAACACTTTTGGCTCTCTCTTGGGTCCTCTCTCAATCTTTCTCTACATTGACAGCAAGATCTAAAGGCAGGCAGTGCTTCTTACTATTCGTGCAGTGCCAAGCATGATGGGGCACCGACTTCGAAGGTGAGCCTCTAGGCAACACCACAATTCCTATTAATTTTGAGTAGGATGTTCTTGGGTCTTGCCAGTTCTGATTCTTACCCTAGAAACCATAAAATGCTCAGCAGAATATAATTGTGGCAATAATTTTTGCTAGGCTTTCCTGTAGGAAGCTGGTGTGCAGCTTATTTCAGCCCAAGCCACCACATTCAAATTACTTTTTCTTAAGGAGGCGATTGAATCAATTGTTTCTCACGCTCCTGTTACAGTCATTCATAATTCTCTCGCAAAAGCGAAGGCTGAGCATTTCCAGTTTCTAGCACAGAGCATCTAGCTTCAGATCAAATCGCTTTTAGAGCTAGATGCCCTGCCTTTTTCCTTTCAAACTTCTCCTGGGTTTCATGATTTTTATATCCTCAGAAACCGAAGTTATGGGTCAGGTCTAGTTACATCTCCAATAACTCATTTTCATTTCCTCTTTTCACACATGATCAAGAGGTTTAGCCCTCTTCATGACTGTCCCCTCCCACAGAAAAAACCCATGCGAGGAGTAGCAAGAGAGAAAGACTTCAAAAACAGGGTGAGTGACCTCATCATGTATCTACTGTAGAGACGTCAGTCTCCAAGAAATAGGAAAGGTCAGAGCTGTTTAGAGCAAGGGGTTTTTCACAACACCGCTGAAAAACCCAGGCTGGGTCTGAAGAATTCATGCTATTCTCATCCCTTATCTCATCTTTTCCCCAATCTTTGGAGATCCTCCACCCAGAGGAGTTGCTACTGTGTGGTTTTTAACATAGGTTACCATCCTGAAGCACTGGTCACAGTAGCTTTCACCAGGCTTGGACTTTCCAAAAGAAAAATGGTGAAACAAATGACAGACATTTGCATGGGAAGAGTGCAAAACCTTTTTTTCCTTTTAAATGAAACACATTTTTTTCTTCCAGACCTTCTCCCACCAAATATATAACCAAATCCTGGAAGTTTTCATTTGCACCACCTTAACAATTTCATTATTCAGACTAATTAGGCCAGGTGGTCACTGGGCTTTGCGCAGCGGATGGGAGAGAGGTGGACAAGCCTTCTCCATGGTGGGGTGGCAGGAAGGTGGAGGAGCCAGGAGCTGTGTCCCAGGAGCCGTGGGAATTGGCGGGGGTTTGCCTGGTGTCCCTGGGCACGGATGCAGGTCACCCGTACCCACACATGAGGCGGCGCCAGCCTGAAGGGTGACTCTGAAGTCTCACTTTCCTTTAAAACCGTCACTCTACGAATAAAATGGCTTACCTACAATCCCCACAGAGATACAGGCGCCGTTTAAATATAGCAAGCATTGATGTCTATCTGTAAATTACAAGGAAATAAATAAATCGAGGCGACATAAACCGCAAAAAGGAAGTTTGAAATCAGCCCAGAGCTGCGATAGGTCGGCTCCTGCCGAGGGACCCCGCCGAACCTTCGCCATCCACTACTGTGGTGACACGGCCGCCGAACCCAGCCCGCCCGTCCCGGCTCCCCAGCACGCATACCCACGTGCCGCCGCTCGCCCGGGGATCGGGCCCATGTCTGGCGGTCTAGATAGACCTGTGCCGTGGGGGCACCCTCCCACCCACGCAAAAGCCGATGGCGCCCCGGGCACCCGGGATCCCTGCCGCAGCGAGGGGACGGCGCGGCGTTTTCTGGAAACCGATGAGCTCATTTCTGGGAGGCGGCGGTGGGTGCTTCAGCGTGCGGGGGGGGTGCGAAGAGGATTAATGCAGGAAGTTGGGGGAAAAGGTTTTCTTTCTTTTTTTCTTTTTTTCTTTTTTTTTTTTTTTTTTAATCTAAAGCACAGTTTCTGTGCTGCTTACCATCCTGCAGCCTGCTAGGTGCAGGTATTTGGCAAGGTTTTGTGGCTCGGCTTCATTTATTTTTATGAAGGCAGATTTATTTTTTTTTTTTTCTCTGCAAAGTTTATATTAAACTAGAATCATTAAGTAAAACAGGAAGGTTTTGCTTGCATACAGCATGTGTGTGTGCGTGCGTGCAGCTAGCAAGCCACCCTCACCCCTCTAAAACGACGTTTTACACATTTGGCCAGGTTCATTCCCATGTGAATGAGGAAACGGGTGCTAATGATGCCCTAGAAGTTTTATGAAAATAGTGGGCTGGGGAGAGGAGAGGAATTAAAAATCAAGTGAGCACATGCGAATAGGTGTCTTCTGCAGGCTCTCGACACGTATTAGGCACTTAATTTTTTAGACTCCACCTGGGGAGGAGTGTCCATCGGTGCCTTCTGTCTTATTGAACCCCGTAGACAGCACTGTAGGACACGGGCAGCTAATTGTGCTGCTCCAAAACTCTGTCCTTCTTGCAAGGTCTTATGGAACACAAACCGCACACTCCAAGGGCCCTGACAAACCCATTTCTCCTCCTTCCACGTGCTTGGTGCTCACAGGATGAAGGCTGTAGCGCTGGTACCACCAACCCCTTCCCCTGGCCACCAGCTTGGGGAGGTGGGCTCGACTTCTGGCAGGGGAAGGTGACTGTTTGTGTGCAGCCCCTCCTTCCAGCCTCTCCTTCCAGCCTCTCCAGCACACCCCTGCGGATGGGCTGGTACTGAAATTAGTCTGGCAGGATGCAAGGATTCTCAGTGTTGCTCTTTACCAGACCGGCCAAATTGCATCTTTCCCTGGCAAAACTCTCCATCATCGGATGGATGAGGCAGAGCAGAGTGGCTGCAAGCATGGATCCAGCGGATGCAAGGAGCAAGCGTGGAGGAGGACAGCTGGTTGAGGACAGTTCAGTTGCCAGGTTTAGCTGGGGTCCATGAGGGCCGTTTACTATGTGCTGCTAAGGTGAATTAGCCTTGCCTTTCACAAGGGAAGGGGCCAGCACGCCTGGAGTGGAGAAGTGGGTTTTGGCCAGGAGGAGAAGTCTGCTGTTTCTCAGAAATAAGGCAACACTGCGGACGTGGGAAGCAGGGAAAGCATGAAAAAAAACGATAATCAATGCATAACGACAGCTTTCCCCTCTGCTGTCTTCCCCCCACCAAAAAAAAAAGGAAGAGAGAAGCTAAAACTGGCTGGAAAAAGATGCGGGCAAGTATAAGCTGCTGCTTGTGGCTGCCCAGGGAAGGTTGTGGGGGGGAAATGGGAGCCATGATGGGGTCAGGAAGAGGTCTGCAAGGGGTGAGGGAGGGACACATAAGGGAGCAGGCCAGGATCACCTGAATACCACCCCAGGGGAGGATGAAGGAGGGGACAGGGATTGAAAGGCTCCACAAGGGGCAGCGGTGGCCTTGGCCATGGAGGAAGGTGGCAGTGGGGCTGCTAAGTGGAGGTGTAAGTGGAGAGTGAGGGCAAGCTTGAGGAATACAATGCAGTAGGTCATGCTTAGAATAGGGGAGGAAGATTGAGGAAGAGGTTGGAGGGAGGGAAGGGGCAGAAGAAGGCATGGCAAGAGGGATGGTGCAGCCACTGGTGCTCTGGTAAGCAGGAGAAAGGGAGGCCAGGGACGAGGAAGAGGATGGAGGATGGTGATGGTCAGAAATAAGGAGCTGGTTGAGTTCAGAGGAGTCAGTGCTGTGTGGCTAGGTCTAGAGGAGCTGGAGGAGAGGGCTATTGAAGGGCCTTGCAAGGAGGCTTTCAACTACACAGGAAGAATGGGAAAAGCGGATCTTAAACTGGGATAGAACTAACTGGAATGGACCCAGTACTAGAGAGAGAGAAAAGTAGGAGACTCAAAGCTGTTGGACAGGTCCTGAAGTAACTTAGCAGTGCAGAGGGGCAAGGGGAGGCTGAAAAAAGCGGTGAAGCCATGGCCAGTGATACAGTCGAGGTCACAGCAAGGCCAGGCAGAGAGGCAAGAAGATGATGCAGAGGGAGAGAAGAAGGTGGCCATAGAGAAGGAACTGAGAGCCCAGAGATCAGATAAGGAGCAGTGCATAGCCTGAAGAATGTTTTTAGGAGGAGTGAAAGTTAACAAGTGGTCCTAATGTGGTGAAGCCTTAGTGAAAGTGGGATGTTGAATAATTCCTTGGTTCCTCAACAAAATCAAGCGAAGCTTCCTTGGCTTCAGGTAAGCATCTCCCCACAGCCACCCACATACCCACGTGTTCCTGCTCCTGCACAGCTCTCCCCAGCTCCATGTTTGGAGGGAAAAAGCAAAAGATATTTTGGAACAAAGACAGCAATTCCCGCTCAGGTCACCAGGGAATCTCGTCAAGACAGCAAAGGGTTTAATGGGTCAGGAAGGATGATTTTATGTAGTGAGTAGTTCAATTAACCATTAAGTCTATTGCCAATGACTCAAAGGTACCAGCTGCCATTTCTAGACAACACAGAATCACAGAACGGTA
Organism: Dromas ardeola; assembly: GCA_013398915.1. NCBI lineage: Eukaryota > Metazoa > Chordata > Aves > Charadriiformes > Dromadidae > Dromas > Dromas ardeola. The sequence continues at coordinate 208,182 of VYZM01012851.1, forward strand.
GGGGCGGGAAGGAATCATCTAGTCCAACCCCCCTGCCAGAGCAGGGTCACCCAGAGCAGGTTGGACAGGAACGCATCCAGGCAGGTTTTGAATATCTCCAGAGAAGGAGACTCCACAACTTCTCTGGGCAGCCTGTTCCAGTGCTCTGTCACCCTCAAAGAAAGAAGTTTTTCCTTAGGTTCAGATGGAATTTCCTGTGTTCCAGTTTGTGCCCATTGCCTCTTGTCCTGTCGCTGAGCACCACTGAAAGGAGTCTGGCCCCATCCTCTTGACACCCACCCTTTAGATGTTTATAAGCATTGATGAGATTCCCTCTCACTCTCCTCTTCTCCAGGCTAAACAGACCCAGGTCTCACAGCCTTTCTACTTCTTCTTTTCTGGGAAGTGCCAGCCTCTTGGACTGGCAATGCCATGACTGTGCTCCCAGCATAAGGCACTGCTGTGTGCTGCATGGGTGCAAGAAAGCGTCTGTACCCAACATGCACGGGATTGCTTGGAACCAGCCTGGCCAGCAGAGACGGTCCTTTCATTTCCATGAGCAGGCAGCCAACCCCACACATTGAGTGTCTCCATCTCCCTGCTGGGCCCCTTGCAACCACTCTGTGGGCTGGGCTGGGGGAACCACTGCTCCTCTCCTCTGACCCATAAGCAGAGGGGAGAGGCCAAATGCATGGGGCAAGGGCCATCTACACAATGCTTGAGAAGGATTCACACTGACGGCATTGCCTGTAAATCCTCTCCAAGCTCACAGCCCCTGTGTTCTGTGTCTTGTACAAACATGGGGCAAGGTCCTCTGCCTGGCAAGGGGCAAGGTTATCCTGCCCTCAGTGTGTGACAGGAAATGCTTGGCAAGGTTTGCCAAGGGGCAGATAAAAGTTTATGGTAGGTCCAGAGTAAATCCATGATTATTAAAGGCTATCTGAAGCCACCCTTCCACCCCTGATATAGTCTTGTGTTTATTTGTGAGCACTTATTTAGACCTGCTTTTAAACACGCTGGAAGCGGGTGAGTTTTAAGATAGATACACAAAGAAAACGTGCCATTTATCACTTCTTACGCTGATGATTAAAGAGAAGCTTTTCTTTTCTTTCTAAGGAATATTGTGAGCTGTGTTCAATCGTGTTAACGACAGCAGTAACAACAACAGCAGTAAGTATTATTTTAGTGGAAACTGAGGTGTTGGTGAAATGCTTATAGTCTGAGAAGCTGGAGTGGTGCAGGGCTGGGGGGGAGGCTTGAAAATCCCAATTCCACTGACTTTGTGGGCTGAGATTTCACCCCAGACAGTAAAGTCTGAGTTTTTTAAAAAACGGAGATGACTTCAGTTATTTGGGAGCGGGTCTGCGATGTTACCTGTCTGCCAAGGACGTCCCATGAACCTCACGGCCGCCTGTGTTTTGATGGCCAATTCGGAACCGAAGCGAGTGATGCAGTGGAAATAATTATCTCACCGTCTGATTTAGTCGCTCCGGCAAGGTGTTTGCAGAACGTAGCTGCTTTGTATAGGATAACAAAAAAGCAATGGGCTGGCTAATTCAATTAAAAGCGAATAGCTACCGTCTAGGCACTGACAGCATGTGGGAGGAAGTGGTGTTGTTTCCACTGTGACTGGCAGTGAGCGACTAGCAAAAACAAAGTGGTTTGAGGAACGCTTGCGTGTTAATGGCATTTCCCTGTTCTGTTTGTCAAGCAAAGGTGGGAATATAGAGTCAGAATTTACTTGAATCGGTTCTTTTACAAGAAAAGATGAGGGGGCCTCCATGGGAGCGACGCTGAACTGCCGGGGTGTGCAGGCAGCGCCCCGAGCTCACCCGTGCGGCAGGTACTCACACAAAGTGGGTGAAACAGAAAAAAAAAAAAAAAAAAAAAAAGCCTGGGGGAGGGGCGGGCG
>VYZM01012851.1:210090-239270 GCA_013398915.1 Dromas ardeola
AGAGGGGAAAAAAAAAAAAAAAAAAAAAAAAAAAAATCGCTGTGCGCAGGGTCGGCTGGAGATGGCGGTTTGTCTGCCGGGAGTGCTGAGTTGCCCTCGTTCTCCTTCTCTGTGCCGCAGCAGGGCTCCCACCGCCTGCTGCCAGCTGGCGTCGGGTACCTAGAAAAAGGCTGCCCCTGGCACGGCTGATTCACTTCAGCCTTGCGGCATTTGTAGGCCCACGTTGCAGCCACGGGCTCAGCAGTCTGCCTGCGGCGTCGGGCCGGAGCGTTTCCAGAAGTGAATCAGACTCTCTGCCTGATGGCCGTGTCGGACCTGATAACCCGACAGCCTGTAGTAGCATCTTCCTCCCTCTCTGCCTGGGGCGGGGTGTGTGTGTGTGCTCATCTTTCCCTCGTTATTAAGCTAAAAAGGCCACCTGTAATGGTGTTTGGCGTTCTGCTGGGCAGCCCATAGGATGTTAATCCCCTTCTGACCACCTCAGATGACTTTGCGCAAGGAGAAAATACTTCTTTAGGAAAACTCACTTTAAGAGAAAATTTGTCCATAAATAATTAATTCCAGCCTTTCCGTGGCTTAACCTTTCAGTCAGCATCTCGGGAGAGAGACAGAACTGAGGCGCAGCCCAGAGAGGGGCAGCTCCCGGGTGGGATGGTGGCAGTGAGCGCTACTGGCAGCTCTTGCCCATCGAGGAGGGTGTTTCATATTCCCAGTGTGCCCCCCACCGAGGGGCTGGCTCCCTCCTTCGCCAGCCAGGAGGGAGCCCGGCGGGCACCTTCGGTTTGGCAGGAGCCTGGTTCGATGATACATGAGGTTACGTGAGAGGATACAGCGATGGAGGGGAGCGTGATGTGCATGGAAGGGAGCACCAGACGGCGGCCTGAAGACTGAGCCTCACCTCCTCACCGCTTACAGCGAGGGGTGCTGCAAATGGTGGGCAGCAAACCTCCCCCTGCCCTGCTTTTACAAGGGAGGCCCCCGTGGAAGCAGCACAGGGGGGTTGTGGGGGACGTATCTGCCTCCGCTACACCTCTGCAGAGAACCGAGTACGTGTGTGCAGGGGAGAGGGCAGGAGCTTCTTGGCACAGAAATTTGGCTTGTGTTTGATGAGGCACCAGCTGACAAGGACGTGATGCCTCTCGCACCGGAGCAGGGATTCCTCCGCAGCTCTGAGCTCCTACATGCAGCTCTTACCCTCGTTCGAAAGCTACCACCCCGACAGGTACCGAACTCCTTGCCGTAGGTCAGGCTCAGCCTTATAATAGGCCTCTTTTCTCCTCAAACACATAACAACAAAAATAAAATAAATACGTAGGTTCTTCCCCTCCCACCCCAGCTAATATATTTTGGCAATTTAAACAGAGGGGAGGTGCTCCAGACTTACCTCTGTCATTTCAAAGATGACTACAGTGGCGTAAATCTGGAAAAGCTCAGGCTTGAACTGGCATTACCTCTGGCCTCCCCTCTGCCCATCCTGATCTTCCCATGTTGGTTTTGGTGATTATTTTTTTTTTTTGATTGCATCTTGCTTCAAATTAGACTACAAACTCTCTGGCACAGTATGTGTGCATTTCTTTATCACTAAGAATGATGTGATGAACCGACAGGCCCGGCTGGGAGCTCTGTGTGGTGCCATGCTACAAGGACTATCCACACTGGGAGAAGGCATCAGGATGTATATAACAAATGCAGTCAAGAACTGGAATTGCTATAGCATGATCTGCTGGAAATTACCAGTCACACACTTGGTGGCATACCGTAGAGAACAGCCCTCCCGGGCTTGCCAGGTGTCTTGGAAGACAGAGCCTGCAAGTGTGTCCTGCGACACCCTCTGCCACCAGCTGCAGGGGCATCCTCGGGAAAACGGTGAGAGGAGAGGCAGAGAGTCTCCTGCGCAATCAGAGATGCCTCGATACCACTGAAATGAATGTCCAAGGGCAGGGACACCTCCCACTAGACCAGGTTGCTCAAAGCCCCGTCCAGCCTGGTCTTGAACACTTCTAGGGATGGGGCATCCACAACTTCTCTGGGCAACCTGTGCCAGTGTCTCACCACCCTCATAGTGAAAAATTTATTCCAAATATCTAATCTAAATTTACCCTCTTCCAGTTTGAAGCCACTACCCCTCATCCTATCACTACATGCTCTTGTAAAAAGTCCCTCTCCAGCTTTCTTGTAGGCCCCCTTCAGGTACTGGAAGGCTGCTATAAGGTCTCCCTGGAGCCTTCTCTTCTCCAGGCTGAACAACCCCAACTCTCTCAGCCTGTCTTCACAGGAGAGGTGCTCCAGCCCTCGGATCATCATCATGGCCCTCCGCTGGACCCGCTCCAACTGGTCCATGTCCTTCTTGTGCTGAGGGCTCCAAAGCTGGGCACAGTACTCCAGGTGGGGTTTCACCAGAGCAGAGGGGGAGAAATCCCTTGAGGTGATTTCATATTAAAAAAATATCATAACCCAAGGAGGTGCCCAAAGCAAAGTTAGTAAGAGCATGGCCGTGCGATGTACATGGCCCTACTGCACAGCTCCAGCCGCTCCAGGGCTTTTCAGTCCTGTGCTCTCAAACCATGTCCATAGCTGATGGTATGGGACGTTTGTGTTGGCTGAAAGGGTTTTCATTCCCACCCCTGGGAAGGGCAGCTCCTGCCACTCGCTAATGGGGCTTGCATGAGCTGGGCACCGCTGGGGAGGGACCAGGATGCTTCACCTCCAGGCAAAACCCTTGTAGCAGTTGTGAACCAGCTGTACAGAGAGAGCAGCTACTTGACCACATTTGCTTACGTAAAACAACAGTTCCTCCTGCTCTGTGGTTGGCATCAGCAACTTCACACCAGTGATTTTTTTTTAAGAAAAAGTGGTTGTTTGCTCTTACCCAGTTTGAATGGGGCTACCTCCAGCTCTCCCCTCCCTCCACCCCCACCATTTTTTTATTCTCGCATACTGCTTCTGCCTCTTTGTAATCCAGCACTACTGGCTGAGGCGGGATGGGGCTCAGGCAGGGTGGCAGGCAAGGTGGCTTCCTGGCGTTCATTTTTTTGCAGCAGTTGCGTTGTCACTGCCTGCGCTGGTTTGGCTTTGGGTCGCATCTCACACAGACAGGAAAACAAACTCCTTGGCATTTGCATGGCCCTACGCCGTGTTAAACCCCTCTCCGGCCCCGCGGGGTGTGGAAAGCCCTGGTTCTGGGCAATGGGAATATCCCTGGCCCCATGGTCTCCAGCACCTCATGGCTCCGTGCCCCGAGCCATGCTTGTAACAGCAGCATCGTTCTTGGGAATTGAGCTGCATCCCTCGTGGGAGAGGGTTTTTGTTTTTTCTTTCTTGTTTTGTTGGTTTGGGTTTTTTTTTTTTCCCAGTGCCGTCACAGGTCTGTCTGCTTTGCCTCTGCCTGTCAATAAGTTGGGGCTGCTGGACAATAAGAATTCTGTTCTGCAGAAGCAGCAGTGAGTTTTGTGACATTTGGGGTTTGGGCTTTTGTTTTTGTTTTTGTTGTTTTTTTGTTTTTTTTTTTTTTTTTAATTCAGTGAGGGGTGGGGGGAAAGCAAAATTTCATTAAGATTTTTCCCGGGGCAAGAAACCTCCAACAAACAAGGGAAAATAAAATAAATGAAGAAAACAAAACCAAACAGCAGCCACTCAAAAGCTTGGACAGTACTCCACACCAGCAGGGAAGCTGGAAATCAGGAGTCGGGTGCTGGCTCAGCCCAGTCTCCCCAGTCACCTGCCCGCTCTGGTGTGGACGCCTGCCCTGCACATCGGTGCAGGTGGCTCAGCAGAGGCATTGGGATGCTCGGACACCTCCGTGCCTGGAGAAAGGCTGTCCCTGGCCAAGGCCGAGCCAGGGGGGGTTGGAACTTGATGGAGGAGGTGGTGATGATGTGGTGGGGAGGACAACCCTTCACACCCACGAAGGGCGGCGATTTCAGGGCTCAGCCCTGCTGGCAGCATCCCTGCGGGGAGGGTGCCCTGTGGGTGCCCGGAGGGAAGCCCAGCCTGGGGGGACACCTCCCCGGGATCCGGGGTTGGTCCTGCGTGACTCAGCAGGAGGGTGGTTTGGGGCAGGGGCTGCAGGGAAAACCATGCCTTGCAAGCCGGCGTCTCCTGGCAGCCCTGCAGCAGGCGTGCATGGCAGCGCCGGGGGGGCTGAGCCGGCTGAGGGCTTGTGCGTGCATCACCCGGCTTCTTCTAAAAACAGAAGACTTACTCAGAAGCAGAGTCGAGGTGCCACTCGCCTTTACTCCAGCTCTTTTATATATAGTCCCCATTTCTCCTGATTTTACTTCAGCAGTTACTATATGAATCGCAGCTCAGGGGCAGTGGGGAGGGGGAAGGGAGGGAGGATAACTGGGCGCTGCTGGCCAAGCTGGTTTGCTGCGGGATGTGGGGAGTTCCCTCTGCAGGGGCCGTGCCAGGGAGCAGCCTTCACGCCCCAGACGGTTGTTGGTGTGGGTGTGTGTGGGGCTAATGTTAACTTAAATGAAACCTGTGTCTCTTCTTTTTCCCCAGGGATAGACCATTAGCATTTTCATTAGTGTTTTCCTTCCTGTTGTTGTTTTTCTTCTTTCTATTTTTTTTCTTTTTAATTTTCTTTTTTTTTTTTTTTTTTAAGCAGCATAGCTAAGCTGCAAAACTGAGAGACTTGTTTCCCTGCAGTGCAGGATAATGCAGAGCTTTTGCGATACGCGCTTGGATTAGCCTCCAGCCTTTTCAAGGGAGGCGCCCAATGCCACCTCCAAGAAGCACGTCAGCTCAAAACCCACACTCAAAGGGAAGGAAGGAGAGCAATGGTGGTTTGACCTTACCTTCAGACACCTTGACGTTGGAGGCAGCAATAGGCTGCTTTCAGTTTGTCTGCAACTCAGAAGATCCCCAGACCCATCAGCCAAATGTCTCAAGGAACCGAGGCTTTCCCGTTGCCCTTTCCCCAGCACGCCTCATCATGATGTAAGTTGGAGCTGCATTTACTTCATGGATTCGCAAACCGATGAATCAAGGCCTCTGCTTATGACAGCAATTCAAAACGCACATAAATAGGAGGCCAGTTTCTTTCTCTTTTGGCATTTTTACAAAGCTATGGCAATGTAAACAGAGATTCGTAACAACCAGAAGAGAGATCACTGCGGCAGCCTGAAGTAGTTTTCCTAAAAAAGTTTCACATAGGCATGAGTCTTCGGCCCACATTGTTATAAGCAGAGACAAACAGAAATGGCTCTTTTTAGACACTGAGGCTGCTCTACTCAGAGTTAGGGAATTTAAAAGTGAGGGGCATTTTTCCATATTGGTCACTTTAAAGAATTGGCCTGATTACAGTGTAACTTCTGAAAAAGCAACACATCTCTGTCTGAAATTTCCTCCTGCGATTAATGAAAGCTGTGCACAATCAATCAGAGCACACACATATGCAAACATACACACACAAATCAGGTCCTCTTCATATCAAAATCAAAATAGAATCAAAAAAACCCCAAACCAACACAAACCCTGAAAAAAAATCAGAGGTTTGTCTTCACTTTCAGCAAAGCTGAGACTTGAGACTTGTCAAACAAGAACTTTCAGGCATTTGGGTGCTCAGTTTTTATTAATGCCCTCCTCTGCTTTACTGTCTAGACACCAAACCAAAATGAGGTTACCCGGTGCAGTAGCATCTAATAAGGAACATTTCTTGTCCTCAGAAGTTTCCTGTCGATTCAATGAGGCAAGTGGCTGGAGAATGGAAGCATTACTAGCTAGATCCCTCCTCCACTGCCACCTTTGAAAAAAATAATACAAAGAGAGGGGTGATAAACGAAAAGATCAAGGTTTTGATAATTTAAAAAAAAAAAAAGAAAACCATGACTCAACACATGGACAGCATTTTTTGAATGGAGTCATGTACCTAGAAGTCCTGGAAATCGCACCAGGGACCCTTTGCAGTCTTAGGCGCCGGACCTGCTTCTTCCCCGGGTACTCAGGGCCGGGGAACCATCCCTCCAGGTGCCCAGCCCCAGGCAGCCCCAGTGGGAAGGCTCCCTAACTCCTCCTCATGAGCTCACAGCCTCAGCCGTCGCCCTTGCCTGGACAGTGCTGTCCTAGTCGGCGGTGAAGGGAGCATTTCCAGGAGCTGGTCCTGCTGCTGCTCCCTCCTTGTCCGTGCTCACGGGCAGCTGAGAAAAGAAGGATGAGGCACACACAGAGCTGCAGGCAGGGCTGGCGGGACGCTTTTCGGGCCCTGCATTGACAGTCAAGGTCTCAACAAAGCCTACAGAGGTGCAGGGTTGGTGGGGGGCTTGTGGGGCCAGTTTACAACCTGGGTCTTTCACATGGGCTGTGAGGCTGGATCAATGGTGGGATGGCACCTAGCAGTTGCATGGTGGCAGTGAGGGGTAGGTGCAACTTGCTACTGATCACGGGGGGTGGGGGGGAAACCAGTAGCTAAGCTGTGAATTAAAGCAAGCTCCCTTGCATCCTTTCAGTGCCATGAGGGATGTTTCTCCACCACATCTTAGAATCATAAAATCACTGTTAAGATCATCAAGTCCAACCATTAACCTAGCACTTCCAAGTCCACCAACAAACCATGTCCCTAAGTGCCACATTTACACGTCTTTGAAAGACCTCCCGGGATAGTGACTCAACTGCTTCCCTGGGCAGCCTGTTCCAGTGCTTGATAAACCTTTCAGCGAAGAAATTTTTGCTGATAGCCAATATAAACCTCCCCTGGCACAGCTTGAGGCTGTTTCCTCTTGTCCTATCACTTGTTGCTTGGGAGAAGAGACCAACCCCCATCTCGCTACAACCTCCTTTCAGGTAGTTTGTAGAGAGTGATAAGGTCTCCCCTCAGCCTCCTTTTCTCCAGGCTAAACAACCCGAGTTCCCTCAGTCACTCCTCATAAGACACTAGACCCTTCAGCAGCTTCATTGCCCTTCTCTGGAGATGCTCCAGCACCTCAGTGTCTTTCCTGTGGGTCACCTTGTCATAGAAGGAGATAGGGTTAGTCAAGCAGGACCTACCTCTCATAAACCCATGCTGACTGGGCCTGATCGCCTGGTTGTCCTGTAAGTGCTGCGTGATGGCACTCAAGCTGATCTGCTCCATAACCTTCCTAGGCACCAAGGTCAGACTGACAGGCCTGCAGTTCCCTGGATCCTCCTTCTGGCCCTTCTTGTAGGTGGGTGTCACATTTGCTAGCCTCCAGTCAACTGGGATCTCCCCAGTTAGCCAGGACTGCTGATTAATGATGGAAAGTGTCTTGGTGAGCACTTCCACCAGCTCCATCAGTACCATTGGGTGGATCCCATCCAGCCCCATAGACTTTGTGTGTTTAAGTGGTGTAGCAGGTCACTAACCATTTCCAAAATTGAGAGATGGCCCACAGGGAAGGACCTGGATGGTGGTGGTGATAAAAACAGACCTATCTAAAGTAAAATGAACCAACCCAAAACACCAACAACCCATTTTTATGAGCAATTGCATCCATTATCCTAAATAAGAAGGAAATCCCAGAATTCTGGACAAGGGTTAGGGCTGACTGGAGGAATTACTTACCATCTTGTCCTGCTGGCAGGTATCTCAAAGAGTGCAAAAGGAGGCAAAAAGAGTTGAAGAATGCAACTGTAGCACACGAAACATCTCTCTGACAAGCTAGGAAAGAAGAGCAGAGATAAGGGATGGTTTTGGCACAGGTCTCAGTGTAGAGAAAGGCCTCATAGCCTGTGATTCAGGGCTGCTGGTCAGCACTGTGGTTCTGTCTGAAGTGGTGGGTGTTCAGCTTGTCCGAAAGTCAACCCTTTATTTACAAACCCACTCACCATTTACAAGCCCACGTATTCGCAAAGACTGTTGATGAAAGTGCCTCGCCTTGAACTCTCATAGGAAGTCTCTTTAATCACAAAAGTTTCAGATTGCTTATTTGCTTTGGGTTGGTTTTCCTTTTATTTTTTTTTTTTATTTTGCACTTCATGTACAATAATATGCAGACAGAGGAGCAAATTATGAAGGCAACATAGGGAAAAGTTAAGAAATATTGGCACTGGACTTGCCTGTGTGGTGTTTGTGTGCCTGGGTATGTGGTTCCTTTAGCTTAAGGAGGCAGAATTGGAAAGGAGAGCAAACTCAAGCAACAAGATGTGATTACATTATATTGGACCCTTTGGCTGTAGCCTGCTGCTTCAGCTCCCAGAGGTACTCTAAATTGCTACCCTCATGATTAGTCCTCATCCAGTATGTCCCCTGTATGCTCCAGGCACTTGCTCTTCCACTGCTCTTTGGCTCCTCCTGGATATCGTTCCCTCTCCTTTATCTCCTGCCTTTGTTTCTCTCCGCTCTTGGTCCCAGGCTCCTTTGAGCCCAATCTCATACTCCCCACGCCCAATCCCAGCAAGCTGGTGAGGGGAGTGCCTCATGGCCATTTCCCTCACTGGTTTCCACTTTCCCTTCCCTGTCCCATTACCACCAGCTCTAAGGCACAATTTCTCCCTCTGTCTTTCATCCCAAGTCCAACCCCAAGCCACCCCTGCCCTCCCCTCCACCTCCAGCTCCTTCTGCTTTGCCACCGGCAGTGCCAGAGCTGAGACTGCTGCTGCCTGGCACCATCAGGGCTCACGGTGGTGGGACCTTCCTCTTGGGTCAGACCCCAACAAACCCCAGCCCCTGGGCTGCAACACTAAGTTTCATGCAGGGGGGGCTCAGATGCAGAGGTCGGGGGGATCAGGGAGAGCTGTGAGACTGGAATAAAGCTCGGGAGGATTTTTTTTTCAGCTGTCCAGCTTTAACGAGCACTTGTGAGCAAGATGATTTATCTCTTTGAAGGCTTGTAACGTGGCAAAATTTGGATGGAGGTTTTTTGCAGGCAAGCAGCACATTCCTGACACACAAGCCAAAATCCTGCCACATTTCAAGTCCTTCTTCCAAAGCCTGGGGGCATGAAGAAAAGGTCACCAAATTTCTTGAAGCACGTAGGGGAAAAAAAGAGCATATTTTTCTTCCAGCAATGATCAGCAACCACTTAAAATTTCCAGAGAAAATATACTGGGGCAGACTCCAACCTGGGATATTTTAGCCGAAACAGCTGTCATTTGACAAAATTACAAGCAACTGTAATTAGGAAGCAACAGGCAACTGGTGGATTTGCTCGTGCCCCATTAAAATATGCTTTTTACATTTTTCAAAGAACGAAAGCTGCTGTGCATGTACATTTGCTATGGTTGGGAAGAAGTAGCACTCCATTTTTCTCCTCCCCACCCCAGCCCCCTCCTTTTTTCTGAATGAAAGTGTTCTACAAATGAAAAATGAGGTTTCCTGAAATGAAGGGCTGCCTTTTATTCTGAGCTGGCTTCCATGAAATGTATTTGACAGCCTCCCATCCTTATCTCTGAACTTGCTGCAGGGTGACAAGCGACCGTCCCGTCTGGGTTGGCTTGGCCGAGCGAGCAGCTGGGCTGGGCAGACTCCCATGGACCTGGTGGAGCATGTGAGGAGGTTCTGGGCAGCCCCAGGAAAAGGCTTGCCATGCTCTCCATTGCTTGCCCGCACATTCAGAGTCCAAGCCCGCGTATCTCTGCTTCTTCTCCCTGGGGACCACGGGGCGCCCAGGGAGGTGCAGGCTGCAGGGGGGCTGCCTCCCCATCACACCACGGGGATACAATCCCAGCCAATGCACTGTCCTGCTGACAACCCGAGGAAAGGCCTGGCTGCCTGGGCAGTGTCACCGGCCCAACTTGGGCACCAAAGGGTTCAGTTTCCCTGGGCTGAAGCGGGGAAGGTGTCCCTGGGCCTCTCACCAGGAATGACCTGCATTTGCCCTGGGGGCTGCTGTCTGACTGGCTCTCCCTCACACTTTCTGACTCATCTCCATCACTTTCCTCCAGGTCTTTTCTCTTTCTCTTTCTTTTCAATAACCTCCCTTTGTGTCCTAGTCCCTCTGTCCCCCTTCATTGCTACTGCCTGGAGCACCGCCGGGAGGGGTGGGAAGTAGTAAGGATGTGCAACAAGTCCTGTCCCCATGGAATGAGAAAGCACAAGCACCTCCAGAAATGCAGCCTGACCCACACGGCACCCATGGGCAAGTGACAGAGAGACGAAGCATCGGGCATGTGTTGGAGACTGTGGGCCAAGGCCAGCGCCACTTTATCTGGGAAGAGCTGATACACGTGAGGGGAGGCTTGGGCGTGGGAACGGCAGCACCCCAGTACGCTTTGCTGTACTCGGTCATACCGTGATCATCAAAACTCTTCCCCACAAGGAAAAAGCGGTGTGACTGTGTGTGACAAACTGTGTTCTTTGCATAGCTTAGGATAATAGTCTAAATGGCGCGTGAGCACAGGAGCAAAAATTTGTAGCTGTTCACTCTCTAACGTTAACCTGTGGAGTCACTGCCACAAAGTATATAGCTCAGCAGATGATAAATGAAAAGCCTGGTAAGTCAACCCCTTTCCCCTTGGCCATAGTTCTGATGGGAAAATCACAGCAGTGCAGCAGAGGAAAAACCATCTTGGTGCAATTTTGTGCAGACATTAAGAACTGCAAGGACGCTGTAGTGAAATCTTCCAGCAGGTAGGCAGGAAGAACAGGCTATGGCCCATAAAACCAGAGCACTTACTCCTCCTCACACTCAGGAAGGCACCATGCTTTTTAGAGCAGTCCTGCCCTGAGTTTTCATCCTGTGGGGCAAACATAGAAGCAAAAGGGTGTGTTTGTGTCTGTGAACAGGGGTAGATGTACCAGGGGACAGTTCTGAGGAGATCGATTCTTTGTTCACTCCAAAGTATCTCCTGCCAGCGCCACTGCCACCGCACAGCCTCTTCTTTCCCAGGGTCAAAATAGCACAATTTCTTATGTCACATAACAGATTTCATAAAACAGATTCCCTTTTGCCAGAGAGAAAAATCTTTGTTATGCTGAAGTTAAGATTGAAATAATATATTGGTGAGACGTGCAAATTTAAAAAAAAGGAAAAGACATTGCCACTACAAAATCCCCCTTAAGTAACACCCCACTCCAATAAATAAAATACATAAATAACCCCTTCTCAATAAAAGTCCAAGCAAACCAAACCAAACAGAAAACAAAAGAAACACAAAACCCAAACGAACCAACCAGCCCCAAAACTCTGACAAAAGGACAGCAATTGGGTTTCAGTGGAACATGGTGAATTGAGCATATGAAAGCCCAAACAGAGTGCAGATATGGGAAGTGGGAAAAAAGCAAACGAAAAAAAAAAAAAAAAGATGAAGAACAGAAGGAAATAAATGCCTGGGGCATCATTCCAAAAAAGCCTAACGTTTTGTGGTGTGGCAAGTCACTTCAGATGATGCTCCACCAGCCCCGTGCGGCTTTGTTCCCCTCCCCGCTCTCTGCAGGGCGATGAAAGCACAGGAAGGATGTTCGATGGCAGATTGGCCATCAGCCACTTTCAAAGGGGAGTCATTTAGTGAGATTCACTCATACTTGTATAAGCTGAAAGAAAAAAAAAATGAACAACATTGGTAAAGCAACCAGACTGATCTTGCAAACACACTTCATCTTGGACCCGGCTGATGGGAAAAACACTCTGTTAGAAAGAATGTAACATTATGAGTACTGATAACACCTCCCAGCAAGCCTCAAACACCTATTTCCAGATGAGTGTTTGCCACCACGTGGTCGGTCAGGGCTGACCATATTGTGTACAAGTCTGATTATGACAGCCCTAGGGTTGTATTGTTTTTACTTTTCTTTAAATATAGGCGTGTATGGGGTGGGGGGAGGAGGGGGGCTCTTGAGTTCTGTAGCACACTGGAGCTCTCATGCTTAGACCAAAATCTGTGAGCTGTTCAACCCAAAGTGGTCAACCTGCTATAAAAGGCTCCCCAGAAAGGCTGAACCATTTTTAGCTGTAAATGTTTATCACTTACTATCCTTGGTAAAAGTTAGCTAGTCAGACTTGAGGTTGTAAGAGAGAGAGAGAGAGATAACCCACAGTATTTCTTCAGTTATTTGAGCGATATGCTGCTCCCAGAAAAGCTGAGAAAGCTTTTGAAGCCTGGATAATTTTTCATTCATGAGAACGGTGGGTTTTTTTTTTTTTTGTTTGTTTGTTTTCGGGGCTCTTTTTTCTTTCTTTTTTTCTTTTTAAACCTGTCTCCCAGATAAAACTTGACACAATTCACCACTGGCAGGAAACCTTGGCGGGTGCGGTCTGCTGGGTAGAGCAGAGGCCCAGGGCTTTGCATATCTCACTTCCATCCCTGCCGCCCGCACTGAATCACAGGCTGGCGGGGGTGGGGGGGTGAGTCACCTCCCTGCTCCGCACCTCCTAGAGAGACCGTGGCATACCTGGTGGGACAGCTCTGCTATTTAAGTTATCTAGCGCCAGGCACGTGATTTTGGGACGACCGAAGCTGATGGGTGGCGTCCTTTGGCTTTCACAGGTTCTGGCGTTCATTGCCAGAAAAATGCATCAGGAGTCAGAGATCAAAGGCCCAGGGTACTACTAAAAGCTACGCTGGGTTTGTAAATTGAGTTTTCAATTTCTCAATTGCTCGTGCTCATGGACTGTGCATGAGTGCATCGATTAAGTTAGAGCAGTGCTGCCTTCACTGAAGCGTCAAAGGCTTGCCATGTGTTAGCTAACCAGAAGTACCATGACTTTGCTCAAGAAGGACTTCAATGTTCGTGTCTCTGCTGCAGCATCAATGCATGGGATCACAGGGGAGGTACCAAGGCTGATTTCACGTCAGGAGAGGAGCCTTGGGCACTTGGTCCCACCTCAAGCACGCCTCTCTTGGCCCATCCAGCTCTGGACCTTATGTTCCTCGTTCCTGGTCCCTGCCTTCTTCCTTGCGCCAGCCCTTGTGTTTGGCAACCACCTGCTCAGCGATCTGATGCAACTGATGATGAATTTGAGGCAAAGGTGGAGGGCCGGGACAGAGTGGCGATGCAGAAGTCTCATACTCCTCAGAGCCATATGTTGAAGTGTTGTGTCCAACTTTGCAATGCCCCCGTCCCGCTGCAGGATCCATTCCTAACACCTTAAGAAAAGTACCTTAACAAGGTATCTTAAGAGCACATAAGCTTCATGAAGAGGCACCTACACCAGTTGCTAGGAGAAGTCAGAAGTTCATCTTTAAACATTCCTTAGCCACAACACTTCAGCAGTCTTCAGAGCTAAAATGTAGGTCTTCCCCTGTCCTTAGTTCTCACTTTAGGCAACCAAACACCACTTTTCTCCTTCTTTCTGACTAAGGAAATCTTTAATTCCTTCCTGCGCAGCTTAAACCGTGGGGATGGGGACACTCTACCCCAGCACAACCCACAGCAGAAGAGCTATGACATGGCTGCAAAAGGCAAGGGGGGAACACAAAACCAGAGGCCCTCTTCCTGGGAGGATACTGTACCCCAGGTCTTGTCTTGAAGACCTAGACTGCAGCATCTATGTGGAGCTCCTGGCTGTAGGAGCGCACGGGAGGAGTTCAGCTCCAGGGCTGCGTTTGCATTTCAGGTGTGAGCAGGATGCCTGTAGCCAACCAGTGGTACCCAACCGCAGGCAGGGGCAGGGGGGCACAAACACCCACCCGGCAAAGGCCACGGCAACCCGGCACGTACCCATCATGTTAAGGAGCTGCAGGCCCAGGCAAGGAGATGCAGTGTTGCACTCCTGCTCTTCAGCTGCTGGTTTTTGCCTGTGTCCCATCTTAGATGCCAAAATCTGCTTGTGAAGCCGGGCATATAAAATTACAGGGTCGGTGCTGGAAAAGTAAACACACAAGTTCTGATGTCCCCAGGTACATTCAGGAGGCTGGACCAAAGTCTGATAGGATTAACACAATTCAGAAGGGTCTGTGTAGTGAGCGCTCTTAGGAGGAGAAATCCCCATACACACAGAATATACTATACTGGCGTGCAGGGTCCTGAAGGCGTGGAGTTTATCGAGGTTCAAAAAGAGATTCAACATTCACGTATGTGGGACCCTCAGAAAAATTGTATTTTGCTCATGAACTAATAATCCATGACCCACCCGGGTTTGTAAAGTGGTCACTGATTACGTGAGCTAGAAATCAGCTTTGCCATTTGACACAACACTTAAATAATTGTCCCAAAAGGACAACCTGGGCACTGCTGCACAAGGATAAAACGGGCCTCCAAGAGATATTGGCATCTTCCTCAGAGATTGCACCAGGACTGGGCCAGTTGCGTGATTGACTTTGGAAGTTTCAAAACATAGAGTGGATTAAATCCTCGTGAGACAGAAAATTTTGCCGGCGTTGGTTTTATTCAGTTTTATAGCATTTTCATTATTACAGAGAATCATCTCACCTTCTGCACCGAGGCATCACCTTCTCTTGCTCTCCAGCATCGGTGGGCGGAGATGCCTGAAGAGACGTGGATGGAGATTCCCTTCCCTGCGCAGGCTGTAACCAGAGGGTCACAACGGGTGTCTACCAACATTTTTTACCCCAATGGTTCAGAGCTCTCTGGTCTCTATTCATTTCTTTTCAAATCTATGTCTGCCCATATTTATGTCAGGTTCTAAAAATAAGCAGCGCCGTTAACATTTTGAATTTTAATTATCTACTGAATATCTAAAAAGATAAGCTGGAAGGGGAAGCCCCTCTGCGAGCAGAAGTACAGTCTAGTTAAATGAGCGAAATTTATCAGAAAAAATGAGTAATGAGCAGTGAGGAAGACTGTCTCATTTTGCTAATTTTACTTTATAAATTATCTGATTTGACATTCTGTGCTAAAAATCTGCTTATGAACCAAGAAAAGCAAGGGACGTACTGCACTTGGTTGAAGCAGAATCTGTGGCCGCAAAAATTTTGCTGCATTAGTACTGCAGCGTGAAAGCCCCTGCCACCGAAACGAAGACTCTTGTGGTTGTTTCTAGAGCACCGTGTATCTAGAAACAGGTAGGTGTGCTGGGCTTCGGGTTTGAGCCTACACGGAGCCTCCTGGTTATCTGCAGCCACATCACAACTGCGTTCATTTCATTGCACAGGTGTCATCAATGCACACAAGTGCTAAGCAACCTTGTCCTTCCCCCTACCTGCACTCCCAAGCCCACCCCAGGAGTGAAGGAAAAGACATTTCTTCATCCTTAATTTGGATTTAACGCATTTTTAATGAGCTATATTGAGGCTATCAGCCCATTTTATCTAGGCGCTTTTGCCCGGCACAGGCAATGAACATTTAATACTACAGTTATTTCAGAAGAAAGAGGCGAAAGGGTGCCAAAATAGGCTATAAAACTAAGCATGTGTTAATAGCATCTGTTACAAATAAGGCTGGATTCCACTTTCCATTGTCTTACTCCTTTTTCCTCAAGTTGTTTAAATTTTCCAATTCAAAAGGAATTTGGCTGAAGATTTCCCTTACTTGGTCTTGACCTCAAGGAGGGCTGCTTGCCGGAGAGTTGTACAAAATCTATTACAAGCCTCTAAATAGTGAGGGCATGACAGAAAAGGAACACAGATATTGTCTTGGATGTTCAGACTAGAAAAAATTAGGTGCAATAAAGGAGCCTCCCCAATCCCCCCCCAGTTTGATCCCAAAAATAAACTGCAGCAGCTCCGTTAGTGCTGCTACTCCAAAAGCAGCACGTTTCCCTCGCTGTTCCGTGCAATGATAAATGTCGCAAACTGTGTCATTTAAGTTACTTACCAACACACTATTTTTTTTAAAGGACTTCAAGGGCGCATTGATGACTCTCCAAACGAAAGCCCCTTTGGGCTGTCGAGTAATACTGAAAGAAGTATATAATTTACATGATAAACACCTTGTTCTGAAATAAATACACCATTTTGGACATGCTCCCTTAATACCTTCATTAAAGACAAGCTTTTAGAGCTCTGAAGCTCAAACAGCACAAAGAGAAAAGGAACTGAATTGCACAAATCTCCCCTTTAACCTATGGCAGCACTATATAGAACCAGAACTTAAATAAGGTGAAGACAGAAACGGCTATCGTGCCGCCTAATGAACCCGCGCTCCCTGTTGTTCCCAGTTTTCCCTTTAGTTTCATGCCAAAAAGCCCTTTAGTAGGTACTGCAAAGTCAGAAAACAAGGTGTCAACCACATGAAGCCAAAATACTCTTAACGTAACACAGCTTGTGCAAAATTATTTTTGCCTATAATTAACCATCTTGCATTTTTTTATAGCTTCCTTTAACAATGTTGAAAGAAACAATGTCGTGTTAACGCTGTAGCAGCAGTCTAAACTCTAGTTTAGACTAACTCTAGCAGTCTAAACATCCTAATGTGTGCACACTTAATACTAACATCTAATACAGAAGAATAGGAAAACCGCTAATGAGGATGTAGCAGGTAAATTGAACCATCTCTTTGTCAGTATATGGACAGGCTGGAATGTAACTGGGGATAAACATTCACCCAGGATTTTTTGTTATGTTTTTCCCTCGAATTGTAAACCCACCACATTCTCTCCTTAAAATCTTTTAAACAAATTTACAGGTTACAATGATTTTTAATTTCTCTTTTTTGGATAAAGGTTGCCACCCAGAAGCCCCCCAGGTAGACGGCTAGGCCAGAAATGCCCAAAGACCAAAGTCCTATTTGAAGGACGCATTTAACAAGTCCCCAAATATTTCAACTTACCTGGAAGCCTAATTCAAATCCAGCTAAATAACGCACGTGCTGTTGCCTGCTTTGACAGTAGTCAGAGCCTATTACTAACTACTGATCGATGCTAAAATTTTAAGTGCCATGCAGGAACTGCAATTCCTGACAGCCAGGAGCAGATTGCTGATGGTGTCCGCCCCAGGGGTCCCAATTTCGGTCCCAGGATAAGATGCACCCAATCAATCAGATCCAGAGAGCCAAAGCTTTACAACGTGAAAGATCCAGATCTGAATTTTGAATCTCGGGCTCCAGCAGGAGCACCACATTCATTTTTCAGTTTCAGTGTATTCTGATGAGATTAAGGATCTTTTCCTTGTAATTTTTAGAGCTAATATAGACCGAAAAGTGCAAAATAGCAGTATGTTCATAGTGTGTAAAACACATAAACCCCCTCATTGCTAGTGAGTCCAGACACAAAGATCGGTATTTGCATCCATTGATACAATCAGTGTTGTACCATTCAATATTTCAGGAAAATCACTGCACTTCAAGATTATTTTAGCAGGACCGGTCCAAAGAAGTTGGCTGGAGCTGACTTAAATATGGTCTGGCAGCAGGTTTGGAAGTATAAGTGCCGTGTAGCATTGTCTCTGTTGACTGTGTGTAACCATGGCAAAAGATTCTCGTCTTGACGTTTCCTTCTTCATAAGGCCAAAATTGTATCTAGGAAATCGCAGTCTTCCACCTTCTCTTGGATTAGAAACAGAAAATGCTGATCACTCCATGCGAAGTTAAAAAGGAGTTAAATTTGTGAATATTTTTTTATGATATATTTCCTAGGGCTTTGCCTAGCGAAGTGCTAGGCGTTCGGACGTTCGCAGGCGAGGGACTTGCTGCATGTCATTTAGTAGGCTCAGCAGTCAAAGAGCTCCATGAAACCCTTCTATCATAACATTACACCTTCCTTTGTATCTACTATCAATTCTTCTTCTTGCTTTTTCTGAACATACCTAAGATTATTTTTAACTAAAGCAGAATCAGACTAAGCAATAACTAAGTTTATCTTCCTTTCAGCTTCGTGCTCTCTACAGCATTACGCTAGTTTTTATGGCTCTATTCTATCTGCAGCTCTCTACTTACGAATACAGCCACAGAAAACATGCTATTACTTCTGAAATGTTTCCTTGGTTCTGGATGGCAAAAGGCTGTCTGGGCAGAAAGCAAAAAAAAATAAAAAATCTCACCTTCCACATAAAGTACCCTCTCTTCAGGGAGATGCGATAGCTTTGGCAAAGGTTGGGAGACTGGACCTACTACTTTGGTAAGGCAACAGTCACACGTTACGGCTGCAGCCAGAAGCGCCCCTACAAAGCACAGCTCTGCAGCACTCACAGCACCCATTTCCCATTTCCTTCTCTGTTGCCATAGAGTGAAATTAAACTGCTTGGAGGTTCTGGGCCTTTTTATGCAACTAGAGGAAGATGCAAGGGGGTTTAGCCCACAGAATACAACTTCCCTGATCCTCAAAGGACAGGCACGTGTGCGCAGCACTTGAAGGAGATCTTCAGAGCAAGTACTCTCATGTCTATTCATGTGCTCGAAATTCAGCACAGGCATGAAACTTAGCGGGACTACGGTTATTTCTAGATTTTTACACTAAGTGGCTTTTTAAAAGCTGTAAGAAGGTGTTTAACTTCAACAATGATGCACTACAAGCGTATTTTGCAAACACATTTTCTGAAGAATATCGATTTAAGAAAGAAACATTTCGTGGGTGAGAAGGGACAGGATTTCTTCATTGTTTCATGCTACTTATTTGATCTGTGACTTGATTCTGTGTGATTCTATTTCATTAAGTTAACACCCAGGCATACAACGAATTTTCCCTATTTTTTTCCCATCTTTTTACTGGGGATTTAGGTATTTTTTCTGTGCGTGTCCCCCCTCCTATTACATTGATAAAGCATTTGCTTTTTATTACTTCTTTGCCTACTTCCTGAACTACTCATGACTATTCAAAATAAATGTTCAAAACATCTCCAGAGGCTGAATATCTCAACACAGCATATTACAGATTAATTTTCCTACAAGTCTTAACCTACTTTTACCAAGATATATTTTACAGCCTTATTCCTTCCTAATTTTTTCTCTTAAATGAGAAATAAAGCTCTCCAGGTTTTTATTTCAGTGTCAATTTTTTTCCAGTCTGTACTGATTTTAGATATTTCTAGAGGTTCATAGTTCATGCAATAATTCACTTTATTTTCTCTTGTGCTGTTTTCAGCTTTTACCTTTTCTTTAAATGTCAGAGCCTTTCACTTCTGTCACTTTGATTTCCGTGCTGCCTCTTTTCTCTGCAAGCCCTAACTGATTGTGTATTTTGCTGTGGTCTCCCCATCTTTTTCCACTTCCAATAATATTTTTTTAAACCTCACTGTATCTATGAACATGATTTTTTTTTTTTGTTTGTTTTGGTTTTTTTTTGTTTTTCTTTTTTTTTTTGCAAAAACCACACTGACCACTTCTTGTTTTTTGTAATCTTCTTTTCAGAGGAACTGGAGCCTGCTGTACGTTGGCTATGAAGTCTCGGCAGTCCCAACTCTCCTTCCACCAAAGGTATTCCAATAGATCCTGTTGCAGCTCACTGATTTCCTTAATTCCACCAGGATGGATCTACTGAAATCCAGTGCTCTGACTTGATTGTGAGCGTGTATTTCATATCGGGTTGAATTCGAGTAATATTTTGATCCTTTACACATTATTCTCTTGTTTGCTCTCAATGACATGTTCTGAAGTGTTACTTCAGAAAGGCAACTAAACACAAACATCTGACTTTAGGTTTTAAAGATAAGCAACAAGCTGTTGCAACAGAAGATGAGTAAGAGAATGAGGTTACAATAAAGAGATGCCTGAATATATATTAAATCGGTACAGATGATAAAATATGTTTTCAATACTTAGGAACATTGTCTGATACAAATGTAGAAAACGTAGACTGGCAAAATTCATAAGGAAATCACATTTCTTGAGAAGCGAGGAATTCAAGAAGAGACAATAAATATGACTGTATTTATTAATATTTTATTATTCTGAAGCAAAATCTTTTACAGATTGAGCTAACTGGATGACTATTTCAGGTAATACCAGCAGCTGAGACTATGACCAGCTTAGAATGGACAACATTTAACAAAACAACATTGCTCCAGGTGTTTAACAATTCTCCCTGAAAGCCAATAACGACATATATTTGAAGTTTCAAACTTCCATTCAACATGCTATTAACTACTTACACCTTTTTTTTTTATTTTTTTTATTTTTTTAACGAGTAAATACGTGTGCATCGAACTGTTTCTTCAGTATTTCATCTTACAGGAACCGTACGCGGTATTTTTAAAGCACATAACTGAACTGGCAAAAGAGCTGGCATTAAAAAATTGTTTGAAAATTCAGTGCACTGTTTCTGAAAAGTCCCACTCAAAATGACTGTACATACAGAAAGAATACATTATTACTGCATTATTTACTTGCAAGTCATGACTTCAGTTATAAAATCAAACCCACCCCTCACTCCCCAAAACAATACCACTTTCTTTCTATTAGTTGCTCTCTGTTACAGCTTCCTGCATCTTCTAGCAAGTCCCAAAATGAAAGTCAGTGTCAAATCTTCCCTGTTGGGAAGATAGTTGCTGACTTTTGTGTAACTACATCTTAACGGCCACAAAACTGTTCTTTCTTTCTTAATCCCTATTCCCCTCCAGACAAATTCAATAACCAGTGGTGAAAAGAGGACCGACTAACAAGAGGGAAGAGGAAGACAGTGGCAGTAAGCCTGTAGGAGCAAGAAAAGGCAAAAGGAGTAAGAAGGAAGCCGCGAAACCAGTGACACATTGTGCTCTTCCTTACTTCTGACTATGCGAGAGGCCATTAACTATTCTACTCCTTAACACCAAAGAATATTTTACTTGAGCATTTTTTTAAAAAGCTTCTACTACTCTTATAAACTTGGAGCGCTTTTCTGTTAATTGCTAATGAAAAGAGAGCTTATTTCAAATGTGAAGGTTATCACCAATATTCCAATAGAAGGGAGAAACAAAAGAGGCAGGAACACATTTAATTAGAAGAGAAGCAAGAAAAAAAAAGCCTCCCAAGAAATCAGACTTACAACCATCAAAACTGTGGATGAAACTAGAAAAAGAGTGATAATTTTTAAATGCAAAAGAAACAGCGTCCTTCTCAAAATTGTATCTGAACACTTACTAGTCAGCTGTGCCATAATGTTTATTACATAGTTCTCGATAGTTTATAGAAGTTGAGTCTTCCAGTCACTTACATCAGTATCACTCTACACCTAGAAACTAACATTGATACACTGAACAACATGAGTAATACCCACATTTAAGGTGACATTTGCTAAAAATACATTTCAGTGTATTTTTAACAAATGAAACTTGAGATTGCAGCACACCAATGAACATTTCTTCATGAACGTAGAGCCAAGAAGAGTGTATGTAAACAAAATTGGCTCGATCCCCCCCACAGAATGAAACACAGTAGACAGAAAACCATTTTATCAAGGTATTTATGACCAGAAGTCTCACTCATCAGGATACCCCACACCATTACGCCAAGAGTTGTATCTCATAATTTCTTTTTCAGTTAAATTCCCTTTGTTTGCTTTGGTCTTCAAAAGAATTGAAGAAGTACAGAAAAAATGGGTGACATTTAAGCACATTTGTCTTTTGAGTTGCCTGCATTGTGTCGTTGTCTATGTTTTCATCATTGCTGATGAAGAAGCTTGAAAGCAGGTCAGCTGCAAGTGCATGCTGCTTTTAAATTTATTTAGTAACTCTTCTAGTAACCTGTAAAAGGAAAATAGTTACAACTTTATCAGATTCTGAAAAGTGAACAATTACCAAGTTTTGGCTGTTCTGTCTGTGAATTCAAATACATTGTCTGCTTAAATAGAGGGCCTAACATTGGATCTACTCAAATATCTGAATATTATAGGTATTTAGAAGTATACCAATGTGTCAGGATGATCTGTGGCCAGAGGAGGACTTAGCCACAGAGATTCTATCAAGGTGATGAAATAGCCCTTTATATGGCGTTCCTTCCAGATAAAGATCATCAACTTGAGAGAAACATATTTGCAAAACACAATGGCAAAAGGACTGATGGAGAGTGTCATAAGCTACACATCTGTAAGGAAAATCCAGAAGTTGCCAGACTATGTACCATAAAACCAGTATCCCTTATCAAGGCTATGCCTTTTCGTGTACAGGTGAATTGCGAATTTCAGTTCTCAAACTTGTTTTTGGGATGTATTTTGTTGATTTCTCTTAAGTATCATGACTGAAAGATCAGAAATGGTATGACTGTTCTAGGAGAAACATTAATTCACTGGCAACCATGTGATTTTGTCTTTCATAGATAACGAAGTATGTATGAGTTCATGCTGGAGCGTAAGAAGGGTTCATTTACGTGTACGTAGCTGCCAAGAAGGTTCTTGGTGCAATGGATAATATTTATTATAATCCACAAGCTACAGGTTAGGACCAAGGGTTTGATGGCTCTGTCGTAGGAGATAATTATTGTAAGAGTGGAGATGCATTATTAAGATTTACAATATTGCCCGTGTGTTTTATTTCCCCTGTATTCTAGAGAAGGATGTGTCCTCTGAACTTTTTGCTCCGATTCAAAAACCAGCTAGGTAGGGCAGACATGTATCACCTCAACATTTTGGCAAGCTGTGATTATTGAACAGCCAGTAACAGAAGAAATTATACTGTAGGTTAAAAAAACCCAAACCAACCCAAGAACAACAACTTGAACCACAAAATCAGTATCTGCTTCCTCAGCAGGTCCTCTGGAAGATGAGTATAGCCACATTCATCATTTAGTATCATAGTAATGACTGTGAATGAACAGAAATGAATAGCTCTAAATCAGTGCACAAGTCTGTGTTATTTTACATAAATACGTGTAGATTACAATACACTGCCTGTAACGATGACAATTATGGTTTAACAACCTAGAAAAAAGAACAAGTTTTGCACTGTCTAGGGCTCTGAGGCAGATGTAAAAATGACGGAGTTCTTGATTCTCATCTGGCCCATGCAACTCAAATGCTTGTGACTAAGTGAAAAAAAAATAATCTACAGGTGTTTCGGAAAGTCTGAGTTGAAAGAACTCTCCTTACTCAAAACTGATTGCTATCTTTAATAAAGCATAAGAGCTAAGTAAGGCAAGGAGGTATCTTGAGACTTGTTGTGGCTAGTGAAGAGTAGGTTTGAGTAAATAGACAGAGGACATCTGGAAGAAGGCACAGTCCACAGACCATGGGCTGCACAAACAGTTTCTTCATGTGTCTACAAAATATTCTAAACTGTGACTGTTAAGTGCAAACTGATTTGATGCAGTTCAGTTCCTGAAAGTACCATAATACCAATCTCAAGTTCAAAATATCTATACTTACACTAATATACTCATTACAAATCCATCCTAATTTTACCATACTACTGTTTATTAAGGTACGCTTGTAAAGTAGACTACCAAATACTAGGTTGGATGCAGCAAAATAGCTTGGTTGTCAAAGGTTGCTACAGTGGGGAAGAAGGAATCCAAAACTCCTCCTGATGTTAAGGAAGAACCACAAGACCATTCTTACTTATTTTTAAAATGTAACAGGCCAGTTTTGAGAGTTCCCCATAGATCAGCTGGCAAAAGCCTGGACTTTTGCTCCTTGGCCATTTTTTTTATTGCTGCTAAATTCAGTAAGACAAGACAATGGACCCCACAGAAACTTTAGGATTACCAAGGAAGGCTAAAATAAATTACAAAATAAATACAAACCTACACTGAACTGATGAGACTAGGATGGGCAACAGAGATATGCCACAGAGCCACCAGCTCTTCTGTGCAATTTAATAAGCCAAGGATTTAGCTTACACTTAACTCTGTTCAAAGAGGCTTCTGCTCTGTAATTCAGAAGGGTCAAATACAGTGAATGTTAACCCTCTTATAACGAAGTTCAGATACAACAGCAAAAAGAAATGGCTCCAGAGACCACAAAGAAGACAAGAAGGTGCATTATACTCACTTCTTGTCAGTTCCACTTGAAAGTTGGGGCAGGGCTTCCAAAGCTTGCTTAAAGCTTGAGCTGCAAGGAAAACAAAAATACCCGTATTCAAAAAATACTGAGTACAAGCGTCAGCATTCACAGTTTCTCTCTATAAATTCCATGGAGATATGCTATATTTTATCCATTCCTATTTCAATAAATTAACAAAATATTAACTTGACACCTGACATTCATGTGCAAATTGAACACAAAGTGGTCATGGTCCAAGCAGGTCTCTCGACACTCCTAATGTGATGTATAACAGACATCAACAGGAAATGTTAAATCAGCAGCTTGTTTAAGACTGTGCTTGACATCCTGGACTCTTCAAGAATTAGATAGTTGCCAGCCTGCTTTCTCACTCAAACTATGTGACCATCAAAGTATGAAGCACGGATAAAAACATTTATTTTGGCTTTCTGTGCTCAGCAGGCAGGTCACTGCATTCTCCCCTACAGAAGGGGGCCTACAGAGAGAAAGAAAGTAGGTTTGCACTGAGGTAATGCAGATTCATAGAATAATTTAGGTTGGAAGAGACCTCTGGAGGTCTTCAGGTCTAACCCCACTCTCAAAGTAGGGCCAGCTTTGAGGTTAGAGGAGGTTTCTTGGGGCTTTATCCAGTCAAGTTCTGAGTAACTCCAAAGATGGGGTTTCCACACCTCTCTGGGCAACAGATGTGGAACAGGACCTGCACAAAATACGTACAATCTTGTCATCAAAAGATTAATATGGTGACTTGTGGCAACTATTACTAGTGACAAGTCCAGGAATAAAAAAGGAGCTATGAAGCTCTAGCTGCCAGGGTTCCCTGTGCTTTGCCTCTATGCTGATAAGACACAACGCCACTTCTATTTTATCCAATTTGAGCCAGTGCCAAGCAGTTTTCATTTAGAGGTCTTCATCACTGTCAGACACTCAGAATAGGGAGGCAAGTCTTTTGAAATGGAATGCAGAGACACTATGAAGACACATTAGGCCCTTAAATCCTGCAATCTCTCCTACAAAATGTTGATCAGGTAAGATGACCAAATTGCCATCTGTGGCAACATGTAATGCCAATCCTAACAGAAATGTAGGTAATTAAAATAATGAATGAACCTGCCCATATCTAATCCCCAATGCAATCACCTAGAAATTTCAATCAACTTTACTCAAAACTGCTGACAGCTATCATAGTTTGTTTTTCTATACCTTGACTGCATCAACCACTGATGCTGATAATGCTTTTCTTTCTCCCTTTATATTAATGTGTGAATCTGTTCCACACTATTTATTTTCGGTTGTGCACCTCACTGAGAAATGATAAGTTGCTGAAAGCCTTTTGAGGGCTTTAATTCTGAGAGACAGTGTGAAGCTAAATTCACTTTTCCTGATCAGGTGTGTGGAAAAGGAGTAGGGTATTGTACAAGCTTGTGGAGAGTCCTAATTTTTCATATCCCTATAAGGGGATCCTGCCAATGTCCAGTTCTGTAGCCTCTCTGATGTGCCTGGTAGGTTCTTTGCCGTGAGCTTTATGAGATTGCTGTGAAATACTGGATAAAACTCAGTAACATCTGCTTTTGTCTTGTTTTAGCATCATTTCCCTCAGCAGCTGAACTGCTGTTAAGAAGTTGTACTTTTTTTTTTTTGAGTGGCAAATACTAGTTTGTCTCTAAAAATGTAAGTAAAAACCAAAAAAAAGAATTATTTTCTTTCAATGGATAAAGCTTTGCTAGCAATCTGGTTTTTGTATATTTACCTAGTATATAAAGTATTCTATTTGAAGCAAAGTTTCTTAATCCTTAATTTACATTATGTACTTTTGCATGTTTACCAAGGATTCCATTACATTGAAAAAACAAACATTAGAGCACATCTTACTTGCTTTCAGGTGTTAGGTATATGGCCACGGTATCTCTCAAAGCACAGATTTCAAGTCTTGCCTAAAACCAGAAACACAAACACTGAAACAATGGCACAATGTCATTTCATCAAATTAATACCAGTATCGTGAAGCTTCACTTTTTTTAGAGGCAAATATTATTGCATGCTGCAGTTAAAAGCAGCCTTAGCTTTTAACAGTTTGTTTCCTGTATTTTTTGTTGCCATGCTGCTATGTCAGGAGACTGCTAAAAAGAACAATTTCGTACTTTTGATTCAAGTCAAACTGTTTGCACGGTCACTATGTAGCAGTCTAAAAAACACTGGTTTGTTTCTCAGTTACAGTAATAAATCTTCATTTCTGTTTCATCTTTTCTGTCCTGTGATAGAAAGACAGAAGGATGCAACCGTAATTTGTCTGTCTTTTTTTTTTAAATTTAATTTTTATTTTTTTTTATTAAATACAGTGAGCTTTACTTCTCACAGCGCAGCTTGGCCAGGGAGGAAGGAAACACAAGAGTACAAAAATCTGTCAATACACATTTTATTCTTGGTTTTCCTGTTGAATTTATTTTTTTCCATCAGATGAGGAAGTCGAATGGTTGCGCTCTGCTTCTTGTCTGTCACCCGGTGGGCACACAAGCTTGGGGATTTTACTCCTGCACTGTACCGTGTGCCTGGGTATTAATTGTCACCTAGGCAAACTATGGTGGAGAATGAACTCAAAAGATTAAACAAATCTCATAGATCATCCTCTAGGCTTTGAAAAGCAATCATTATCATCACAGGTTTTATATGAAATGCAAACATTCTGCATGTGATCAACACTTTAAGTCATTTCATTTAAAAATATAAAGTGAACTTCAATCAAATTGATATTGTTCATCATAGAGATAAAATTTAATCCAATTAACCCAACTAATATGACATTAATCTTCCAAACCAAAACATTTTTTTGATGCAACACAAACATCTAATTCCAGTTCTAATGAAAGGCTTTGGCTTTTTGGTCTTCCCCTCATCTCTTCCCTAGGTAGGAAGCCAGCTGAGATTTCTGCTTTTTTAGTGCCAGAACTTTCTGTCACAAAGTACAACATAGCCACCCACCAATTTTATACTCATAATAAATGACTTTCTCATGACAGAATGTTCCACCTTTTCCTGTATGGAGCTCCAAGCTTAGATCTTTTCGAAGTCCTACACATAAGATTCTGGAGCCTTTCCTGCATTTTAGCAGGTAGCAGTACTATGGGGAAGTGTCACATTCTCAAGTACCACAGCTTAAATAAACATGGTGGAAGGGCAAACCCTGCAAAACTTATGGGTTTATGGGATGTGGGAATACAGATTCAGGCTTCTCTTCAGGAATGGGTGGTTTTTGATCAGTCTGACCAGGCTCAGATCACTCTCACGCTGCTGCTGTCTGCCAGACAGGATTTTCTATGCTCAAAGGAACAGAAAATGACCATGAGTGACAAATTTACAATAAGGAGAGAAAAATCCTTTCAATTATGGGTTTAGGCAGCAAGTTTATAATGTGGGTTGTCTAGTCAAACAAAACTGATATAAGGGTGGCTTTTTTGCTATTCATTGACTTGGTTTTAAATAGGCAGTCAATCTTATTTGGCTGCAATCTTCCTACATTAATTCTCTGTCCAATGCCATTACTACCAGCAACTGGAAAATAAAGCTTGCAATTGGATAATTATTTTCCCATCATAATGCAAGAATGCTGTCATGTACAACGAAAACTGAGAGTTTGCTCTTCTTGCCTGTTACAGCCATAGCAATCATTGACTCAAAGGGATTTTCTTAAAAACAATTTTTTCTTAGCATCCTTTAAAACTTATCGAATAGCGAGTACAACTACCAATCCAGCCATAAATGAATAAGGCAGTGTTATGAGTATCTGTTCTACCTACGCTGCAACAAAGTGCTAATGTAGAAACAGTATAACAGACAAGTGACTAGTGTCGCAAAGACCTGGAAGTTCCTACCGCATGATAGTTTCAAAATTTTTTAAATCTCAAAACCTCACAAAATTGTTTTTACTTTTAAAGTAATTTTTTTGATGACAGGCAAAAACCAGCATTTAACAATATTTCAAACAGATACCATTATGATGCTTTTTACCTCACAGGATATAGGTAAACTTTTATGCACTCAGACACAAAGACAACACTAAAATATAACCAAAACCCAAGAACCAGTATCCCAAAGGGTATTCATCTAGAAATCTGAAATCAGTTGTATACTAATTCTTTTTGTCTCCTTACTTTCACAGCTACAATAAATCCAACAAATACACAGATTATACCTCTCTCTCTGTTACACTGTTTTCTAGGTTCAGATGTTGGACAGTACATAGTATTAGGGTACCTGTAAAGCTCCATTTTTGCTGAAGGATGAAACGCACTGCATCAGTCGACTCAGTTCTTCAGAGACTGCTTCTACAACCCTTGACATTACCCGAGGAACTAAGTCTTTGGAAATGGTAAACACCTATGAAAAAAGAACCATGCACACAATAGCTATGTTAACAGAAATATTTTCTACAGTAACATTTCAGTAAAAAGCATTAAACACTGATTGAAAGGACCACTTCACTTCTATCAATGGACAAAAAAAATTTCAAAAGCAACTGGAATATGAAGGATTTCTTTTGATGCTTGCCCTGCGCTTTAACCAATCACCTCTGTTAATAGCAATGTTAGCTGTGGGATAATGGCAACTTTCTTGCAAGGCCTAAAAGCAGTGAGACTTCAAAATACGTGCTCTCTGCTGATGGATGCAGGTAGTCATGTTGTTGTATAGACACTCCTGTTTTGTAGATAGCACCTTTAATTCAGGGTTATGTGACTGACTGACCCAAATACATTTTTCACTTGTGTATTTTGCTGTTTCTTCTAGAATCCTTTATATTTGACCACTGCTAAATGGCTTGTGTCTTTATGCACTGTGGCAGAAATGAGCCTTTGAAAGGGTTTAAGAGCATGGCAGTGTAATGGATTTTCATTTAGATTCTTCCACCACTGCCATTTATTAGTTCGCTGGCAAAAACATTACACCTTACTGTTTTTACCATGCATCAAGTCAATCTTTTTAACTGCTTATTTGTATAACTTTTTAAAGTGGTCCTTGGACCCTCCATTTGAGGTTCAGAATAGCAACTGCAACACAAAATTAAACATTAGATCTATGCCTGAAGGAAAGCATGAAGAAACCAAACTTCCTTAAAGGGAGCTTTAAGGAAGTGAGAAATTGCTGGTCAATTAAAAAAGAAAAAAAAAAAGTAATATGATTTTTCCACACAGAATTGGGGAAAAACGCAGGCCAAGAGATTGGAATATAGGAGGAAGTGAGACTATAGGTTAGACAGACGAAACTTGTGTCAAGACTTAAAGGTGATGATAAAACTGCACAGGTTTGTGGGAGAATATGACACAAGGAAGTGAAGATGATGTGAGTGGAGTGGTGCAACAAGGAAAATGAAGTGCATAGTTTTTAAAAAATTCCCCTCCTGATTTCTGCTTTAAAATGATCTAAAAAAATTAAGTAGTGGAATGATTTTTTTGCTAGAATACCATTGCTTTATGTGAAGTTTAGATCTCATGTCTGGCAAGGAAATGTAGTACCTGACAAAAGATACTCATACATGCGCGTAAAAGT
>VYZM01012851.1:239323-255183 GCA_013398915.1 Dromas ardeola
CAAAGAATACGAGATACCTACAAAGTTTTCAGTGATTTAAGTAATGAGTTATGCATCAGGGATCCCATAAAGCTGACTGCTCCAGAAGGCAGGTCTGCACCATACGCTAAGTACACTGACCACATGTATTTCAGCTATCAGCTGTTACCATTGCTAATTCAAACACGCAACCTGCTATAACCTACAAAAGCTAAGTTACATACTTAGCTGTATGGTAAGAAAAAAAAACAAAACAAAACAAAAAACCAGTAACGATTTGGGAAAGGGTCATCTTATTCAGCAGCAAATATTGCTGAGCAATTCAACACAAACATACCAGGAACACACCCAAAAATCTTCTACTGAGAAGAGAGTATTTGTTCCCACAACGAGCACTCTTGAAGTTACTATACAGAATCCAGGAAAAAAAATTCTCAGCAATGGTGAATCATCACAAATTTGCAATAAGAAGCCCTTATTTTGATTTCAGTTAAATTTGAATTCATAGGTAGAGAAACAACTCTCTTTCCGCTTCAGTCCACGCTCGCTGTTCAGCTGATGGTTAATTTTTGCTGTTTCAAACTACAGAAACTTGCAGCCTTGCTAACTAAACTTAAATCTGACCCAGCTTACAGAATTTCCACCAGAAAACAGTGGAAATGGGGGTTTCATCTTGACACACATTTTCATATTTCTGTAATATTTCACATCTAGAAGTTTATGAGGCAACACTATTTGGGCCAAAATCAGTATCGGTCTCAATGAAGTCAGCAAGGAAGTGCACCTTTCTGCTGCAACAATTTAACGACTATGCACGTTTACAGGATTAGCTCACAAATACCTTTGACTTTTTTAAAGCAAAACCTCTCATTTTCCTTTTTTTTTAATTTCCACTACACTGAAAAACAACATTATAAATGAATGTCATGGTAGTATATATTTTTGCTGTTGCTTATCCCCTCATTTGGAAGGATTTGCAAAAATCAGCAATGCTTCTGTGAAAACTGCTATAAGTAAACACTGAAATTGAATCAAAACTATTGCAAGTGATATTTAAAGTTTCTGAAAAGTATTTAAATTTATATGAATCCTTGTAATTTAAGGAGGAATGCAAGAAACAAACCCTCAAGTGAATCTCATCATATTTTAAGTAGATGGAAAAGGTAGAGCAGGTATACTTGTGGTATTTTAAAAGGTAAGAGTGATATTACTAGCAATGCTTGTATCAGGAGCAATAGTAATCTGGTAACACTCGAGATGATTAGAAGGAAGGAGTATGTAGAACAGAGACTGTAATTTAAAGGACTACAGAAAATCCCTGCATATTATCACAAAAGGCCAAGTAACTGCAGCTCTACAAGCATATTATTTTAATGATAATATTTTAATTTTAATATGCACTCCCTATCATAAGCCATTACTAACCTAAGTATTTCAAACACAGTTTGTGCTGTACAGAGACTATAAAACTTTCTGGTTTTAGGTTTCCACTTTTTGTGCTATGTACAAGAATGATATATCTTGCCTTTTCACTCCAAGTAGCATTACGTCAAACATTTCTTCCGAAGCAAAGCACAAGCTCATTGTCATATGTTATGGAAAATAAAGTTAATCAGAGAAAGTGAGCATCATATCTATCTATCTATCTATCCTACTCTCCCTCCCTTTCTCTCTCTATATATATATTTAATCTGCATGAAAAGGGAAGAATTGAGCTTTAGATTTTGGCTTTTCTCTTCATCAGATAGCGGAAACAAAAAGGTGTAATGGAGTGTTAATGAGGATAAACAGGAACTGTTCATCTCCTCCTCCCTTAAAAAAAGTTAGCAGTTGCATACTTGGTTGGCTAAACCTAACCCAAACCACTTACATCTGTAATGAAGACACTTCAACAGAGTTACAATTTTCAGGGGTGATGAAAGCCAGGATTTACCAGGCAAAGTACGCTAAAATTATTTGTATGAATGTAAGCTTGAAACAATCTGAAGTTTTTCTCACCTCTGCATGCACAGCAATGATATTCACTAATGCTTCTTTCAAATAGTTTCTGACACCTGAAACAAAACAAACAGGGTAATTAATTACTTTCATTCTGTTGTCTCAACAAAGACATAATATTTTACTGTTCAATACTGTACTTTTTCTTTTCATTCTTTCACTAGCACTTTTACAATCAGAGGCAGAAAGAGAAAGTTCCATAGCCACACCACCTGTATTTCCTTTTTCAAATCAAATGGAGAAAGACACGTTTCCTTACAGCAAAAGGTTAAAAAAGCCAGTAGGTTCCTGTTTCAGTATTCTTCTTCTCTGGCAACCTAATTTAATAAAAACCTAGCATTATTAAAAAATAAATTCTGGACGTCTTGCTAGAATACACATATCATGGCACAGAACGTGCGCTACAGCTCAGTAAGTTTTAAAGAAACAGAAGACAAGGGGTTTTGTACAACAGTCTTCAAGAAGATTTTAGTACTTTATCAGCTTCTCTGATTGTAAACTATTAGTATAGACAGAAACAGCAAGGACTCGTTTCTCTGAAAGCGGTTCAGAAGATATTACTCACGGCAGTTTATAGGAGATGTCATGCCTGAGTAGAAATTTCCTCTTGGGGAGGGGGGAGAAGTCAAATAAGCATTTTATTTACCAAGCATATGAAATGCTTATCAATTTACACTATAAAGGAAATTCTAAACAGAAGGACATCCAGAACGGTATGCTTTAGTTAGGACAGCCTCTTAGTCCCCTACGCTGCTGTTATTCTGGAGTAACTTCCCAGACCTAGACTCCCACTGTGTGAGATCTAAAATAGGCAAGCATCTATCATTGCCCCATTTGCTTTTCTGGGCACTTCGCTTTGTAGGCAAAGACAAATTAGAAAGCATTTAACTCATTACAGTATGTATATACGTTAGAAGTGCAACACAAAGTAACGAGAGAGGGTTACCAATCCACATGACCTCATCTTCTGATTTCAATTACTCTAGCACAAATCAGAGAAACTGCAATGACCCCATCACTCCCTTCGGTATATTCAATCAACAGTAAAAGATAAGAATCATGGACAAAGCCTGGCGGGACCACACAGCTCAAAGATCACAGTGTGATCAAGGCTGCTGTTATAAAAATTACGAAGTGCATCTTTAATCAGTTCATTTTACTTGCTCCACCTTTCCTCAGATAACACCGATGCAGCAAATTAATCCTGCTACAAAAAACAGCTTTAAAAGGAGTTACCCGAGATCATCACAATGAGTTATTTTATGGGAGAACAGAGTAGTGCCTCACAACTGCCATTTCAGTTGTGCTCATTTTTCTTAACCACTAGTCCCACAACTCACCTCAAGATCTAAAAAGGAGACACTTATTCTTTCTTACTTAGACAATTATGGACAAACATTTTTGTAACAGTAGGACGAAAGGATGACAGGACCCTCCTCCCTCCCCTTGCATAAGGTACGAACACTTTCATCGCCTGCATCTAAACTGTGCAATGCGATGCAGCCTGGAGTTTAGATTCGAGGGTGCACCCTGGAGGGCATCACAGGTCTCCTGTTGGAAGTGAGGGTGCTTGGAGGAAAGCGGAGGGAAAGATGTGGAACAGCGACCTGTTCCAATGTGCAATCAGGATGTAGCTGAGCTCTGCACCCAGGCCCGTGTATCAAGACAGTCTCTGTTTCAAAAACTCGTAGCAAAGAGGCAAGCGTCAACGATTTTACTGCTCTCACTAAATGAAGTTTGGTTGCTGAACATACAAAAGAATCAAGACCTTTTTAGAAGGAACGTTCTGTTTTCACTCCGCAAGAGATGCAAATAACTGAAAAAGGTAAAGAAAAATACAAGCCTTTCCCCACACATTCCAAAACATCTCTAATGCCTTTTCTTGCTATGTTTAATTCTTTTGCTTGAAAAATCTCAGTCACTCTTTCCATTTAAACTAAACCAACAAGTCAAACAGCACAGTATACTAGGTTGCAAGTTTATAATTTCTTGTTATGTTAGTGATTTTTTTGCAACAAGAAAGGAAGGGAGGGAGAAATAGAACAATACCAGAAATTTTATGAAACTGATTTTTTTTTCCTCCTCCTCTGTAACCTGCAAAACAAAGTAAGAATGCTACACACCAGTACTTGAACCACACCAAAAGATCACAGGTATATGTGGAAATGCAACACCCCCTTCCTTTTTCCTTTTCTACTGTTTTCCTTCTTCTGCGTCACTCTGCCCCAGTTTAAATCCTCTGCAGGCTTCATATCACAGAGGACAAATTTGTATCATGTCCCACAAGCAAATACAACTTGACCAGGCGCTGAACAGTGGTATGCAAATCTCATCAAGAGGTACAGGGTGAATCTGGGAGTCGGTTTGCAGTTAACCTCAGGGTGCAAAGTGTTGATTTTGGTCTGCAAACCTATGCGGTATTCAGCTTTTGGCTGCCTACCGGCCTCATCTTGTGACAGTAGGATCTTTCATGTGGAAATTGTGTGTTTTTAATTTTGCACAAATGCTGCGCAAGATTAAGACTTTGACAGTCTCCCTTCTCTGTGGATATCTGAGCACTGCCACAGCATGTTCATTAGTCAACCAAAATTTCAGTCATGAACTGAGCAGCATTTCTTTGCCCTAACTGATTGTTCTCTAATGAAGCATCTCAAACCCTGGTACGACTGGGGAGCCGTAACGGAAGTACAGAGAGGGGGCTGCTGTGTCAAACAGAGAGGGCAGGTGTGTGTCCTGCGGAGAGGAGGCCAGCCGGCTGAGCCGGGAAGAAGTGTTATCAAGGAGGCGAGTGAAAAGCTGGAATGTATAGAGACTGAAGTGGGTGGGTTGTGTAAGAGGGTGATGTGGTTCCAAGGAAGAATCCTCATTTCTACCCATCCCACCTAAGCTCCTGAGGTAGCGTGCCTCTTCTCATGCGTTCATGCAACTTGGCTCAGGAGAGGAGCTGCTAATTCTGTCTGCTGCTGCTGACAGCACCCAAATTCAACAGCTTTTGACTGTGCTAGAAAAGTTGTCTATCAACCATGTCTGTGGAAACCTTCCGTTATATATTTCTTAAAGAGTCAGTCACTGAGTTAACATAACCAGGTATCATTAATTTCTATAAGCACAAAATACTGATGTCAGCAACTTTAGCACCAGGTCTTAAATACCACTGTCTGGTGGTGCACAGCTCAGATATAAAATGGTCATTTATGTCTTCTAACTGAAGAATTCAGAATGAATTGACTAAATGGAATTGAGATAGAACCTATGGTAAAAATGAAGGGATAATAGCTTAGTATTGCATATTGCTAGCCCATCCCAGCTGTACGATAAAATTTTTAACTTAAACCTCAGTGAAGGACCGTAAACATATTTTATCTTGTATCCTTGTACCACTTATGAGGACAACTGGGTGAACTGAGAGCTTAAAGGAGATTACTTCTTGCAATCCCAGTAGCACTAATTAGGTGTTCCTAACCTTTCATAGCAGGTCCAGTCCTGCTTGACCGCAGGATCAGGGGGCTCAGCACAAGCTCAAGTATTTCCTTAGTTTCTTAGACAGGTTTTGCAGTTTATGAGCAGATAATTCAGCACAAACTGTGCAAAGCTATGCAGTTTAGAGACAGTCTGTGTATATGAAACTGAAGTAAGTTTAATTGCAGCACCTAATATTCTAAAATTGCACTACAAAAATGCCAGTACGTGGAACCAGACAGGAAGAGAAGGGAGAACTAGGTAAACTGAAGAACAATAATGGCACAAGAAAGAAAGGTATAAATGAATTGACATCAGTAAACTTAGTCTGGAAATCAAAGGTAATGGTGTAACAGGTTTGCTCTGACCATGCTATTAAACACACAGTGTTGTGACAACCATTGCTGTCAGGGAGTCAATTTCCTATCATGAATGGAGCACAAGTAAAAAGAGCATTTCCCCTCAGCCCTTCTTTTTGTCTTATTTGTGAAGGATTTTCATTTTTGCATGTGGAGACAAAGCCAAACATATCAGAATGTCAGGACCTGCAGGCATAGTTAATAACAGTACTGTATTTTGAAAAATTACAATTAAAAAATATCCAATTTCTGATTTATACCACTGCACTGTTTGTGGCAGGCTTTGTTGAAGCAAAGTATTACTTTTCTGGAGTATGATTCACTGGAAATACAAGCAGTGGCATCCAACTGTGAATTTGTTGTGAAATTCGTTTCAAAATGAAAAAATTCTGTCTAGAATAGAATTTTTGTGCAGCTTTCTCTAGGACTGTTCAGCAGCCCACGCAATTACAGTTTTTGGGACACCATGCTGCCAGTCCTATTATACAGCACTGAAAGCTAATGCACCATATAACTGTAGGTTGGAACTATTAGGCTAATCAAGTGAAACATAACATTCTTAAGTCGAAAATACCTCTTACTTAGCATATTGAAGCACAAATACAATGCCTTTCCATAGCTTCTGACAGAAACGCGTTAAAGAAAGTCTCAACAAGCCCTTGCGATTTCTCTCAGGAAAATGTTATTATTCTGTTACAGCATAACTGCATTCCACTCCCACTCCATTCTTAACACCAAAAGACTCTGGCTTGCCGGAATTCTATCTGCCTAACAAAGCCCCAGTACTGCTCTAAAGAGAAATGTACGGGAAGACTTAAGACATAAAAATGAAGGACAGTTTCAGCCATCAACTATCACAACGGCTGACAGAAACATTAAAATAGCACCTTCCAATTTTGGGTCCTCCACTGTACTTTTTACTGGTGAAACATTTAACAAGGTTATCCATTAAATTTGATCTCCAGTTTACACTACCTATTAATTATTTTATTTATTTATTTTTTTTAACAAATTAAATCTGTCAGAAAGTCTACATTTACAAGCAATTTTAACAATACTGTAAAGCTGTAGCAAGGATGACTGCGTGAACTATGGGAAAAGCAGAAGGGAAAAAGATCTGTGGTTCTGAGGAGTAACAGAAACTAAACTTCTAGCTTGCCAATGCAGGAGTCATTCTGCAGATCTTCAGACGATGTAGTGCTACCAGTTGTCCCACATGTAGTTTTCTCAGAGCTATGTTTCCCCCAAGTACTTAGATGACAGCATTCTACTATGAAACCTCCAAAGTGACTGAATAAGCATGCAAGAGCTGGAACTGCAATACCGTATGTGTAATTTTAAGACACAAAGAAGCTACAAAAACTTGCATGCACAAATAGAGCAAAAGTTGCACACATGGTAAATCTGAACTCATCAGGATGCTTTTTCTGTGCCAGAAGCCAACACAGGTCTTCAAATGTTGCCAGTCCTTCTAGAGTAACTTGACAGAGAGACAGAGGATATAAGCGTCAAACATTTTTACGTCTTCCGCAGACTCAAGAGTTCAAAGAATGAACTGAAGTTCGGCTAGGACAACCGAAATGCACAGGAAATTTTAACCCAGGCAGCTTGGGCTCAACATACTTTAACTCTTGTGAGATTGGAACCTCATTTGAGAGGGACAACTGGGAAGCCAACCTTGCTGTTGCCTCTTGCTGAACAAGCCTTTCAGCTTGCCTATCCTGCAAAGAGGAGGGGAGGATAAAAGCACATAACTGTTTAGAAAATGTAAGTGGTGGCAGCAGGTACCTCTGCAATAAACCACACCAAACATGAGGATGAGAGGCTATGAAAGCTCAAAAGAAAAAAAGTTCTGAGGCAAATTCATAGCCAAATAAAAGTCAGGCAGGAATATTAAAAGCTGCTGCTCTTCTATGGAGGAGTTAAAAAAAGCCATCTGCAGGAAGTTCTACAGTTTGACAGCTGTCACTCAATTCTGTCTTTTTTTTTTAAAAGCAAAGAAAGAGAAGGATTCACCAAAGAGGAATGAGTGGTTCTTTGTACATTGACCAAGCTACCAGTCCTCTTTCAAGACTGAGTTGACTGGCTTATTAGAAACCTAAGCTCTGAGGGACCGAAACAGAAATGAGTCTTGGGTAGGCACAGAGCCACCAATTTAGGAAACAACAGAGAGCATTCTGGCCTCTGTAGGAGGTCAGTACTTGCATGGGCAAGCAACTGCTGCTGGTGGTAGCAATGTTTCTTAGCGCCTCTGAAAAGAGAGCACTAAATTTATTGGCCTTGAGGCTTGAACATGACTTGGTAGAGCCAGGAAAACTGATGCCTGGGAGTCTGAAATTTCAAATTTTTAAGCCCATCCAATTGTATGCAATATTTTTACAATTTATTGTTCTGTTTGGTGGGTTATGCCTGTAACAGTCAATCAGTTTGAAAACTTTTTTTGCCTGATTGCTTTTTAATAAAAACTTTCCTCAAAAATAACAACAAACAGAATCTGGTGATCCAAAGAGACTAATATTTTTTGTACCTAGCTGCACAGCACTGATACTTGACTGTTCCTGGACGTTTTATTTGCTTATGCTGATAGAGAATTTAGGAATAACCCCCCATAAAGAAGGATAAATGGAAAAAAAATTATTATTTCATCTGTTCTGTTCTAAGGAAGGCCCCTGCTTTTTAAATTATTTGATATATTTATTTACAATTACATTACATCCTATTGCTAGATTTAACTGAATCGATACTGGAAATGTTCATCTCCAAGTTTCAGATACATAGTGCCAAACTTTACAGCAAGTCACACACAAAGTGTTTTAAACTCTGTCAGTTAAGCTTCTGCAGCTCTTCTCTAAGTTTTTTCATCTGCTATGTGAAACTGCTGGAAAAAACTGCACACATCTACTGCAAGTCGTTAATCAGTGCTGTGTAGCGCACATTAAAAAAGAAACTAATGAATGGTATCCACAAAGCCATATAACTTCTTTAAACAGTCTGATTTTAACTGTTAAATTTCCTCTAGGTTCTGGCTGCATCACAGCTGAAGCAATAGCGGTATTTAACAACTGCTTTAACTACAGTTATTCTAGCACGATTTCCAGCGTAGCCAGGATCATTTTTTCCTCTATGAAACTCATGTTACAAAAGCAGTACTATGGGCTAGCATGACACCCTGTGAGACGGCAGCCTATTATTATTTGTATTTCTGCATCTCTTGGGAAAGCAGACTGTGCTATGCAGTGCACAAGCGAGCACCATCCTGCCCCGTGCAGCCTGCACAGGGATTTCAAGGTTAGATGGATGCCTCCTGACAAGTCAAGTTGCCCAACTGCCCGACACATACCACAGAATTTCACTTTCCAACCTAACCTAACCCATAACTTCCGACTAAAATCAAGTAATCTCTTTTTGAAAACTAAAAATACAAACAGGTAAGACAGAATGGGTGGGAGGGGGAAGAGGCACTAAAAAGTGAAACATTGTCTGAGGTTGCAGCAGGTCAGCAGAGGAAGTAGTCAGCACTGTTTGCATGCAGAATTTGCTAGAAGAATTTGAAAAAAAAAATATATAATTGTGCAAACATACCTTGGTAGGCACATTTTAATTTAAGAGATCTACAGAATAACTCTAGGCTTCCCATACTTATGGATGACTGCCTGACACCTTCCAGAGCACGGCAAAGCTCTATCTATCAACTACCTTATCCCAAGAAATGAACAAGAGGCAGCACAGACTAAAAGTGAAAATTAAAATGCACACCAAAATATTTTTATTTTTGGTATGTGGCATTCCAAATAAACGTGACTTACAATATAGCTTACGTGTAAAACATTTCAGAGACTCAGGCTACAGAACTATGAAGTACGTATAGCAAAACATGTTTTACATTATGTTGGTATCGTGAAGCTATTCGGAATAAATTTATTTATTGACTCTTTCAGAGCACTTGGATTTGAAAAAAAAATTATGCAAGCAATTTGGATCTAGAATTAAGTGCCTGGAATGACATGAAAGAAGAGGGTGGCATCTGCTACCCATGAGGACCAAGAGCATGCCTGACACTACATGAAATGCATTTAAATCAAGGTGTTGTCCCCCAAAACTATTTAGAAATCTAACATTTACAATCAGGGAAAATTTAATGTGACTGACAGTCTGTTTAATTCAAACACAGGAATTAAGAGAAATAATTTAAATTCCATTATGAATGAAAACTTTGTATGTTTCTAGAAAAACAATCTGTACTTGCCTCATTAGAAAATGCGTTAAATTATTTAATGTTTCTGGAAACTAATTTTAAAAGCTAGCTACTATTTGCAATTACTATAATGAATGCAATACATCATTTAGAAAAGTAGCGTTTTAATTTCCAAGAAGCCTATACCGTTCAAGACAGTCTCCTAACCGTGGAATAGACAGAAACCTAACTTGTTTGCGGACATGAGTCTTTAATGAGCTACAGCACTGGTACGTGAGTATGTCATGCTATTTTACTGAAGCGCCCCCACCCACACAGTGATATGATCTAACCTGACACCCCACAGATGTTTTACAAAAAGGTAAAAAAATATAGATGTAGAGATGTGACTTGGAATTTCCCCATGGACATAACAAAGCAGCTCACCTCTACTCTTTACAACAGCATGAAGGTTTCTCCCTTCAAAGACGGTTGATAGGAAACCAGTCTCAAATACCGGTACTACCAGTAGCCTGTTTTCTATATTAAGGTAGCTAGATAAGCCTGTTTATTTCTTTCTAATTAGTAAAAACGTATTTGCTGTCGTGCTTTGTTGTTTGTCCTGGATAAAAACATTTTTAGAAAACTGTTTGTAGGATGACTAACAGCCGAACACTTGTATCTGGCCGTAGCTCTAAAAATAGAAGAACTTCACCAGGTCATAACCTTTTCCACCACTTAAGCTGCTTTATTTATTTATTACATTCCCTCCTCGTTTTTACTCACAAATCATTTTAAAATCGATTTTAAAAAAAGCTAATAATTAGTATCTGTCAAAACCCAAATAACAAGCAGTACAAAGAATGGCTTTCATT
Organism: Dromas ardeola; assembly: GCA_013398915.1. Taxonomy (NCBI): domain Eukaryota; kingdom Metazoa; phylum Chordata; class Aves; order Charadriiformes; family Dromadidae; genus Dromas; species Dromas ardeola. The sequence continues at coordinate 250,168 of VYZM01012851.1, forward strand.
TAGTTATTGCTTCTGCTTTGTCCAAAGAAAGAAATATGGACATCATCTCTTAGAGAACTAAATGGACATCATCATGTTCAGTAAATTCCTTACTTCACAGTAAGATTTATGCAGTCTGATTAATAACACTATTTTTACTACCTTCAAACATGATGATACATATTTTAAAAAGATATGTGTATAGTATATTAACAAATAAACACAACCCCATGTAAAAGAAAGGGTAAAGTTGGAGGAAAGTAATTACTTAAAACTAATCTAGTACTGAAGATACAATTACAGCATTCACAGACTTTTATGGATTCATATGATACATCTGACCCAACTGAAATGTCATACAATTGCTCCAATGTTATTAAAGAAGAAAAAAAACCACTTACAGACAGTGACTCCAGAACCTCATTTGAATTTAACCAAGAATGTAAAATTTTTCTCTAGGCCACTTCCTGCTGTTGCTGGAAACATTCCCTCCTTTAAGCGGAGATGGATTTCAAGGTACTGCACTTAGTGTTGTTTTGAGAGTGCATTCAGAAGAAAATGTGAACGTGTAGGCAAACTGGAAACTCTCTGGAGAGATTACCCACTTATTTAACCACATTTCCTGTTTTTTAACCCGTTTGTCCTAAGTCAGTCCTTAGACTACTGACAAAAATAGATACAAGTGTGCTATAAATAGCTCATTAGCAGGTCTTTCTTGGTAAAACTGAAAATGTTTTGATAAATCTATTGTTCTTACTAGCTCCATACTAATTAAACTGTGAATCAGATTAATGTTTCCTTGAAATTCTTCTCTCCATAGCTCATGGTAATTATAAATATACAGCACCTTAGGAATCAGAGAAAAATTTGTATGAACTAATTAGTGACCTAAAAAATAGCTATCAAAAATTGAAATTTAATGAAGAAATTACCAGCAACCTATCTGGGAAAGTGCTTTTACGAAGTGCAGTTCTGAAGCACGGGAGGACAGAGCCTGATCGGTGGGTCGGAACCTAGCTAAACATTTTGAGACCTGAAGGCCAGAGTGCTACATCTTTGAATTAGTTGCCTTGATCTTATTTTCAGCCATGATACTATGTTGATGTAACACAGTGAATGTCACTTGAAGGACTTCACCCAAGTAGTCACAAGCTACTTTGCAAAAACATTAAACATGGAGGCTTTCAAGACTTATGTTACTTGTAATTTTTGAACTATTTTATTCAAGCAATAGAAATTATGTCATCATGTTCAAAGAACCTGAAAGTTTCTTTGTTTCAGCTGCCTCTGAGTAGCAAGAGCTCTAAAGGCTGCCAATACTGTGTTATTGATACCTTTGTAGACTGAAGTTCATGTTCAAGAGGAGAATGCCAAGAGAATAATACCGGTCCTGTGCCCTTGTGCAGAGCCCAAACTAAGATGCCTTTAAAAAAGAGGTTGCTGAGGCGATTCTGAACTTTCTGCTACTCCATCAAACCTTCCGGAAGGATCTGAGGGACAGATGAAGAAGTCTGCAATCCAAATACTTTCTGCCTTCTGATCCTTATCACACACATTAAAATCCACTGCTTCTTGGGACAGAATATAATCTGCTTTATCATTAAGAAGATAGAGACCAAAAGCTGTAAAGGCCAAAGACTACAACAGGAAATGCGAGGCCCAATAGCGCTTCACTTGGGAAGAAGAGATGTTTGCTAGCATCTAATACTTAAAAGATGTGCAGGTAGCTGAAGGCCAATTTGACATATATGCATTTTATCAGGAGAGGTTTTTTTTAAGAGATGATTTACTTTCATTTCTTCCATGAAACACAGTAACATGAAGTGTAAATTACAGGGCCTTTTACCAACCCAGACCTGAAGGTCATGAGCAAAGGATGCTGTATACCATACTGAGAATTGAACCATAAAGACTCTCCCATTACTTGAATTATTGCAGAATAAGCTAAATTTCAACCCACTAATCTGGTAACAAGAAATGTAAATAGCAAAAGGAAAAAAAAAAAATCCAAAACCCTCTAACCCAAACAAAAAGCCTATGCACTAATGTAAAAAAATACCTACTTCAAAGATTACAATGCATCAATGACCTTAGCTGAGCGCAGTACTTGACATAGAAACTTGTCTATTTGTTGTTGTCTAGAAACTTGTCTATTTGTTGTTGTCATTTAAGTATTAACAACATTGTCTGGCACAGTTAGAGCCATTAAACGGTGCTCTACATGCACAGTTGCCTCATCAGCATGTGGTTGTAATCCACGAATGCAAACCTGAGACAGAGCAGGAGCAGGAATACAAATGCTTCACAGACAACAGTATGCCGCACTACAGAATCGGCAGCATTTAAAAACACTTACCATTTCTACTTCAGCATTAACAGTGCTGGGGCTGTTGAGTCTTTTTTGGTTGAATTTAAGTGGTTATGAATGTTTGACTTAAGGGGAAACCCAACGGTATCAAAAAATCACAACTATCAGATATTTAAAGTAGCAATTGCACTGTGAGAAAAGACATTTCGCCCAACTACAACATTATATACACTAGCCAAAACAAAACCACTGTTCTCTCTGAGTGGGAAAAATAGGTTCTGCAGAATGAAATTCAAGTGCAAGATTCTTAGATCATAGAATAGTTTGGGTTGGAAGGGACCTTTAAAGGTCATCTAGTACCACCTCCCTGCAATAAGCAGGGACATCTTCAACTAGATCAGGTTGCTCAGAGCTCCATCCAACCTGACCTTGAATGTTTCCTGGGATGGGGCATCTACCACTTCTCTGGGAAACCTGTTTCAGTGTTTCACCACCCTCATGGTAAAAAATTTCTTCCTAATATCTAGTCTAAATCTTCCCTCTTTCAGTTTAAAGCCATTACCCCTTGTCCTATCACAACAGGCCCTGCTAAAAAGTTTGTCCCCATCTTTCCTGTAGGCCCCCTTTAAGTACTAAAAGGCCGCAGTAAGGTCTCCCCGGAGTCTTCTTGTCTGCAGGCTGATCAACCCCAGCTCTCTCAGCCTGTCCTCATAGGAGAGGTGCTTCAGCCCTCTCATCATTTTTGTGGCCTTCCTCTAGATTCGCTCCAACAGGTCCATGACTTTCCTGTGCTGAGAGCTCCAGAGCTGGATGCAGTACTCCAATACAACAAACCCTCCTTCTTGACTTGAAAATGAATACATCTAAGCATGCCTCAGTACTACCTGAACTTTTCTACCAGCAATCCATCAGCTGTAGGATATTTGCTTTTCCTAAGCAAATACTGCTTCATTCTCCCCAGGGAAAAATTCTTAAATTTTTAACAAATTTTCTCCCTCTGCCCCCCATATAATAGTCATAGCATTATGTATGTAAGTTCTATTAACACTAAATTTCCACTAAGAACAATTTTAATGCTGAAGGATTTTCTTTTGATAAAACAGAGAGCATTAATAACTAACATGTAAGGTGCTGAAAAATCAACAGGGCTCATGTCCCTGGTACGACTAGATTCCCACGGATTTTAGCAGTTTATAAGGCAGGACTGAGATTCTTCTTTGTATATCCAGGATATCTGTCAGAGTGGGAACTTAGTGATTGTTTTCTGGCCGCAAAACATTCTTAATTTTCCAATGTCTGTGAGGAATAGAAACACTAAGGCAAGATACAACATTGCACATAAGAAGGGACAGACTGCTTAATATATATGTATTTGATATGTATTGGACATATTTTCAAAAAAGCCACTTGCATCAACAGTTTTCTCATGAAATAAAGTTAAAGTATGCTGACCAAGAAACTGCTCTGTTGCTTAAAAAGCTCTCTTTGTTTTTTTTTTCAGATTTCAGAAACATAGAGGAACTGTGGAACAAAGCAGCTGGTGGGTGGTGGACATACTAGAGTATCATCATCTTGTAAAACTAGTACCTACGTTCTTCTGAAGGTACTCATATCATTTCCAGTACTGCACCCTGTTTCTCTTTTACCTAAAGCATTTTCCAAATTCTTCACAACTGAGGCACTTAGGAAAAAAGAAACCAGTTGCACCCCTTCACAATTCTGACATAGTCTTACAAAAGCCTGAGTGTGGTAATTCATCATATTTAGTGGCCCTTGCCAACCCCAGACACATCTCTTACTTTACAGATCTGCAGATTAATAAAGCCCAGTCACACATCCAGTGGTGTCAGTGGGGGTAAAAGTCAGCAAGACAGACTAACCCCTTCGCACTGCCCCCAGACACCCTGATACAGGACGATTTATGTAATGGCAAGAAGCATCAATTTAAAAAGATGCGTTTCACAGATAAAAGAGGGTAGCTATATGCATCATAAAGATACATAATGACCAATTCAATGGGAAAAGCAAGTCACTTCTTTAATTGTAAGGTATACTAAAAATCAACATCTCTATCAAAACTGAGAACAGTTGAATCCAAAAATTTCAAGCAATATTTCCTTTCATCAACACAAACCAAGCATAGTCTGCAAGAATATTCATTTATTTCTTTCAAACACATCATTTTTAAGGCACCCTGAAGGTGTCCTTTCATGATTTTATAAAACCTAAAATTATTAAAACCTTTCAAAACAGAGACTTGCTCAGGAAACGGTGTGTTCTTCTCATAATTCCTGAAGTCACTGGTACTGTAATAATAGCCTGTCATATGCAAAATGACAGCAATTTCATAAATGAAGAATGGGCTTAGAGATATACTATGTTTATGAATTTACTTCGGTTGTCACTCAAATATTATTATTCTAAGTAGTGAGAAAACTGGAGTCAACTGATCCAAGAGAGACCAATTTCACAAAGAAAGTATTTGGAACGATACAGTCACTAATTACTTTAGCGTTCAGTTATGTCCTGCATCTGTCTAACCTTCAAGTTACAGAAAAAGACACTTAGTCACCAGTGTCCTGTGTTTATTACAGTGAGTTAAGACAGATATACTTTGGTGAGCAAAAGAGAAGGCAAACATGGCAAAAGGAAGTAGAGTACAGACTTTTTAAAAAAGTTGGGTTTGTTCTGGGTTTGGTGGGTTTGTTTGTTTTTTTTTTTTAAGTAAG
>VYZM01012854.1:0-58546 GCA_013398915.1 Dromas ardeola
TGTGTGGTCACTGCAGCCCAGGCCACTTCCAATCTTTACATCCCCAATGAGCTCACTGGTATTGGTGACTACAAGGTCCAGTATGGCATCCCCTTGGGTAGGGCTGTCTATTTCATCTTACGAAGTTGTCATGGAGGCACTCCAGGAGCCTCCTGGATCGTCTACAGTTCACCGTGTTACTTTTCCAGCAGATGTCAGGGTGGTTGAAATCCCCCAGCAGGACGAGAACTTTCAAACGCAATGCCTCCTGTAACTGGAGGAAGAAGGCTTCATCATAGGTTCCCCTTGATCAGGCGGCCTGTAGTAGACACCAACCACAAGGTTCCCCATGTCGCCTTGGCCTCTAATTCCTACCCATAAGCTTGCAACTTCCTCTTGGCTGTTCTTTAGGGACATCTCTTCACACTCTATCCCTTGCTTAACATAGAGGGCAACACCTCCACCCCTCCTTCCTCGCCTGTCCCTTCTGAACAGCCTGTAGCCATCAATAGCCATGTTCCAGTCATAGGATTCATCCCACCAGGTTTCAGTAATGGCCGCTATGTCATAGCTTTCCAGCAGCACAGTAGCTTCCAACTCCTGTTTGTTGCCCATGCTGCGTGCATTCGTGTAGAGGCACCTCAGCCGGGCTGTTGGCTGTGACACCTTCTTAGAGGAACACCCCTTAGGGTGTTTCTCGCATGTTTCCCTGCTGAGTCGGACGACTTCAGGAGCCCCTGTCTCATCTCCGTAAGACTTTGGCTGTGAAGTAGCATCCCCAGCATGCCTCAGGGCAACAGGTCGAAGGCCCTTCCTAGCGCCCCATCCCTCTAACCCTGATGTGATGTCCCATCGCTTGTCGCAGACATATTATCATCTAATATTATCATCCCCCTCCCCCTTCACATCTAGTTTAAAGCCCTGTCAATCAGCCCCGCAATCTCTTGGGCAAAGACCCTCTTCCCCCTTTGAGAAAGGTGTTTCCCATCAGATGCCAATAAGCCCAGTGCCATGTAGGCCACCCCGTTGTCAAAAAACCCGAAATTGTGTCAGCGACCCCAGCCACAGAGCCATGTATTAATGGATTGGATCCATCTGTTCCTTCCAGCGTCACCGCCTGAAACTGGACGGAGTGAGGAAAAAATAACATGTGCCCCAGACTCCTTTACCAATCTTCCCAAGGCCCTGAAGTCCCCTTTGATTGACGTCCCCTTCTTCTCGCTACCTCGCCGCTGCCTACCTGTAAGATCAAAAGCGGGTAATAGTCTGAGGGCCGTACCAGGGAAAGAAGCTTCCCCTTCACATCCTTGACCCGGGCCCCAGGGAGGCAGCAGACCTCCCTATGTACCGGGTCCGGCCTGCATATTGGGCCTTCTGCTCCCTTCAGTAGCGAGTCACCTATGACAATGACCCGTCTTTTCTTCTTTACCGCAGACGTTTTGATGCGGGGGTGGTCTGACTAGACCTTGCTGACACCTCCAAGGCAGGAGAACTACCATGCTCATCATCGCCCAGGTTCCCTTGCAGAGCACTGTCCCTGTTACACAATGGCACCTGGGAAGGTGGGTTAGTTGCTGGGCAGTCACGACTGCGGCGCCTGTTGCGCCGGGCAGGAACTTCTTGCCATTGTCCCCAGTCCTCCAGGTCACCACGTTCAGTCGGGGGGAGAGAGAACAGGGAGTTCTCTGCTGCAGGGCTTCTGTCTGCCTGCTTGGGTTCTGTCGTGGGATGCAGGGTCCTACTCTAAGCATCTGTCTCTCTCTTGCATATATAGATGGTGATGAATTTGTTCTTCATTTTCTTAAGCAGAGAAACTAAATAATTTGAAGTTGTCAAATAAAAGGATGAATTGTTTAACTTCTTCAGGCATTCATTTTTGACATCAGTAATGGACGACCACACAGAAATGCATTTCATGATTAAACATTCTTGTCTAAACATAGGACCCAGAATATTTTTTTCTGACTAACAGTACAATGCCTTTTTGATGTAGTTCAATTACTTATGCCATCCATCTGATAGCATGCTTTATTTCACGCAGATTTATATTCCTCCACAGAAGACAGGCTATATCTTATGGCTGTAATGATGGCAGGCTCTTTCCTCTCAACCCTCTGCTGGGCTGAGCCGTCGTGGCCCAAGCAGGTTTGTCTGTGCTGTGCCTTCTGGAAGGCTGCTGGCATCTCCAGTGCTCCAGGAGCCATGCCTACCCGTGAGGAGCAGAATAGAAGATGGACACTTCACTGTCACGGGGTACTCTTGACTCTATGGCTCACACCCATTTTGGTCCAATTCCAGGAGCTGTCATCAAACAACGCACACCGGCCTGCACCACAGGCTCAGAGATGTGGCAGGGAAGCTGGAGACAGTCCCTACTCATCACAGAGATGTAACAATGTTGTACATGTCTGTAATTGGTGACATGGGGGCTGACATCCTCCATAATGACAGAGCAGCTGATGGAGGATGCTGGCTGGAATCACCAGCCCAGCAGTGTCTTAACAAGCTGGACACCATGAGAATGCCAGTGGAGCCATGGGGGGCACACGTAACAAGGACCTGTGGAGCAGGTATTCCTGACAAGCTGCCCTCCCAGTAATGTTCACAATACGTAGCGAATGGCCTAAATGAGCACTGTAGGTATAGGAGGCTCATGCTGCTCTCCATTGTATGCTGCAAGGCAGGGATGACAACCACACTCTCTTCTCACCAGGTTCAAGTACAGCTTCATAATCTTGGCTAACATAAAAAGCCCGTCAGAACTTGTGGGTTTCTTCCCATTGTTGGTCATACTAAAATACCAGACTTTCTGAGTAAGTTTTAAACTGATTAAGATGCCATCAGACTACCTGATGTGTGTTTTCCTTAAATTCTAGATACATTACATTTAATATATCCAGTGCCAATAACAATATTTTATTAATTTTGTGCATCAGTAAATATATCCACATTTGAAGGATTAGTGTTCAACACTGTATCTCAAGCTTATTGAAAGACGGCTGAGGGGTGACCTTGTTAACGCTTATAAATACTTAAAGGGTGGGTGTCAGGAGGATGGGGCCAGGCTCTTTTCAGTGGTGCCCAGTGACAGGACAAGAGGTAAAGGGCACAAACTTGAGTATAGGAAGTTCCACCTAAACATGAGAAGGAACTTCTTTACTTTGAGGGTGGCAGAGCACTGGAACAGGCTGCCCAGAGAGGTGGTGGAGTCTCCATCTCTGGAGACATTCAAAACCCGCCTGGACGTGTTCCTGTGCAACCTGCTCTAAGGTGACCCTGCTCTGGCAGGGGGGTTTGATTAGATGATCTCCAGAGGTCCCTTCCAACCCTATGATTCTGTGATTCTGTGAAAGTAACACTTTGAAAGAAGAGCTTTGTTGCAGAAGTAATAATGTATTTTTATATTAGTAATTTTTTTTTCACCAGGGCAACTGGGCACTAGGGAGTATTTAGTGCTTATGCCATAGTTTTAACAGTGACAAATTTACGGTACAAGTCTAACATTTGCCAGCTTCTATGGGACAAAGACTGACGCCATACTATGAGGGCAGAACGTCAAACTAGCCATCAAAATCAACCTTTGCCAAGAAACGCAGCCCTGATCTAAAACCATCTGAAATGGACAGGAGATACCTGACTACTTGTAGGTTAAACCAAGAGGAAAATTTTAAAAAATTCTTGCGTGCAGACCTTAAGTGTCATTCACTTCCATTACCACACCAAAACAGATTTCATCAAGGTACTTAATAACCTGAAAATGTCAGTAGATACCTAGTGGACTTTGAAAAGTTTTGCCTCTAGCTGCCCAAATGTCTCTAAGAGTTGGTCCTTCGCTGCGCACTTCAGCTTTTAAGTGAGGACTTTAATATAGTTCCACACGCAATTTTTCAGTGAGAGTACTGTTTTAAATAGGTTTCATTCCTCCTCCTGCTTCCAAGAATCATTTCCAATGACAACATATAACAAACAAAAATTAGAATTGTTCTCTTTATAAGCTATAAATTTTATAAATCAGCTGGTTTTGATTTAAGGTTGAGCCTGACTTGGTTGAGAGCCCAGCCCATCAAGTGGTTGTGCTGGGGTCTCTGAAGGAGCAGCATCCTGAAGCAGCCATGGCAGGTGGGAAGGGTCAGCAATACCTTAAAACTGTTGCAGAATATGAGCCTTCATCTTCAGGCCTTATTGACTTTGGTGCTTTCAAATACACGTCTCAAAGCTCTGCCGATCGTTGCATAAAAGCTCTTTGTTCATCTTGGGGCACGAGAGTGTTTCTGTGTGTGTATGCAAGAGAAAGATTCAGGAGGCAGTAAACACACTTTGAGAGGGATTCGACCCAGAGCAGAGGCAGTATTGCTCTTTCAATCCATTTTTTTTTCTTAACTACTGTGATTTCTTTTTCAGTACAGCGCTTAATTGCAGCATTTCTGTCTACATTTTCTAATATCCATAGAAGTATAGGCAATCAGTGTAGATGGAGGGATATGTCAAACACATAGCACAAGGCATTTTTTCAGTAAATCATTGTGTCATTCTGTAAATCATTCAGTATATTTAGTACAATTTTCATTTAAGCTTGTAAAGATGTAGACTTTTATAACATTAGGACTAAATGAGTATTGAGAAAAAGCATTGCAAAACCTAGCATGTATGCAATAATTTATCATTAAGGAAAGATAATCAATGCTTGTTTAACCTATTATCACTGCTGCTAAGTAGGTAATTCAACAAAAGTTGTTTTCTTGCTATTTAAGAGGAGCAGTTTTGATTAAAGCAATAGATTAAATAATTAAAGCAATGATTCAAGCGATATAAGAAAGAAAGCAATTTTAGTTTATGAAACTCTTACTCCTTCTTGCAGTCACTTCTGTTTACATCCTCAGGAAATTAGAGTGATGTCTGCATTGGTTTTGTATTTAGACTTCACATGCTCACTAGTCATTGCCCTGATAATTCTTCCTGGTCACATCCGTCAGTTTGTGCAAGGACATAACTGTGCACGGTGCATCACAGAGCTAAAACATCAGCCTTAAGAGGATGAAAAATAACCTGCAGCCTGGGGGACTCCCCAAAACACGGTTTCAGATGAAATACACTCTGAAAAGAAAATTGAAATAACAATTTGAGAGCATGTGATGAATGTAGTTTGTCCTTAGGTGTATAATGAAGAGGACAGGGTAACATTTCCTTCAGCTGCAGCTGGTATCACATTTCTGAAAGCATGTGTAGTATTAGCAACATGTCGGATTCCAAGCACTCTTACTTCTTTTAATGTGCAAGAAAACTGGTGTGTGCTCAGAATGAAGAAATAGGTTGGTCCTTTACACAGGAATTTGAGTCTAAGGTGACCCGTGCACAAGGTCATTGCGCTGGTTTGTTTTTAAATAGAGTTAGTTTAAACCAATGCAATCCCCTGCTCAGGCACTTTAAACAAGTTACACTGCATAATTCTAAGCGCAAAATTTTGGCCTCTAAGCTGCATAGTCAAAATAAAGCAATGTGAATCGCCCCTAAATCCTTTTGATTTAGATTGTATTGATTTTAAAAAACTTCACACAAGGGTAAACTATATGATTTTTAAAGTGATTTTATTTATACAAAAGTAAATATGCACAAGATTTTGTAAATATTGGCCCCTATCTAGTAGTAAGTGACACTCATATTCTTGCACAAGGTAGGGCAGTGGCACAAGCACGGATGTCCTGTTGTCCCCTGTACGGTTTAGCGCTGCTGAGCCTGGCTCTGCCCAGGCTGCTGCCAACCCTGCTGGCAATGCCTGGGCATGGCATGGAGTTGGCAGTATGGAGGAAGCTAGCCCATTTGGGAGCAAACCCCCAAATTTGGCCATATTGATACAAGCTGTGCCACACAACTTGTCCACAGTGCCAGAGAGTTATGGTCTCTTTTATCACTAGTGCAGAACCAAGAGGCATTCCTGTCTCTTCCCACCTTTCCTCCTCTTCCTCCTTTCAAAATCAGGCATTAACCCAGAACAGTTCTTGCAGTTTGTCTTGGTCTCAATATAGTGATGTTGTACCGTTTAACTGTTGGAACTTTATATTTACTTTTGTATATTTAATAATGTAGTTACATTAATAGAGCCTTTATGTATTAGTGTAATGGTTCAGACAAGGCAATAAACTATGTCGAGATAGTTATTTTAATATAAGTGAAATTGTAGCTGTGATGAAAGCAAATAAGACTGTATTTCTTTGTGTATATCATTGCAGTTAAAGCAATGCAAGATGCACTGTGTACATTACACTGAAAAATGATGAGGAGGTAGAATGGTAAGGATTGGAAGAGATGCAGAATGATATAAACACAATTGTGGGCAAATAGATGGTGCTACCTCCTCCTCACACCTTGGACAGTAAATCTTGATCTACTTGAACGCATATTTGTAACTGAAACTCCTACATTCTTTTATTCTATTTACTTTTCAGTACCAGACATAGTGGTTTTGTCATCAGACTGGAAATATTCATCCTTCACACTCCGTCAGAAGCTCACAAAATAAATTGTCAATAAACGCTCTGCTTCCTTAGTAGCTTTACGGCACAACCAGTATTACTATACTGTCAATAAAATTCATATACAATTTCACGGAATTCAGATATACCTGAAGGCTTATCTTTAGCTGAATAATATATCTTGCTGCATAGATGTTGTGAAGCTTAAGACGCAGAAAATTAAGGAAGAGATTTTCAAAAGGAAATGGCTTTGCACCTATGTGGAAATTTTCTTGGAAAACAAAACTGCAGTCATAGGATTCTTAACCACCCATATTTTATAGAACTTGAAAACAGCTTTCCATTATAATATGACACATATTTTCCCATTCATCTCATGTATCAGAATTCCAGGAATTATTCATGTAAGGAACAAATACGTTTTCTGGGAAAGACCTGGTGAACTCAGGCTCCTCACAGGACATCAAGTCCAGTAGGAGACTGTAAGGGACCAGCATGGAGAGTAGCTGATGGTAAGAACAGTGTGACAGAGAACTTAATTTTCTGGTCCTCACTGGAAGGTTAACTGTTTTCAAAGACAACTTTTCCATCCCATGGCAGACACCTGTGTGTCCCTCGTCTGACACAATGCACAGTTTAGGGTAGCCTCCCAGCAGCTTCACTGTCAGTGCTGTGTAGTCCCACTCTGTAACTTCAGGATATTAGTGGCATTTCTAAGTTTAGAAAAAAGGTGGATATTTAGATACTACAGTGATTCATTTGAGTTCTCTTTTAAAAGATAGTACACATGTTTGCTATGTGTAGATATTAAAAATCCATAGTCTGCAACTTCATTTACATGTGTATCATATACTTATGCATGCATATGTGCCCTGTGCATGTATACATATAAGCTTGGCATGCCTTCAAACTTAGGAAGGGGTGATGATGTAAATCATAGGCAGGATGCGAGCTCATCAAGGAACTACATAGAGAGATGTACCTTTGTAATTCCTTGTACTAATGGTAGGAAATTTAGCCTCCAAACATGTTGTTAAAAGATTATTTTAAACTTTTTATTAATACAAGGTTTCTTTTCATGTCAATAGGATATACATTAGTATATACTTCAGAAATAAATATGCAATATAACCTCCAGTGTGCGTGGCATATGTGTCTATCAATAAATTAAGGCCTTGTTGGTGCCTTACAATTGTTGATACTTACAATCATCTACTTAATAGTCTTACTGTTTTGCTTTACTCAATGTCTAAAACCAGAAATAACAAATATATGAATTTAAAAATGTGTAATTTGGAAACACCTTATAATAGGAAATTAATGGGTTTATGTGTTGATATATAATATAACAAATGCAACATAATTCTCTGTGACCAAAAAGATTATTCAAGGCATGGAAAAAGACATTACATGAATTACCTTAAACATATTTCATTTTATCTGAACATCTTCTAAACCATAAATAAAATAATCTAAATCAAATAGGCACTTAACACATTTCTGAAATGAACTTAACATACGTGACTGAAGATAGACACGGGGATGGATCTTATACAGCAGTCTGTAATTTTGTTAAATTAATGTAATAGGGATTTTTCATTTAAGTACAGTAAGATCAGAAAATTGGACCATTTTGAAAGAGGATTGTAATATGTGTCTCTGGGGACCAATTATCTCCAACATACCAATAGGATTCCCCTCAATCTTTAAGTCTTTTACTTGGGACAAGACTGCGGTACTAAAAAGGTAGTTTTATCCACCAGTTCCTTAGGTTTTCCACTTCTCGGTGGCACTGTGAAAACTCACACTTCCTTAGATTCCTAGCACCTCTACTATGAAGCTACCCAGGGTCTACCTGGAAATGCTAAGAATAGTAAAGAACCCTACTATGCCTCTGTCAATTTTGTCACTAAAAAAAAAAAATAATAGTTTCCTGACTCCACAAGTATTTAATGATTTCTTTTCTGTGCAGGATTACTTTTTCAGAATAATGTTTCCTTTATTTTATTGATCATGTTTAACATGAAATAAATAATTAAACTAAAATCACATGTCAAATTGTATAGTCCTTACATAAATGCATATGCCATGTATAATACACAAATTGTATGTACCTGTCTCAATAAAAATTAATAAGTATGTTGTTTTGGAAGTTAAATAAAAAAGTATTAATGAGATTGTGCCAGCAATGCAGCTCCGTATTACTCTGTCAAATACGTCATTACTTATTGAAGTGTTCTTGGGTTAATACAAAGAAAGAATGGCTGAAACTGGTTAATTATGATAAGGTTTTATCTGCTCATGACTTCTAGACAGCTGCATTACCCTTCCAGATATTATTCCCCTGACATATTAATAAGGTCCTGACTATTTCACCAGTGTTAATTAAATCTAAATCTTTACCTGAAATTTTCAATGACTATTGAACTTACATGTAAATTACTTCAGATGTTTAAAGAGAGAGCTTTTATAATTTTCATCAGTATTCATTTCAGCTGAGTTGGGATGGTCCCTTCAGCTGTTCCTGCAGGCATGGTAAGGCAATTTCATCATGCATAGGACTCAAACTGCATTGAAAATAAAATAACAGCCATCTCGGAAGCTGCTAGTTATGGTTTTCATTTTTGTCACAGTTATGGGATTGTTTAATCATATAGCATTAAAATAAATGCCCATTACTGCTGTTATTTTTATTGTAACATCAGAAAATTTTATAAGGAGGAAGTTATAATTTTTTTGTTATCTTGTCATGAGTTATGGAAAAAGTTTTTTGTGTGTAGACAAATATAGCCCAATAGGAATTCATGGGATCCATGAATTGCAGTCTAAATCTCACAAAAAAAATGCCAACAATAGCTGGTCTTGAAAGATGAATATGAGGGAAATCTACACATGCATAGTCACACACATATCTATCCACAGCACTGACACGGTTTCTGCTATATGGTTTAAAGTACTGTGAGGACAGGATTTATGTTAGAAATATTATTTTAAAGTTACGAATGCCACAATTTCTATATTTTTAGAACTTAGTCTTGATCTGTAAGAAGGTAAATTTTCTGTCATCTAACATTAGCTAAGTCATCCCCTCACCAGAAGACTATTTGCATTACTGACTCTTCCACTTTAACCCCATGTGCCCGCAGACAATTGAATTCCTGAATTATCATTAGTTAAATGCACTCTCCATTGGACCTTCTTCATTACTGTGATGAAGCTTTCATGTTGTATGACAACGTGGCATACAGCAAATTGCAGACATTTCAAGAATAAGCTTCTGTAAAATAGCATCAAAGCCACCACCAACGGATCTCTCAAGATGATTTGAAATTTCATTTAATTTAATACAAATGATATGTATATGATTATTAAAACAGAATTTCAAAACACGTTGTAGGATATTCATGCTTCATGAAGCCCAAACTGAGTCCAATTAGTTTTCCAGTAGCTTGAAAAAGAGAAAAAATGTTGCCGTGAAGCAGAACACCACCTCCATAGGGCAATATATCTTATATATCTTACCAATTACTAAGCAAAATCGGAAGTTGCCCCATGTTTACGTGAGTTCTATTTTTATGATTTGCAAAAAGTACAAGCAAAGCTTTGGATAATTGCTCAGTATGGTTCACAGGGATTAAACACATCAGCTTCTCACATTAAAAGATCACAGAAGTGAACATATTACAGGATTAATTTTTTGAGTCACTTTATGATATTTAAAAATATTTAACTAATGTGAGGCAATATTATATTCACACTTCAAAGGCATTTTTACTTTAGTTACCCACCCAGGAGTAATCCATTAAAAAAGAGAAATGAAGTAAAGAAAAGCTTTGTTAACATCAAGCTAATAGTGATGTGAAATATTTATTAGTATCAAGAGTCCATGTTTCCTATTTCTCTGTCAGAAAGGGATAATGTAAGTTGAAAGATTTGTAAACAGAGGACAAGCGATTAAATGCTCCAGTGCCTGCTCTTGTTTTAATTAAAAAAAAAAAAAAAAAAGGAATGTTCAGCTTAAAGTCATAACAGCTCATCTTACAACATTCTCAACAGAAAACCTGGAACTGAACCAATTTGCTTTAGAAAGGAACTTAAAAGGGAAGCTGGCTGAACTGAAGACAGGTAAGCAGAATGCAGATGCAGCACAACGAGGCAGAAAATGAAAGGGCCGCTTATTCCTGTGTGATGCTCTTTGTTTGACAGGTTGCTTGCACTTGGCAAAGTGTTTGTGTAAAGCAGGCGCTGGAATACGTTCAGAAGTACACAGCTCTGACACGAAACCTATGTTGAATTTCGCATTCTCTGTAAGATAACAAAAGATTGACCTTGGAAAAAACATAATCCGATGTTTTTAAGCTCTCATCAGCACTTCACTGCAATGAATTGATCTTCACTATGTTTTTCCAAGGTTGTTTACATGTGTAACATAAAAGTCGTCCTAGCTGTTGCAGCAAACCAATTCCTTGCTCTGACAGAACCTAAATGTTTGTCAAAATACAAGAAAGATGCTGAATTCTATAGGGTAAAAGTCTTGTAGATAAATGACAAGCATTAGTCTTCATTTTCTACATTCTCCCTTATTTTTATAGCGCTGTAGAAATGTCTCGTGATAAAGGTTTTGCAGTGAAAATGCCTTTCAGGGCTGTAGCCATTTTAAATATCCTGTGTTGTGAAATTCTGTCAAAAAATGGGTCAAGCATGAACTGAAGGTTGGTTCAACGGAAGACAAAGGATGTTATCATACAGAAAATGAGAGATTCCTTTCACATTGTGACTGTTTCAATGCAGTAGTGGTTTTCAACCTCTTCCACAGATTTTTTTTTTCGTTAAAAGGGTTCTGTACAGTTAAATGTAAGAATGTTCTATGATAACAGTTCGTTAATCACTAAAACCATTAATTTAGGCTCTAGAATGACAGTTATATTTTTGCACTAATAGTACATCAACTGTATAACTCAGAGAAAGCGAGAATGAATGCATATACATACATATATACATACATACTTATATATACACATCTTTGAATATATATGCATGAGCATAATCTGGATACTTGTATTCATGTTCATTTCTATGTGCTATAATTCACATTCCACCCTATTTTCTGCTTTTTTCTGCACGTATCAATTCTTCTAATCAGTGGTTTGCGTGATTAAGTTTGTGGGGACTTTTCTTGAAGATTACTTATTTCCCTGAGTACCTACAGTTTTGACAACTATATGAAAAGTACTATTAGACGTATGGCATAATTTGGAAGCTGGAAAGCTATAAATAGTCCAAGAAAGATTTATGAAGGGATGCTGGTGGCAGGTGCACACAAGTACTCGTTGGAAGAAAACAATTATGTAGTTCCTTAATTTAGAAAACTAATAGCATCAGTATGTGTTCTAAGGATGTCTGTGAGTGCTCTTTACCTTAACAAGCACATAGCCTGTGCTTATACCTGCACATGTGGATGAGGCTTTAAATATTGAATTATACATACACTCATTATTAATTTATTTTTCACCCTAAGAAACTGTATTCTCAAACTACTGGGGCATGATTTGTATCCAATATGATGGCAATTCCTATTTAGGACAACTGAGACAGAACCTGCAATTTATGACGGTATATGCTTCCTGGTACCGTAAAACAGGATATACAGACATGTTTTTTTCACAGATGGTTTTTTATACTGAAAGCTGCAAATACTGTTGTACAAATCTTTACTGACATAGTACTTAAAATATAGCATGGACTTTCAGAATGCGTGATATCTGTAGTGAAGAAAATAATAAGGAAGGCATAAAGGCGGCCATTGGAAGATGTCCTTCCTCTTTAATTAGAAAGATAAATTTGCATAAAGGACTAAAGTTCAGAACTGAGGTCTAGTCTGAGCACTTTTACCAAAAATTAGATATGTGACATTTTATTCACATTTCTTTTCCAAAACTGACTAGCTTAATCTTTGTAGTTTTGCGAATCAGGACACTTTAGGTTTTGATGTCCCTGCTAATTGTATATGACAAATTTCCCATGTCCCAGGAGATGTGCCTCTCCCTAGACTCTACACAAGAAAGAGCAAGTATAGTAACACAGCTGTGGACACAAAAATATCCTGATATTAATGGAGTGGGAGGGAGGAGGGTGCTGAGCTTACTTCCCTCCCTTTCCTTCCCTCCCCAGTTCCCGCTGGGCGCTGAGCGGGAGGCTGCCTTTTTGATGGGTGGGAGGGGGGCACTTCTGGTGGGGGTCTTCTGTGCCCTTTCCATCCCCCCTCCTCCCCCTGCCACATTGTGGCCTCCATTTACATCTCCAGAGCCCTTCCGCAGCTTTTCTCTGGCTCTGTTAATCTGGTAAATAAGGCCTGGGAGTCAGAGCAAAACTGCAGTACTGCAAATACGAGTAGCATACGAGCCTCTTGTGGGAGAGACTAGCAAATGGGCTCATCTAATTCTTTTTACTCCTTGTCTATAATTGCTGTGCTCTGGAGGCTGCGGCAACATGCACTAGTAGTAAGTTTGGATTTTATAACCTCTAAGATTCAGGAATTTGAATCCATATTTTTCCACTTCTGATGAAGTGCCATAGCCAGCAGGTGAAGAGGCAGGGTAAGGATGTTTCAGCCTGCCTGTGGAAAGCCTCATGTCACAGGAAAGTAAGCTACATTAAACCAGAAGAAGAGGAGAAAGAGCATGACTCCACCAACCCAAATGGGAGAGCGACGTGGGTTTGGCTCCCAGGGCTACCTGCCCGTTTTATATTAATGAGCTTCTGGACATGAGTCCCTGGGGAGCACTTGGGAAGGGTGACAATGGTGAAGTGTAGATAAACCCAGCCTCGCTGGCCTAAAGCTAATTGCGTAAAGTAGATTAGAAAACTTATATTAAAAATGAACTTTGAAGGAAAACTAGGAGTCAGAGTTAGCAACATTTATGTTATTATTCTACATAGGATTTTTAGTTAGAGGTGCCATTTTTCTTTTTGAGAACAGAAGTGGCTCTTAACACTGACGCTGAGTCACATTCTGGTAAGCGGAAATGAAAAAAAAAATTCCTCTTGTCAGTGGACACTGTATTGACCTGAGATAATTTGCCCTTTATGTTTTTAATTCAAGATTTAAGCATCAATCAGTTAAAGGTCAAAACATACAGGTACACTTTAAATGAAAAAATACATTTATCCAAGAGTTTCAAATGTTTCTATCTCAAGAGAGCTATCAATGCTGTAAATGCTCAGGAAATTTTCTTTTATTTTGTTAACAGTGCAACGGCAGGTACGCAGAAAAATCCAGTGTAAGCAATACCACTTCAGAGCAAACACTAAGGTACAATTCCTTTTAATCTTGTAAGACAATACTTACAAAAATATCAGTATACTATAGGATATGAGAGTGAATCTGCACAGATCATCTGGGTTCATTGCTGTCTTGTACTCAATCTAGAAACAGCTTCACCTGTTGATGTGTGGTCAACACTGATAATTCTCCAGGTGGTTATGTATTCTGATACAATGTTAATTAGTTTTTCCCATAGAAATTGTCTGTTTTCTTTAATTTGATAACACATTCTGAAGACTATCCATGGATGTATTATTTTCTTGCATGATTTGTTCACCATTCTGTTTTCTCAGATAACTTGGTCATCTGTGGACCATCCATCAGAGTATACTTTTCTTGAGATGCATATTAACATTCTTTGAAGACATTGTATTTTACCCATTTTTTTTGTCTCATTCAGGATAACATTTTTATATTCTTCATCCTACATACATTCTTACCTGAAGGTTCTCAGTTTTTCTAGGATCCAAGTTGTTTACCTAAAGTTGCTGTGTTGCCTTAAGGCTACAACAGTTGCACTAGATGTCCTAAACCTGAATTTATATTTGAGAGAACAATGTTCTCTACAGCATGTAAATAGTTGCCTGAGGTCTCTGGTCCTGTAGTATATGAAAATGTAAATAAAATTTTCTTTATCACTTTCTTCTTATAGCTTTTCTCTCTGGATTAAACAGCGGAATCTTTTTGACCCTTGTGTCCAGAACTTCTCCATTACTGTTTTATTTTTTTGCTATTTTTAATTAATATCAGTGATTATTATTACTGGGTTACAATGGCCAGAATTGAACACTGAATTAAAAAAAAAAAAAACATTAAATGCTTTCTTTTTTTTTTTTTAATGCATCCAAGGAATTGCTATTTTGTGTGTGATTTCACAGAATCACAGACTCGCTGTCTGGTTGATGTTGGAAAAGATCTCTGGAGGGCATCTGGTCCAACCCCCCTGCTCAAGCAGGGCCACCTAGGGCTAGTTGCCCAGGCCTTTTGAATATCTCCAAGGAGGGAGACTCCACAACCTCTCTGGGCAACCTGTGCCAGTGCTCTATCACCCTCACAGTAAAAAAGTGTTTCCTGCTGTTCAGGAACCTCCTGTGTTTGTGCCCATTGCCTCTGGTTCTAGCACTGGGTACCACCCTTCATTGTTTGTATTCTGTTACAAGTTATTAATGAATTTATTTCTAGGCAAAATGTAAATCTAAAGACAGAATTTATGGAAGGAAGAAAATAATTACACAAATTTTTTTTAAAGCATCTGAGTTCCATAAATCCTCCATGTAATGACAACATATAATATCTTTAATCAATTATTTACATCTGTTGTACATTGTTATGAAGTAGATTAAATGAATTTAAAAAAAACAATAGAGTTTAGAAACATTTTCCCCATCATGATGTTACTCCATGTCAGAGTTAGTAACAAACGTGCACTTAAGAGTAATTTGACTTTTGAGATTTGGGGTTTTCTAATGCTACCTTTCGCTTAATTACAGCATATCTGTCATATTCTTTAACCTATTAATTATAAAGACATAGTTTCAATTCTAATTTAGCTTTAACAAAAAGTATTCCCCTGTGGATTATTCTATAATCTTTTGTTTTGTCTTAAAAAAATTTTGAGTTACAGACTCACAAAATATTCTTAGAGGAGATGCAGACTCTGATATAAAGACCTTAGGTCTGCTGAGAAAAGATTTACTTTTATTTTAGTTATCATTTTATAAACTGCAATGTAGAAAGCTACTGACTTCAGTTTGTCTGCCAATAATCCTTTGTTTTTTAGGAGCTCAGGGGAGCAATGCTATAGGGTGACATCCAAGCGCAGATGTCCAAGTAAATATGCTGTCATAAGATCTTTAAAGAGCAGTCAGTGATAGTAGCAAGGACTTCTTGCTTTTATATTACATTCTTCTGCAACCCAGAGAATTATTGCTTTACAATAGTACTATAATGGCTACCTAAACTGCTAACATGAATTTTTGCTGATGAATATAACAATTGGGCATGGAACCCTGTCTTAAAAGAAGGTTATTAAGAGTAGAGAATAAAACACTCAAAAGTTATGAAATGTCAGATATATTTAGCAATGAGACAAAGCAATACCTATTATTAGATTAGCTGAAGTAACTGGAATAAACAGGCAAGGTTTTATACACGCGAACCTGTGACTGAAAGAGTAGGAGGCAATGTCAAGGTAAACAAATAAAGAACCTGTGCAAGAATGAAGGGTTAGCATAATGTCAGGGTGAGAAAAATAAGGATGGAACACACCACTTGGGTGTCCGCTGGATTTAGAATTTTGAGCACTGAGCTGAGTTATATAAGCTTTTGTTTCCAGCCTTACCTTTTGAAGCAAATTAGTAGAAATTGAACATTGTTTTTAAACGAATACTTTGGCCCGGTAACCGGACTTGTTTATATGTCTGCTCCATAAGTTATTTAGAAGTAAAATGTAAAAGAAATTAAAGAAATTTCATGGTCCATTTAAAGCATGGAGCCAAATATTCCATTTTCTCTAAAAGACTGTAAAATAGGAAAATCTCATCTCATATGAATGCATGGAAGTAAACATAATCAGCATGGGATGGAAATTTAGGAAATTAGACATGTGGAGCTCCAAATTAGTGATTTTTTAATACACTCCTTGGATTTGGTTCCTGAGCCACCCTATTCTACTCAATATTTTGTCTGCTTTTTCACTTGACTGTATGAAAAAAGCTTCAGGATATTGTATATGTTTGATTTAATGGAGGTTTTTCAGACCCATTCTGAATCTCACCATAGTACCCATTTTAAAAAACGCACTTTTATCTGAGGCTTGCCTTAATATTTCTGCCGGAGGAGAAATACTCTTGGTGTTAATGAAATACTTTACATCTCACAGAATTTTATTTTCTATTTTATCTCATTTGTCTCAAGCCTATGCTTTTCTCAGCTATGCCAGGAACTAAGAATTTTCCCTGTTCCTAGTCCATCCATTTCATTTATCAGGTTACCGTTTGCTTTTCGTTTTGTGTGTTTGGAGCAAAGTCACGTAAACCAGCTGTTCATCCTACAGTGGATTTTTTAGAGCTTGCGTCTGTTACCAATTTTACTGGCTTGACAGATGTCTATGGCTCATATTAAGATTAAATTAGCTTCCTGAGACAGTCTATATCTCATACAACAGTTTTGGTTTTTTCCACACTCTGCTGTGCCACTGCAAGCCTGTCTTTTGCTAAAGAGAAATGCAATTTTCCAGTTCCACATGTGTTAGTTTTACATTTTCAGCAATACAGACATCCATCCACTGGTTCCTACTGCCCTTAGTTTTGAACAGGAAAAAAACTTGACAATGCAGCACATTTCTCAGATAGCATACTGGCTTCAGTAAAGCCTTGCCCACAGATTAACGAGACGGAGGTCCTGCCTGGGGTGTCGAACATTGGTCCAGAGCCTGGTACTGATGTCTATCCTCATTTTACTGTTTTATGGATCATCACTCTCTCTTTCCTCTGCATCAGGTCATAATAATCAGTGATGCACTCACCATACCATGGGATTACAGTAGGGAAGAGACAGGGCTCATTTTTTACTTATTTGTGTGCACATCTTCATTTCAGCTATGTTTATTCTATTAAAGGAGACTAGTAGCAGTCTGAAGTCCCTTCAGCAAGCCCAGCTGTACTCTTTTGCAGATGTCTATAATAAAGCCAGGCATCTGAGTAATTTTGTAGAGGACCAGCTTAATCCTAACACAGTTTCCCTAAGGATGCAGCATATTTACCCCATTACAGAGGTGAAGAAGCTGGTTTTGGAAATCATTATGACAGTTTATGCTACTCTCTCCCAACAGAAGGTGAAGAAAAAAGACATCTCCATTTCAGGGCTAATCATAGACATGGAAACTCTAGTGCAAAGTCTAGAAAATGCCACTCTTCATTAACTGCGCTTTGTTTCTGATTTACAGAACTTGGTGTATGTAATTTTTTTTAGACATTTAAGCATCTGAGAATTTCTTGAGCTTCAAATACTGATATGTTCTATAAAGATTTGCATAACTACTTATAGACAGGCTTCCAATTCTGTGGAAAATTAGGAAGAATCTGCTATTTCCTTTTAAGACAGATTGAGCTAGCGATACATATAGCTCTACGTTCAACTCTTAGCTATATCTTTGTCCAGTTTATATATTTAACAGAAAGCATATTACAGGAAAAATAGCTTCAAGATTAAATACCAAGACTGCAAAGAAACTTTTTGTACTCCCACTCTCCACTTCCATCCTCTGAATGTGGTGACTGGGACTCATTCTGCTGGACAGCCTATTAGGTTGGAGATGTACTGTAATTTTCCTTTTCAACATCCCTTTTGCAAATCCCATATTAAGGGACATGCCATAATTTAGGAAGTTGTTACAAAATGAGCTGCAACACTGTATGTGAGAGGCCTGTTCATCACTGTGTAGTCTCTCAGTGCTGTCCCATAATAACTCCTGGGCTCTTGCTTTAGGAAGGGATCATGCCAACATACAAACCAGTCAGGGGCTCAGAGCATAACTGAAAACTGGCATAAATCTGCTTCAGCCTTGACAGTGAAATCTGTGATGTGTTGCTACACAGGACAACATGGGGTTCTACCATGGCCTTGCAGCAGCAGCTGGGCAGTCTGCATGGCTGCTTATCCACCTTTCCATGAGTGTAATTGAACTCAGGCCACTGACACAGGCCTGAGTGACTGACAAATATCTCACTGATTTTTCTTGATTGATATCTAATGAATGGTGCCTTTAACGAATAATGAATTTCAAAACTTGTGATATACTGTGGACAATTTATGTCTTCTGCAAAAATCTTGTTCCCTGGGTAGGGCTCCAAGCTTCATATGAAATACTGACAGCTTGCAAGCAATTTGTTTTCCAGCTGAGAACTTTTACAGAAAAGTCTTGTCTCTATCAGTATATTTGTATACATATATATATACACACCTATATATAGACATTTGAGATACTCAGTCCAGGTAGCATTGTATTTTGCACCTAGTGGAGGAAAAACTCCACAGGATTCCTCAGTGGCTGCAAGTTTATAATACATGTGGCTCAGATATTATATGACAGATGTTCAGAATATGCTTATTTGTTCAACATTTTAAGACGATTAAGCTGAATTTGGTTTAGATTCTAATACTTTAAATTAGCCATGGAGTTTACAGACTGTCCTAATTTTCAGTTTTGTAGCAGCGATTCAAAGCAGAAATCTGCATATTTTCAAAATATTAATAACTTATATGTTGATGCTACTTTTCTGTGTTCTATAGAGCTAATATTATATAAAACATTAGACAAATTGTGAGGCTATTTCTTTTCAGTGGGAACAAAGCAATAAAGTAGATGTTTTACCTATGGCATGTGGTTGCCATCATTTTTATTACTATTTTATTCCTTTTGTGCATAGACATGGCTATTGTGTGTAGTTTTGACATTGTTTCTCTATATTTGAAACATTTACTTTGAATCCTAGAATGGTTTGGGTTGGAAGAGACCTCAAAGATCATCTAGTTCAACCCCGCCTGACATGGGCAGGGACACCTCCCACTAGACCAGGTTACTCAAAGCTCCACTTCCAGGGATGGGGCATCCACAGCTTCCCTGGGCAACTTATTCCACCGCCTCACCACCCTTACAGTAAAGAATTTCTTCCTAAGATCTAATCTAAATCTACCCTTTTTCAGTTAAAAGCCGTTACTCCTCATCCTATTGCTGCTTTCCCTGATCAACAGTCCCTCCCCATCTTTCCCGTAGGCCCCCTTTAGGTACTGGAAGGCTGCTATAAGGTCTCCCTGGAGCCTTCTCTTCTCCAGGCTGAACAACCCCAACTCTCTCAGCCTGTCTTCATAGGAGAGGTGCGCCAGTCCTCTGATCATCTTTGTGGCCCTCCACTGGACTTGCTTTTGCAGGTTTATGTCTTTCTTCTACTGGGGACCCCAGAGCTGAGCACAGTATACTCCAGGTGGGGTCTCACAAGAGCGAAGTAAAGGGGCAGACTAATCTTTGACTTTCTGGCCACATTTCTTTTGATGCAGTCCATGAATGTACTTGTACTCTTTTGAAACCTTAGAATACTTCATTTTAGAAGCAATCAGCATAGGTTGTCTAGTTCAACCCTCTCCTCAAAGTAGCTCCAATCAAATCAGGTTTCTCAGTGCTTGGTCCAGCCAAGGTTGAATATGTGCAAGGACCAATTCTCCACAGCCTCCCCGAGCAACCTGTTCCTGTATCTGACCACTCCCATAGTAAAGTAGTTCTTCCTTATATTTAAAAGTATTTCACAACTTGTTTTTGCCTCTTATCCTGTCACTGTGTTACCTTTGAGAAGAATTTGACTCTGTCTTCTCTACACCCTACCATTAAGCAGTGGAAGACAGCAGTAAGGTCTCCCTTTACCCTTCTCTTGTTAAGGCTGAAGAGAGCCAGCACTCAGCCTCTCATTGTACTCCATGTGCTCCATCATCCTGGGAGCCCTTCACAGGACACGCTCCAATCTGTCAGTGTCCTTTTTGCACTGGGGAGCCCCAACCTGTGTGCAGCACTCCAGATGGGTGTCACAAGTGCCAAATAAAAAGAAGGATGGCTCCACTTGACCTCCTGGCTGCAGTCCTGCCAACGCAGCCCAAGAGGAAGGTCTTTGCCACCAGGGCACATGGCTGGTCCAGATTACAACCCTTTTGAAATTAAAATCTTGATAAATCTAACAAAAATATGTACCATTTTGTTTTGTAAGCTATCATAGTAAAAAAAAAAAATAATCATAGTAAAAGAAAAATCCTCCTGTGAAATCACAGCTGCTTCCAGATGTGATGAGCAGCATCGGGCAGTGGTACTGAATCATGAAGAAACACCTTTGGCCCCTGGTTGCACTTGGGAGCATCTGTTGGCAGAAGGCGTCTGGACCAGGGACATGCCTGTACTGCCAGCATGTCGGAGCATGTAATGTGTGCAGTGGGTCTGCTTCAGTGGTTACCCTGCCGTGGGACTGCACTGAAACGCGTTCCCTGGTGCTCTGGTCAGGAACGCACAGCCTGCACTGAGAGAGGGTGCTGACAGGTGATAGTTCATTATTCCTATACTTCGTCTTTTTGCTGAATGCCCCATCTGGAGTTCCAAAATATAGGTGAAATTCATGATATCCATAAAGATTACACTCCGTAGTAAGAGGACTCTTACAAATAATTTATAAATAGTTACTAAATTATTAATACTAACTATAAGTGCATGGCATAGGCTGAGCTGTTAAGGAATCATGCTCTGGTTTCAGAGGCCCCATGTCGAGCCACACTCTGCACTTCTGTTACAAAGCCGAACATAATTACTTAAACTGAAATTTGGTTCATGGTTATTTTGTTTAGATACTCAAAAGCTGTTATAGATGTGATACTGGCCGTATGAGCTGTAGCTACAAGAAAGCATTCCCTAAACGGACCAACAAAGCTCAGGTGGATCTTTGATTTTTCACAAACAGTTTGCATTGGATTACTCAAAGCATAACAGTGGAATGAGTTGAAGATCTTTACAGGCTGATCTTCAAGGATCTACAATAGATCTGTAATAATATAATAAATATTTTAATCTAAACTACTCAGAAGTACACACTATTGCAATCTAAAAATCATTTAAGTATTATTCATTTAATAACCCTTTGTAAAAGGCTTATATTTCTACATTTACACTTCATTTGATTGTTGCTCTTGGCAGTAGGATTGAACTGAAAAAATATAGTTATGTTTTTGCTTTAAGTTAGTTGCTTTTTTTAAAAGCGTTTTGCTTATGCCTGTGTACAGTTTCAGCTGAGTACTGTTTGGCAAGCTGACTACAGCTTCTATCAGCATCTATTGATGATGTTATTGAACCTATTTGATTAAACTGATAAGAATACAGATACACGGATGAAAACAATTCATAAACACAAAAAAGAAATGTATTAATTGATGTAAAAAACAGTCCATATAGCCTCATCAAAATAGCAATTGCCTTTAAATAAAACTAACCCCATTACTATTTTAAATCTATATTACAAGGTCAAGGTCACGAAATTAAGCTTTCATGAGTATCGTACTGGCTCCCTGTGGAATTTGTTAAAAATAAAGCCCATGAACTCATACTAAGTTCTTTACTTTCAGAGAACGAACCAGGTGGTGGTATCTGAAAGAAGAATTAATTGATGTCTTATTTTATTAATACTGTTAAATATATAGCCATTTTCTATTTACTGAACACTATTTTAATCACAACAATAAATGACAATAACAGTTAATCTGCATCATGCACTAGTGAGTTAGCTGGTAGAAGTTAGATTTTCCATTTCCAGATGGGAATATACCCCCTGATTTTGACTGTCTGGTTTGAGACTTCTTGAGCCTTTTTTTTTCATTTATTCCCAGATAATTTTGCTCAGATAAAATAATTTTCAATGATCTCAGTGTTAATTGTGAATTTTTGGAGTGCCTAGAAATCTATAAGTCTTAGTTAAAGGATACACTTTAACTTTACTGTTATTTCTCAAAGTAGCTTCAGAACACTTCCTATACCCAAGAACTATAAATAACACATTCTGAACTACCTGTAGGGTGAGCCTAAAATCACATCTAACGCATCAAATGGCTGTAAATTAGGCATTTTAGCCTCTCAGCTCTGACATACTCTTTGTTCTAATGTAGTTTTATTCATCTTTAGATATGTATTTCTGTATACACTGTATATTGCAAAGGATAAGCAATACTTTAAAGAATTTTTGGAGCATCAGCTGACCTTTCGGAAAGCAGCAGAATAATAGTAGCTGTAATCTACGCTTTAGATCATACTCTTTTTCCCTTTGTGATTTATGATCACTGCAATTAGACTGCATACTTGTTTTCAAAAGTGTTTTTTTTCATTACTTATCATTTTTATCATTACTAAAAAATTCTGCTTATCTTTAGAAACTGAAAAGATTTTGTGCATCCACTATTACAATTAATTATTTTCCTTGTCTTGTCCCAGATTATATGCATTCTGGAAGTCATTGACTGGAAATAATTCATGAGTTATTTGTGCTGGACAGGCAACTGAAAATGAGCCTTCATTGTGATATCATGGCAAAAACAACTACTGAGACTTTTGGGTTGTCTGGTTTGGTTTGTTTTTTTTCAGATCAGAATGACCTTCTGTCATCTGTATCCATGTATGTAGTGAAAAAATATCTAAATAAATAAAATTAATAAGAAACAGCAGTTTCTTTCATCTAGCAGGTGAAAGTATCACAAGAGCCAGGGTATGAAAGTTGAATCAAGCTTAAATCATTGGATCAAATATTAGCAATCATTAACCAGTGAAGCAAACTACTGAGGGACTCCTTATCTCTTTATGTCTTCAAAAACCATATGAGATGTCTGTCTATAGTGTAGACAAATATACGCATTAGGCTGAATATAGAGTAAATGAAAGAAGTGTATTTCTCTGTACTATGGAGGCCAGAATATGTTATTTTCACTCTTTAGTGGCATTGCTGGAAGGCCTACAAGACTTACTCATAGAGCAGATTTGCATAAATCACTTAACAGTCCTTTCTGGATGCTCTATTTTTTTTTAACTATATGAAAATCCTTACAGATTTGAAACCACAGATATGCACTCAGTTTTTTTCAGTGCCACTCATGGTAGCTCAGTTACCAGCCAGCTTTTCAGTGGTACAATAAGGTCCCAGCCAAGGCTGGCACAGGCTGCAACAGAAGAACCGTCAGCCAAAGTGGATGTCACCATGCCAGCTGCTCCAGGGCCACGCTT
Organism: Dromas ardeola; assembly: GCA_013398915.1. NCBI lineage: Eukaryota > Metazoa > Chordata > Aves > Charadriiformes > Dromadidae > Dromas > Dromas ardeola. The sequence goes on from VYZM01012854.1 coordinate 23,567, forward strand.
GTAATGGCCACATCCAGGTGTCTCCAGACCCTGTTCGTGACAACCCTGGAGTAACAGGAGAAGAAAGGGAAGAAAGAATACGTATGAGAAGTAACCTACATGAAGCAGGAGATTATATTACTGCAGTACTTCAGCTAAAGTAAATTAGTTAAAGGGCAAAGAGAAAAGGAAATGGAAACTCAGTAACTGAGTAGATAGAAGGCAGTTATGTGGAGTGGAGGAAGGCAAACAAGATCTTTACCACAGAGTGGGAAGGAGAGTGGGCCTCTATCATGAGACATACTCTTAGCTATGTCTCCTCTTTCTTAGAACAGGTTGTTTTCACCACAAAAGCAGAAAATTTTTTCATTGCCAGAGAGTCAGAGCATGAGATGAAAGGTCACACCAGGGGAGGTGATGTAGACAAGACAGAAAAAAAAGAGTAATGCAAGAGATATAAAAAAAAGAGCTAGTAAACAAAATCATGGAAAACAGAGAAAGAATGAAATGAAACAAAGATGAACATCAGAAATGGAAGAAGAAAAAGGATGAAAGCAAAGATGGGAGGAATGGAAAAGAAGGTATAAAAAGCTATTTACTTCTGAAGTTACCAATTTCTCTGTTTGCACTTGTAGTTAACTGTATATGACACAGGAAGTATAGAAATAAGTATATATTAAGATGTACAATATGACAAAAAAAAGAAATAAAATAGGTTAAAAAACCCAGATGGCATAACCGGAAATAATTGTTTAAGGGACCATTCTGTTACCAACATAAATACCAGACTTAATGGCTACATGCTTGCACAGAGTCCGTGCTAGTGGCTGGCTTGCAAACTGCCTACCAAAAGTGATTCCTGGCCCATTCCAGCTGCTATGCTGTGGCAATGCATGGCTCTGGAGAGCACTAGTTGGTTTTGGCCAAATTCCTGCCAAAGAACTCTCTAGTTACTATTATAAATAGTCCTGATCCCGTGGGAAGCAATGTTTCCAGGCATACTTGAATTTACTACCATAGATGCAGACAGTGAGTCCAGGATAATATCTAAATAGCACGAGAAGTAGAGCTGCACTTCAACCACAGGAATAAGTTTGGCCACTGAGGGCCACTGAGAAAGGGCAGCACTCTGAAGGTGCTGTAAGGGATGTTTGGAGAGGTGAAAGGGACAAGGGTAATCAAACACAAATGCAGGTCTCCCGCTACCATTGTGGAGATGAACGACAACAAAACTGGGGAGGAAAAATCAAGGCAGGAAAAAAAGTTCGGATTAAATATCAAGATCTCGGCTTTAGCACAGTGGGATTTGGAGTTTCAGATACCCATCCACCAGCAGCATTTCAGTCCACTCTGCTGCATACAGTTTATTAGGTGATAAGAAAAGCTGCTATTAAAAATAGTCGCGCAGCAGTTCCCAAAACTGAACTTCTGGCATGTTTTAAAAGTTTCTGTAGCTCTCTGCAGGAATCATCTTTTCACTGATGTGTGTGCTTCAGTGCCCGAAAACCTTCAAGACATTCATCGCTTGTTAAAGCAGAACAGAAGTTGGTTCTAGTCAGCAGCAGTATGAACTTGGGCCTTTAGTTAATATTCTGTGGGCATATTCTTAAAACGTCAGTGCATATTTTAGACACTTCACTGAACTTCTGTGCGTCACTTCATGTTTTTAGTTTCTGTTCTGAAGTGCAAATATATGAGACACCACTGAAAAACCTTCAATTGCCATTGTACTGCCTCTGCGGTTTCTTTTGATTCATCATAATAGCTCATCATGGGAACTGCTTCTCTGCACACTTACATGTATACTGTTCAGTGAAGGTTGTTTGGCGAGATGCATATATCCCCTCAAGGCAAAGAAATACTTTTCTTTTCATCTTTTTGCCCCCACAAGAGCAGGTGTAAACAAGCTCTGCACGGGGAAATAATCCAGTGTGTTGACAGTTGCTTCCTCCACAAAGTTGTTAGTCCAAAGCTGGATAACTGTTTAACCTTCATGCTACTTTTCCTGGCTGGTTTGATACAATGAATTAAAAAGAAATAATTAGACATTTCAGTACGTTTATTTTCCATTTAAAATCATTAAAAGTCAACAGAAATGCTTTTGAAAAAAACAAGAGAATAACACTGCTTTAGAATGTTGATTCTTTTCAGTGCAAGTGCAGTGTTTAGATGACAATTAAATACTCTTAAAAAATTTATGTGAAATAAAAACAATATTCAAAGTTCTATGATTTTTTAAAAATCAAAAGTAACAAAAGTAATATTGAAAAAAGCAATTCCTTGCAATGCCTCAAGGTGGGTGAGATTCTGTAGGAAAAACAGTGAATCTTGAACCAAGATCCTGCAAGACAGATCAGCTTCTTTTTTCAAATACATATTTTTATTTTCTTGAACTGCAAGCAAACATTGACAGCAATAGTACCTCAGGCATGTCATTCTGGAGGTTAAGTTGGACTGGAGGCAGATACTTTTTTCAGGATATATGTTTTTCATTCTGTGATAAAGTGCTGTATTTTCTTCTGTGATATAGATTCTATTTACAGAATTTTATGATCAGTTACATACGAAACAGTGTTCATGCTTCAGATTTTATTAAGCCTCTCCACAGTAAACGTAAATATTTGCTTATTTTTATTTGCTGCCTTCATTTTTGGTATACTGAAATATACTGGTATACTGAAATAGAGAACTAATTTGCGAGTTACACATATTACACACAGCCTGGGCATACTATTCATTTATTACATTGGTAGATGAACATTTGAGATGCAACTTTAGAGCTACTGTTGATTATTTAGCCTTTAATTTCTGTGGAAATGCATAGTTCTTCATCTATGTGTGGGTGGCAGCATGGTTCGGAAGATCAGGATCTGGACTGCAAGCAAGCTTTCTAGGTGCTATTTCTGGTTCAGTCAGTGACTTGCCATATGACTACAGGCATTTGCTCTTGGCCTCAGTTTCCTTACAGATAAACTAGAAGTGACAACACTAGATTTCCTTTACAAACTGCCTTGAAAGTTAGGAAACAAAAATTAAGTGGGAAGGATCATGAGAGATATTCCATGGTAAATCAGCAAAAACATTTAATTAGTGAGGTAATTATATCTATGCTAGATGAAAACTAGCTAGCCCGGGTACAGAAATAATGCTGCTATATTGCAGAGCTCAGCACGAATTGCAAAACCCACCCAGGACCTGAGTTAATATCCTGTTGGCTAACCTGCACAGGATTTGGTGTCAGCACATCAACACCGAGAAGAAGGTTTAAAGTTGCTCCTGCATGTCCGGGTGAGCTGCAGCCCCACTTCTGCCTGTAGAAGATTATCTCCATCAGTAAGTTAAATACACAAGACTTAATAGAAAGGTATTAATGAAGAGCTGACAGTGTAAAATATTTCAAGACTCTTACGAGTGAAAATCAGATAAATCCTGAAATATTCAGAACAAATTTAAATGCAAGTCTGCCCGGTCTCACTTCCTGCGTGTGGGATACCCACACCGGCTCCTTTGCCATGTTTATATGCATGTTCTGCATCAAGCCCTTCTAAATTCAAAGCACAGAACCCATCTCCCACTCCCCCCCACTGCATGAGACATTGCTGGTTGCCCTTACCTGCCACCCACTCGGTGGCCAGGTGGCCATGGTGTAACAGAGCAGAACCGCTGCCCTGCCATAAAGGGGTGGACTTTCTACCAGTTTCACGTTGGAGGAGAGCACACGTGGCAGCTCCAGCCTAGCACCGTGCCTTGCCCCCATTTTATGACTTTATCAGAGTTCAGACGTATGTGAGGTTTCTTACACAGTAAAAAAAACCCCAGAGACCTGTTCAATACAGTGTGCTCAGAACTGAAGCTTTAAAGACAGACTTTTTTTAACACTACTTGATAGGCCTTCAAATAATTAGGAGTGAGCATAAATCTAGGGAAAGGCTTGGCCTCATTTTCAGGCAACTGAATACAGGATTCAGCCACAGCCACCCAGATGTAAAACACACAGTATAAAGGAGCTTAAAATTGTCAAGTAGTTCCTGAATAAATGAGTGGCTGTGCATGAAGTGGTTGGAAATGGATAATATTAGCACATAATCTTTGCCAATGTATGGCACTGAATATACGGTTATTACTAGAGCTCCTTAGTATCATTTCAGACAAGATTGTCTATACAGCATTTCTACTTGGCTTTGTGCTGTAACAACTTGTGGTCAATGAAGGAAAAAGGAACTATGTAACCACGAGAAAATTAAAATCTAAGTATAAACAAATATCCGTGGTGTGTGATGATATCTGCCGTTCCAAAACACAGTGGTATCAGTAAAGCAGACAGAGATGATGCAGAACAGATTACATTGCAAAACTTTCTGCAAGTTCGCATAGCTTTTTTTTTTTCCCCAGCTTCCAAGGGGTCTGGATTCCCATGTGAACACAGTCAGGCAACTGACTGCCTGGAAAGCACGATAACTGTCACATTGCAAAAACTGGTTTTATGTATAAATATCTCTTCTGTGTAATACAAATATACTGCAGAAAGCATTTCTCTGTATCTCTGCCTCATCAACTCAATTTTCAAATTTCATCTGAAAAATGTATCTCCTCTTTGCCTGCCTACTCACCCACCCAAATTCTTCCTTTCTCTATGCTTATATTTTTTGGCTTTTTCCCTGTTATTTATTTCTAGAAACCATTTAGAGATCTGAAAGATGTTATATAAAATTAAACTGTATTCAGCAAGACCCATCCGGCAAAACAAATAACAAATGCCTAAGCCCCCACTATGTTAGAACCGCTTTCACAGATATTTGGATCAGTACAGCAATCTGACATTGAGGTCTTTTTTTAATACCTCTTCAGCTGCCTTTCAATATTTTTCTCCTTTCTTCTTTTCCTCTGCCTTCTGTAAGGGGAAATCAGCTCTGCGTGGAGCGGCAGCAGCATCAGTCTGGGGAAGGCTGAGGTAGAACTGATGTGGGATGGCTGCGACACGCAGCTCCACAGCAGCAGCAAAGGCAGCAGGAACCTTTGCAGGTTCAGGAAAGGAATGAAAGAAAGAAAAGCAGTGATACCGCCTCAGAGCTGAAACGAAACATTAGCTCTCTTTTGTAACACAGAATGGCATGATGAAAAGCTGCCTGAGAACAATCGCATTTGACCATTTAACCTTTTTTTTATTATTATTAGAGATTATCCTCTCCGTTTTCTTTTTTTTTAGGCAACAAGCCTTCATGAATGTAAAGGATAAGCAGATTTTCCCTTTGCTCCTATATGCCAAATTTCTTATTGGTTAAGTAATTTCTCCTGCACTCTGTTCGAGCCAATATTTTCCAAAATCAAGGAGTACCAAAGTCCATACCCTCCCTGAAGCTCAGGGAACCCTAATCACAGACCCGACCATCCTTCAGCGATAAGACCTTTGCTGACCTGGAGCCTGGCTAAGCCTCCCTGTGTGTTCGCAAGTCCAGCTTCAACCAGTGGAAGACTTTTCAGTGGGGAAGCCAGTGACGGGGAAACAGTCCCTATGGGGTGCGTTCAGTTCCCGCTGATGTCAGTGGTCATTGGCTTTGACGGCTGCTGGTTTATATCATGACATTAAGCAGTCAGAAGGCTGCTGTACTAACATATAACACAAGGCATATAAGACCAGCTTTATATCTTCTGTAGACTGCGACTTTTGAAGTACGATCAGCTATTTTACAAGTAATATCTAATATTCACAGGAGAAGAGGGTAGTGTTCATTTCCAAAAAGAGAGAAAGGGAACTGATGCAAATATTTAGGAGTAGCAGGAAACTGTACAACCGCTTGAAACAAAAACATTTTTGATTAAATCTGATATTAAAGCCCAGAGGGAACAGGGGAAGATGGGTGACGTGCAGAGCTACTAATTAGGAAAATTAAGGTAAAAGAACTTTATTATTGCTGCCATTCCATAAAGCAGACTAAGCTGATGATGAGCATTTAATGCTTTACTCTAGAAAATCATTAGTTACTGTTCCAGAACACTGGAAGAAAACTAACTATGTATGGGATACAAAATATTTCACATTAAAAATATTTCTCCTAAAATTACTCAAAGTATTGATACTTCTACATAGTTTTGAAATATTTAAAGAAAAAAATTAAGTTCCTAATTTCAATGGCTGACATTTGACTTACTGTATCTACATCTAAATTTGGTGAATGTTGTACAGCACTTTAACCTTCTGATTTTGAGCTTGGAAATTCTTTTATCAATAACTGAGGTGGCAATAAAGATTATAGTAGACACAGCTGATTGAAAACCATTCTTTGTATTAAAATCCTACAAGAATGCTGTTCAATACTACTTTTGTGCTTTTCTGTACTGTATACTCTTATTATGACACAGCTGGGAAAGGGTGTAGCTGAAAAATTAAAAACTAATTTGTCAAGACTGAGGAAAGCAGAAGGAGAACTGAAGGACTATGCTGTGACTTCTCCCCAAAGATTTTTAAAAATGGCATCCAATTTGCCATCCCTCATTCCTCATATATGGAGAAATGTTTCAATTAGGCGTTACACACTACCTCTGATTTACCAAATACACCATTAGTAATTTAGCTTTCCTCCTTGAGCACTCTTTAAACTTTTGGGTGAATATTGTCTGATCTGAAGATTTCTTAGTGTTCCTTGTGCTAATAGTTTTCACAGCCTCGTCAAGAGACACTTACATTGCAGACAGATGTTTATTGAGCCCTTCCTTGCAAAGGAAAGAGTCAGTTCACAGGAACCTTCCCACTTTTTTCAGCAGTGAACACTGCTCAGTACTTTTCCATTTCAGTTCCCTCTAATGTCTTTCTCCTCCTTGTGCCTTCCTTTTTTTACATCCTGTTCACCAACTTGCCCTACAGACTCTCTGGAAAGTTATATTCTCCTGGTGGGTTTGAAGAAGGATTTAATACTAATTTTGATCTTTCGCTATTCATTCCTTACCTGTTCTTCTTATTGTATTTTTATATCTACTTTGACAGAATTTACAAGGTCAGTTTTTTTTAAATTTTGCTCGTTTCGATATACCATCAGCTTCCTCTCACCTTATAGAGACCTTAACAGGGATACGTATGACTGCTGTGTTTACAATAAGGCATTTTCTTCTTACTGTTTGTAAGGATTTAACTGTTGGAACTGCTCCTTTTGGCAATTTTCTTTTTAACAATTTCCCTCATTTTTGCCAGTTTCATTTTTTTTTGAAGCTCAACACTCCAATTTAGTGGACTGTTGCCCTTTATTATTGCTGTAGATATTTCCAGTTTCCAGTTCCCAGTTCCCCATGGCCAGTGCTAGAGAGCTGCTCTTTGCCTGGGGCACTTTGAAACAGAACCTGTGCATTACCCACAACCCAGCCCAGGGTTGCATTTCCTGCTGTGGGCTCCCTAATCAGCTGTTTCCTCTATTTCTTGCAGGAGCCACTGATGGTATCTAAAAATTCTCTGCTTCACATCCGGATGTGACATTTGTCTAGTCTGTCTGAGAGTAATTAAAGTCTCTTGTTACAGTTGTATTTCCTGCTTCTGTATCTGTTTCAGCATATCCCAGTCAATGTTGCTTTCCTAGTGTCCTATAGATCCAGTACTGTATTCCTATTGTCAGGACTGAAACACCAATTCATATGTAATCTTTTCACTCTGGGTCACTTTCATTGGACTTTCATCTTGCATAGAGAGAAGCAGGATATATGCAAACTAAGAGTAAGCAATTATTTATTAGCTATTACACACAGTAGGGAAACTAAGACTAGTAAGGTACAAGGCTAAGCATTAGTATGCTCACCTCTACCTCACTGAAGCAGCAGTAGAGTCTTTCCTGGCCAGGCTATTGTCAGTCAGAAGGAAAAGGTTATCCACGATTGCTCCTTGGTCTGCACCTCCACACTGCCTTCTTGCTATCTTCAGAGTCTCTGTTTTCCAATACTCTCCGTGTTTTCATTTTTTTATCTTGCATGGTTTAGCTGACATACTTTCTCTCACCTTTGCAAGAGTTTCCTGAGTAGGACAGAGCCAAACCAGAACCTTGTTGTACCAGACCAGGCCCTGGATTGCAGACAGCTGAGCCCTAGGGCTGAGAGTTATTCTTACAGGCTCCCTGTAACTCACTGAGGTGCTTGGCTCATTATCTTGATTTAAGTTCTTAATATGTGAGCCTCCTCTATAACCAGTGGAATGTATTCTACTTTTCCTGCATGTTTTGTTTTTTAGCATTGCAATGGCCCACCAAGCATTTTAAAAAGCTAATAAAGAAATTTCTTAGTTTAGGGGTAGATTTCATTCTAGTTCTGTCAACTTACTCCTTAGTTTACTGGCATTGCAGCAGAAGAAATGCTGCTGCTCTGGTTCCCTTTTGTGAGTGCCAGCCTGAATGGCGCTGTATGTGTTTGATCACCCCTGTGACAATGTGTTAAACAGACACATTTTCAAAATTGAAAATTTGGTATTTCTTCAACCAAGGTGAAATTGAACCTGAAAAAAGTTTTAATTTCATTTAAAGCATCTAATTTAAGTGTCTCTGCATATGAAATATTCTTCCCTTTTGCACGTGAAAATGCTGCGGTTTTGCATCCTTTTCAATCTTAGCCCCAGGGTCTGGGGCACTGAAGACGACATTTCTGTGAGGGGTTGGGTGGCTGCCCGTGTTGGAGGGCAGCTGGGAGGTTGCACAGCCATGCAGGAGCAGAGCAAACTGCTGGTAGCACTGGCACAAGCCCCCTTGAGGGCACTGCCCTGCCGTCACCCCCGGCACCCGGCTCGCCATCCCTTGCGGAGCAGCCCCCTCCGGCTGCCCCCGACAGGCAAGGACCCAGCACCAGGGTCTACTTGTGTGCAATTCCCAAGCACATGGAGGAAGAGCCCCCCCGGCACAGCTTCCCAAAACCTCTTTTTCCTGCAGCCTGGTCCGTGGTTGCACTATAGCAAAGTTGACCATGAGCACAGGCAGCCAAACCTTTGTGGGGGGCGGAGGCGAGGATATAGAGCCCATTAGTGCAATCAGGACCCTGACACACATTACTGTTTAAGTTTTATTTTCATTTCCTTTTGCCTTCACAGTCTTTTCTGGTGATCTTGCATTCTCAGACATGTTCAATTTAAATTCATGAAGCATTACACCTCCAGCTGCCTTTCCAACATCTTTCCTTGATTTGTCTTTTATCACTCCAGCTACCTCACCTGTGTATCATGTTTATTGATATGGCCAGGAGGAAGGACATTCATCTCCTGTTTGCTACATATTTACCAATAGCTCAAGTACATTTGTCTTATTATGGAAAATCAGCCTGCTCCTCAGTTCTTTTCCCTTTCTGTTCCGTTTCTAATCTCTCCTCTCTCTCCCTCAAAACATATTTTTTTTCTCACTGGGACCACCGCTAGCCAAGGGACCACATGCTGGTTACTCTTTGAATGGGGGATGTGTCTGTTGGATCTCCTCCGGGGTGACCTGTCCCCCCGCTACATTTATCCCAAGTTCCCTCTTTGATTCCCTATCTAATGTTATACATTCAAGGCTTTCATTCTTGATTTCCATATTACTACAAAATCACCTCTGCCTCCAAATCAACTTTTAATTTTTTTTTTTTTTAATTTTCCTCTGTGTCTCTGCTTACAGCTGGCTTACCTTCTGTGTTTTTTGTTGCACTTTTCCTGGGCTCCTCCATTTTTCCTCAGTTGTCACGAGTGGCACCAGGCACCGTCCATGCTGGGCTGGGGTAGCAAACACCCAGTTCTGCATCAACTCCCAGAGCCTGACTCAGTCCCCAACCACAGGCTGTCGTTACTGTGGGCACTCACAATCTGCTCCGAGAGACAGCTTCTCCATGGTCCGCAGCTCTCCCAGCCATCAGCTGGTGGTTTGCCCTCATGGTCCTCCTCTGCTCTTATAACTTGGCTGCTCCGATACCCAACAGGAGTAACCAAAGCTCACATGCTAATACTACTGTCAACCAACCCACATTAACTTATTTCACTGGAGACTTGGCAATATCTCTCTATCCTTAGCTCTTGCATCTCTGGAAATGACAGTTTCTTTTGTTTTAATTGGAGCAGGACACTTTAATCAACTTCTTAAAAATAATTTTTAATTAAAAAACACTCCTTATATATACATACATATATCTGTATACATGTGTATTGTATACATACACATATATATGCCTAAAAAAAAAAGCTGTGCGTACCCACCCTTTATACATGGAGACCCTCCAAAAGAAAGTCGGGATTAATACAAGAAGCAGTTGCCACTTCATCCCCATGAGGTTGCTCAAGCAGTGAGCTATTACGGCACTAGGGTATAAAGCATCACAGCTACAGAAAAGCAAGGTCTTATGTTTTAATTTCAGTGATTTGTAGTAAGTATACATTTTTTCCTTCGTGTGACTGTGGGATTGATACCAAATCATTTATTGGCCATGTGCTAGCAATCATCCCGAGGTCCTTGTCAAATTTTGTAATGAATTCTTCTCAGTTCAGCACTTGGTTTTGGGTAATGGGAAGTCTGCCAAGTTACGAAATTTGATTTAAAGCTTTTAGCTAATTGTACTTCTTTTCTATTAGTTTCATTTAACAAATTTGTTGCAGTGAAACTGCAGTTTATGACCTTGTTTTTCTTCTAAAACAGAATAAATTCCTATAAAAATTTCACAGTAAGGAAGCAACAATTTTAGTAACAAAGCTCACACCTCTCAAATATTAAATCAGAATCCCTTTTTCTAGGTAAAGAATGCAGTCCATTATTAAAACTAAACAAATACATAAGCTGCTGAGATTGTGCCTACATTTTTATTGAAATTCAATTTCATGGGAACCTTGACACAAGAGTTCGTTGGAAGTTCTGATGATTCTAGGGAATAATGAAATGCAGTTTATACAATATGGGGATATTGGCACACCTTCTTTGCTTGGACCAATAATCTATTTTGATTAGTTCATGCTGATCAATGAATTCCTTCAAAATAATAATCCACAGTGGAAAGGCTGACCTCAAAGATGAGAAATCAAGGGGAATTATGAGTAGAAATAGAGGTCAGGATCAGCTTAGCTTCTTGGGAACTCCTGGTACCATCATGCAAAATTTGGCCAAGATGCAGAGGACCCTACACTGCACGCACAGTGAGCCTGATATTACTGGGGTTGTGATGGAGAGTCCTTTCTGCACCTGAGGAAACTTCAGTGGGATGGGCAGGTTGTCAGTGGGGAGGGTTAAGCTGGACCTTGGAGCTAACGGTTAAAGTCAGCTCTGAACCAAGTCTTTATTACTGGTGAATGGTTTCTGTTGCTGGTACACTATTCTGTACACTTCCTAAATCATACTGTCATCATATTAGCCTCAGCTTCTGACAGCTATGATGATAATCTAAATTTAGGTGAACTTTCTTCATTTTCTACTCAGTGTATCTCCAAATAGTCCCTCAGTAATTATTATTCAATACTGCACTTAGAAAACTTTTCTGAAAAAATGAATTGTACTTAAATTTATTAGTGTGTCTGGGAAATGTTTACAAGGAAAGGTAACTAAGTAAATTCTAATTAAGGCATTAATACTTGACAGACTGCACACTAGCTCATTTTTCCTTCAGTGAAAGAGAATTGAGAATGTTTTTTTTTGCCTGAGTCTTATGGTAAAACTTACATTGCAGCTAGCCACCCAGATAGTTTTTCAAATGAAAGGCCAGGAATGGCAGAGTTTCATTCATTTCATGTCTGGAACTGAGGAAAGGGAACCTGCACAGAGCTCCTTTTCCAATGCTTTTAACAGCTAAGAAAAAAAAAAAAAAGAACAATTCCACTTCAAACAAAAATCTTGAATGATAGATTGAATCCCAAAGCTTTTATGGCTGTTCTACAGTTGCCTAATATCACTTGCTGTAGTGCAAAAAGGAGCTCTGTGATTTAACACGCAACAAACTTGTGCCAATCTTTCCATCACTTACTTGAATTGACAACATGTTTTCACATATTCAGCTTTTAATGTCTGCCCTGAAATCGGATCGTTGATTTTGACACATCCCTTTATGCTTTCCACTTACTAGATTTTAAACAAGTGGGAATGTGACTTACACATTAAAGGCTTCCTACAGTAACTGTCACACACAGCACCATATTCGAGGACTTCTCTGCCAGGTTCGTGACTTCTTGCTTTCAGTCCCGTGCTTGCAAACTGTCCCCACCAGGTAGAAACCTATATCAGAGACATCCAGCATAAAAAGGGAGGGCTTATCTTATGGAAATACATTTCAGGAAGAACATAGTTTTTATGGACAATAATAAACTATTATTTCAACAGTAATGTGCCTTTACCAGTTTAAATTAACTGTTGTAATGGCCAGCTGTTACTGATTACTTCCTGGGCCATGTGAGATGTATGAAATACGCTCAGATTCAGAGGGCCTAAACAAGTTTGAAATGATGTAACTTGCACCTTTTCTGGTCCTTCTTAAGGAATTGCTCTGTTGGGTTTTTATCTGTATATCACTGAACTCTGCAGGCTCTCGTTTCACTCACTTTTCTAGGCTCTTTTAGACCATTTTTTTTTTGGTCTCTGTTACACTAATTAAAAATTTTAACTGCATATAAACTTAAATCACAGTCAGTTCTACTGAATGTGAATGATTGAACAGGAACTTAAATTATTTACAGCAGGAAGCAGCAGCTGGGAGGAAAACGTGTGTCTTGGATGAGCAAAGAAAGGGGTGTGAAAGATTGGACCTGGAGCAGGGCAGCACTGTTTGCTTTTGTTTCTAGCAATCCTTTAGCCTGAGGCGTTTGGTATTCTCCAACAAATTATTTGTTAAAACCCACCGATCGTGATTTCATGATCAAAAATTACTATGCTTGCTGCTATAAGGTGAGGCTTAATTGACGGTTAAACAGTTTTAGTTACTTCATTAGATGGAGGGTAGTCAGATTAGGAGAAACAGTTGGCACATTTATACAAAGGGAGAAAACAGAACATTAAAGGCCATTCTCATCCAGCAATTTTTACTGTTGCCCACTCTGGCATTGTTTTTAGCATACACATGCATGTTTGATTTTGGTCACTATATCCTTTGGCTACCAGAGCCTCTTCACTCCCCCAAGTAAGCTGTATTAAGACACACCAGGAGTCACAAAATGGGAACGATTCTGAGGACCAGGTATCACATAAAAAGCTAGTGCACAATTATTATGCTGCATTTCATATAGGTATTATCAGGCTAAAAGTTAAGAATAACTGTGATTTATTTACATTTGACTGTTTTGTTGAAGTTTTGGTATAATTCTCAAGCAACTGAATTGGTGCTAGAGTTTACTAAAGGTGACAAGGTTAGAGGTCAGCTATCCCGAAGTGTTTCACTGTTGTCAGGTCTATCAAGAGACAACGATACATAGCAGACAATTATCTATTTGTGTGCTGACATCATGTCTGATTTATTGTCTTGGTAGATCCCGGCCAATGCAACACTCCTCCCTGCGGTGTTCCCAATCAGTGCCAGAGGCGAAGGTGAGAGAGATGGACTTGAAAGCTGGAAAAAGAAGATCAGTTATAACAGCTACAGTTTTCAGCTAAGAGAGGACTCAGGCATTGAAAATAAATGAAACCCTGACTGTTCTTGTTAAGAAGAAAACAGAAAGTTAGGTGAATAAGGGGGAAAAAAGATCTTTTTAATAAGAAGTCTACCATAAGACAATTTAACACAGTGCATCATGATGGTGATGCGAATGCATTTATTTGTCTGTCTGTCTTCATCTCTGCCTTTTCTATATATCTGTGATAATGTAATACATTTTGAATGCTATAAATAGGTGCTTTCATTTGTATTTTACCAGCTCTGCTTGAGTTAGGTAATTTTATGTAGATTTTAACTAGATTACATCAAAATATTATTTATTCAAGGTATGGTAAGTTTGCCTTGGAGAAATTCTCAGTTGTAAGGTTGGTTACATTAGTTCTGTCAGTAAAAATAACATTTCACCCCCAAAGCAAGTATTTTTAATGACTAGATTTAAAGGATGAAGTACAACTATAAACTAGCCTCAAACAGTTTTGCTGAATGTATATAAAATATTTTCCGTTGACTAACTTTGAGGCACTTCTACTTGAAAAAAAACTTTAAAAAGCAGTGGAACTTTGATTGTCCAGCTGACAATCTTTTGTTTACAGATTAGCATGAAAAATTAGTGTCATTAACTTGCTGAGTGTTCAGCGAGGGAATCAGCAGTTACCTCTCTCCTCCTTCTTGAGGACAAAACAAATGACCCCTTCATATTTAATAGTATTATCAAGCATCTTATAAATGGAGCTCATTTAATTATATTGTTCAGAAAAATAATTTTTTAAGCAGGAGAGCATGTGTTTTACCATAATTTGGGAAGAACTCTCACAGACCCACTCTCATATTAGCTTTGATATTGAACTGCTTGTCACACACCAGCTGAATGAAGCATCATTAATTTTCTCCATATATTAGTTTATTTAGAATTTGGCTTTGAAACAATCCCATAACTTCACTGTTGGTGTGTAATCTACACTGGAACTTAAATTCCAATGTTTTAGGCTTTGAATCTGATCAAATTCAGATGTGCACCCAGGACAAGGATGCTACACATTTGAAGAACTAACCTACTACTGAAGGACTAAAAGGGGGGTGGTGGCGGTGGCACCCCACATAATGCAAAAAATGTGAATTTCCCAAACAGTATTATCTGGATTTTTAGAAGTCCTGATAACCTATGATTTTAAGAGGAATGAATGGAAACAGCCTCTTATGGGCTGTACAGAACAGAGCAGCCAAGAGAAGCACTTATTATTTGAGCACGCTTTAACGATAAACCACCTTCACCTTCAGTTTCTGCTACAAAATAGATCTTCATATCATTACCTATGATTTAAGTAGGTGCTATATAAATGCACACTGCTGAAACAAACAGGCAGAAATAGAGTAGGAGCTTGGGATCCTCTTGCTCCCATGGTGATGCTCCTTCCAATACAGTAAAGTTCTGATCTATGACAACAGCTCCTAAATGAAACAGTAATATAAGCAATAGCAAGGCGTTGTATCTTGAATAAATGATCATAATCTTCCCTATCGAACTAACAGATTTTTCAAGATAATTAGCCTCAAATCTCCCAGGATAATGACATTTTGAAAATACTGATTGTATGACATTCTTTGTGAGGAAATACCCTCTGAAATTATTTCCTTTTAATTGCCTAACTATTCAGAGATTATTTAGATTAGGCAAAACAAACTGATGACAGAGTTGTAATTTTTTAATTAAAAAATATGTATATTCCTTCATGCTTTACATTCATAAATGTCACTGGTAAAGTACGTTGCCTCTACTGTGCCTCACTCAGTCAATTACCTGATCTTAATCACACATTTTTGTGGAGCACTGGTACGATTCAGTCCCTTTCCGGAAGAAAATGTGAGCATCTTGAATGGCTATAACACTACCAGAAACCATTCTCAGTTATTTTTTAATTTAAAGATTTTTCGCTTGGTTCTTTTCTTCTGTGCAGGACTTTGGCTACTTCAGCTGTTACCGTGGCAACTGTTTGGTCATTTATATTGCAAACACTGTTTGTAAGCTACAAAGGGCTTTTTGAGGAGAAAAGCGGAAGATTAAATAATAATAAAAAATTCTTGTTCTCTTTAGCCTTTCTGTTTCTTCAGTCCCTCACTACTCCATGAAAGAAAGCCATGGGGACACTACTGGAGCTTGAATTTCTGGTAGGTAGAAATGAAGGGGGTGGGGGGAAAGAAAAAGTGTCTGTGCAAATGCATTTCTGTGATAGTAAGAAGTTGTGACAGAAAAATACTGAATGCATGCAACTTTGAAGCCCTTGGAATAAAGGAACTTCAGCGTTTGAAGGCTCCCTAAAAACAATCAAAAATTAAAATGAATAAATAACGTAATAATGATGGAAAGACAGTACTAGAACTCAGAGTGAAGAAAACCTCTAAAACAGGGTAAGGGCTGTTGCATATAGTGTACTGTAGTCTGATATAGAAATATCCTTCTATTTCAGCTACTGAAAAGCCATACCTGTGTGCTGGCAGTTCTACTCTGTTTTTCAGCACGTTGACAGAGCCAGTGCTGATCCCTCTGCTAGATAATTTCCACCATCTGGCTTGCTCAAAGCCAACAGGAGTGTCTCAGCCCCGTAAAGCTCTCAGCTGTATAGATATAACCGTAGACTACAAATCAAACAACAGTCAAAAATTCCAAACAAGAGTTCCAGTAATGTACATTTACAAACTAAAAGACTACTATGATCAAACTCATAATTACTTATGAACTCCAGATAACAGTATTCTGCTGTTTGACATCTGCTTAGGAATGCATGATTTCCGCGGCCCTTGCTCTCCCAGCAAAGTAGTGAAAGAAACACTAGTTCCCGTTTCTTGTCAGGAAGCCTGTATTCTAGTAGACCTGTATTCCTACACAAAGGTATCTCTCATCATTTGGAAATCGCCAAAATACCTTGAAAAAGGAAGAAAAGACTGTTTATCTCCAGCTATGAATGACAAATGCATTCATTCCCTAGGGTACAGAAGACTTGAAATCTTAATTAACATAAATTGCATGTGGTTAAACCGAAGATCAATTATTAAAAAAACCACCAGTAAAATCAAGAAAATTGATAGCAAAAAGCTAGAATATATGAATTTACAGTAACAATTCTGAGTCTAACTGAAGAATACATAAAAATTGGTTTCAACATAAAAGATCAATATTAAACTGACACAATCTTTTCGGCACAACAGTATCATAGATGCTGCAATAAGAGTAGCTGATTATCAAACAAACTGTGCTGTGTGGGTGAAGAAACAGAATTAGATTAAAAGAAAGAAAAAACAAATGGAAAAAAATGCAATGAGGGATTAGGAAGAAAACAAGATGAAATACACAGATAATGGTGGCAAGGAATCTGAAGAAAATGCTGAAAGGAATGATAATGAAATACTGGCATCACGTCCAGTTTCTAGAGTAGCAGATTCACAGCAATAACAATGCCTATGGAAAATAAACAAAGCAAAACCTCCACTACAGTGATAATAAAAAGAAGAAAGAGTATAATGAAATGTTTCCAAGAGCTATTTGTAGATTAGCATCAAAGAAACTATTAAGTTGTATGGAAATTAAACATTCACGATTGCATAGAACAGTTTCTCACAACACAAAAAAATGACACATGCAGAAAGAGACTGAAGTCAAGGAAATCTGTTGGTAAATCTAAGCCAGTGGGAAATTTGTGTTGAACTCATCACTAAAATATTTAATCTTTTTAATGAAATACAGGATTAATAAAAGCCCTCAAAAAGATACTGTTATGGACTAAGTATCAAATAAGAGTGATTTGAGTTACTCCAATAGTTAGTGTGGTATTTTATTTCTGTTGGTGACAACCAGTTTACCATAGCACCACGTTAACCAGCAAAATGGCAGCAACTGGTTAAAGATAAGAAGCTGGGATTTCGACCTGAAAAGTCGCACACTCACCAAATGTTCAATATAAGCTTGATTTAAAAACTGTTTTCTGATTCAGATTTTCTAAATGAAACTGTTCTTTGAAGAAGTGAAATTTAAAAAGAAATCTTCAAGAAGAAATCTTTAAGAGGAAATTACATGAGGTTGTTCTTTTAAAAAGTGACAGGAAAACATGCCAGCAAGAGAATATTTTCTTCCAGAATTGCACAAACAGAGCCAATAATTAATTGCAAAAACCAAATCAGTTTTCAGCTCAGGTATTGTGGTAGAAGGCAAAAGGTTACATGGCACCGGACCATTCATTTTCTTCACTGGTAATGTGAATTCTGGTAATAACCAAAGAAAAATAATGTCTGAATTGCCAAAGTAGCAGTTTCAGTTGATCATTGAAAATCTACAACTTAAAAAAAAGATCCCAGGAAATTAAAATACTAAATACTTTTTCCTCTAAATTTTTCTGGAAGCTAGAAATAACTAAGCATATCTTAACAATAAGTCAAGACAATCTCTAAGACAGACATGTTCTGTAAGTAGAGGAACACACAAAAGATGACCTGCACAATTCAGTGTAGAAGACTAAGAAAGATCGTCCTAGGACAGACAGTGACGGTGCAGCCTGCTTCATGTTCTCTATCTCATTAAATGACACAGAAACAAATCACAGTCAGCATAAACCAAGTGGCATGATCATCAGGTTAGCTGTCTGCATCACTCACTTGGAATCTGCGATGTCGTTCTTCATGCAGTGCCATATCAAATTCAGAATTTACTATCAATGACTTGCAAAGTTTTACCTCTCATTGATCATGTAAGCTTTTTTATTCCACCAGTGCACAAACCACTTCATGTCTTCCTCACAGTATCTTTTATCATTCCCTGCACACTCTGCACAGTTGCAATTTATAACTTCTTCCCAGATGTTCAAGTCTTTAATTCATTAAAGGCATAAATTCAGCAAGCCTTTAAAGCAAATTCACATACTTAGACATGTATTTAGTTCTATTAAGTCAATACTTCAAAGTGATCTTTAAATGAAGCTCATACCCTAAGGGGTATTTAGAATCAGAGCTACAAATCCTGTCAGAAATTCATTTCTGGCATGCCGACTTTGTTCCATTGTGTTTCAAGATTGTACCAGACTACTGTACGTCTAAGCTGCATAGCGTGTGCTCAACTGACAGCCAGAATCGCCTAACATGCACCCGTGTCATTTGTACGCTAGCGATGTTCACAAATGTCGGGAGAGCAGTAAATTTCTTAGGTCAGAAAATTTACTTTCCTTCTGTTCAAATACAGTGAGTACACAAGAAATAAAAACACTCATTAATTTGGGGGGAAAAAAAGAAAAAGGAAAAGAAGTCTTACTTTCTGCCACTAAGGCCAAGTTTTGAAGGGGATATAGATGCTTGAGACATTCAATTGCTCCTTGAAGCCTGAGGAGTGAAACTTATTAGCTCCCTTTTGAGGCTTAGGTAAAACCAGTAAAATTCATCATTGCATCCAGGGTTTTAAATTATGACCTGGGGAGCCAAGGCTACTCTTGGGGGGAGCAAATCAGGGGTCTACTTTTTATTCTAATATCGATGATAAAATTTGAAAGTCATTTACCCTTTTGATGTTAGTACAATGTAAATTTGTCTCCATATTTTTTTTATTTGACTGATTAAACTTTCACAAAAGTATGACTAATGGAAACTGATTTGTCAGGATTAGAATTTCCTAGCGGAGCTGTAATACTGATTGTTTCTAGTACCAGAACCATGCAAATTTTCCATCTTAAGGAGAGAATAAAATACAGCCAGATAGGTTGAAACAGCTTGAGAGATCTAGGTTTGCAAAATTCTGTGCGTGTTTCAGCTGGCTGATGAGAGTAGGCATCATATGATCGTCCGTATGTTTTTCTGGGCTGACAGACAAAAATTAACTCTTTCTGGGTTTAGTTCATTGGAATTTAGGAACTCTATTTTTGCTTCTTAGGGAACTCAAACATGAAACCATGTTCCTAGGAATTCTGCTTGTTTTTTTAGGAAACGACAAAGAAACACAGAAAAATAAGTTGTGCCTAGCTGTAAAAGAAACTTTTTCTGGTCAAAAGTGAAAACTTCTCTTAACTTGAGACTCTCATCAGCAACATTTTTGCTGTCACAGAAACTCTCACCACCGTAACAGTTGTCTGACAGTTGCTCTCTTAAACACTCAGACTAATATCACCTGATGTATTGATACCTTTAGTATTCCACAATGCTGGATTGAATATCCTGACAGAGCATCTTTTCCCCTTGAAATTTTAATTTATGCACTCTCTATTTGGGACCTACCCCAAAGAGGGCAGTGGCAACATGTGCACTCATGTCTGAGCTGCATTTCTAGATTTCTCCAAACAATTACATTTTGGCTAATAAATCTGTTAACCCAATTAGGGAAGGATGGAAGATTTATGTGGCTTCTTCTGCACTGAAAAAATTTAGTATCAGAACACCAGAAGCTGGGTTGCACCCTGTTCATCTAGTTATTTTGTGCTATTTCTGCCCCACTTTTAACCTCTGAGGTCTAGTGGAATCAGGAATAACCTTTTCTGTATGCACACAAGCTGTGACCTCTACAGTTTCATACTTGCTTTCAGCTCAGCCAACAGCCATCCATTTCATTAGCATCTTATTTCAGGAAAAACAGCACCTGGAACCCAAAACCTTATAGACCGGCATCCCTCATCTGTATGCAGAATATCAGCAATTCACTGATGGAAAATACTGTGACACCTTGCCCAGGAGAATTTTGTTTTCTTACTGCTGGGAATATGCTGCATGCCTGTTGGGTTGTGTGTTCCTTTGCCCAAAAACTTGTCCCATGCCTGCCCATTTTAACTATTCATCACAACTTCCTTCTCTATGCTTTGGTTTAAATTAGGTTTCAGAGGCTACCCGTGCTTTTTGCACTTTTTACACAGAAGGTAGTATAATACTACCTTTTGGTTTTTGTATTTTCTCCCAACAGCAGCACCTTTGGTGTTATTTCTTTGACCTTGAACCAGTTTCCATCTCCTGCCAAGTGCCATGGATCCTAGAAAGTGCTTGTTCTGCAGTTGTAATTTTGCTGCTTCATATAAAAGAGCAGAGCTTGCTCTGGAGCCCTTACTATAAATAGAACAGAATTTTTCTTAGGTCTCCTACTGATTTGCCAGATTGATTGTATCTCTGCTAATCAACCTGAATAATACATTGGCATTCTCCTTTTCTCTTAAAATCATACTGTATAAATATTTTGCTTGTCTGCTTGATGCTTCTGAAAGGCTATTTATATTGCTTTAAATAGAAGAGTATCTTTATTTTGCCTAGATGTTTTAACCCTTAATTTTATGTTGAAACATCACTATATGTACACGTTACTTGTGTACATATAATTGAGCTGTTTGAAGGTTAATTCTGACAAGGTGACCTTAAACTACTTTCTTTCCCCTCTCTTTCCATCTTTTCTTTCTGGATGCCAGGCTTCAGAACATGTCAGTAAAACCAGGAAGGTTTTTATCAAGCATTTACGTAAAAAACTTGCTCTCTTCCCCTCACAGTCCCTTATAAATGCCCTGAAATGGCTGTTTTAAATTACAGATTAACATCCTGAAAAATTTCAGTATAAAAAAATATTCCAGTTTAGATATCTCAGTGTGGAAAGGGAGAGAAATTTGGTTAATAAAGCTTTTAAAAATAATATAATTAAAAATCCAGGTCATTAAGAGTATAACGAAGAATTGGTCATTGATATGGTAATTTCATTATTACGAAGAGGAAATCTATAGGTCTATTTAAAAAGTGATTGACAATATAGCCTTAAATATTTGCATAGTTTGCAAGTACATTTAAATAGACTATCATCTAATTTCTTTTGGAAGAAAGTCCTTGCATCTGCAAAGTTTTCAATGGAAAAAAAATGAAGTATAGCTGTAGTTTGCACCTACAGCTAGGATCCAATCCTAGACCAAAAGCAAGTACCTATACCTGTAATGAGCTGTTTGAGTATTCAGAACAGATATATCAAAATTGTACCTTCATCTAATTGCCCAAGAGAGTACAAAAATTAAGAAAATAGCCTAGGAATAGGACACCTATGTGCCATTCCCGCCTCTGCTATAGAATAATACTTCCATGTATTTAAGATGGCCTTTCAAATTCTTATGCGCATTTAAGGAATCTATTGCAGTCTCTTTTGGGAGTACAAGGGAGAGCGGGTACGTTTTTGGGTGTACACAGGATACTTGCTGTTGTGCTGGTGTCTCATGGCAATCTGAAACATCCCACTGCAGTTCTGCGAGCAGGCTCTCAGCTGACGCAGGACACGCTGGATGGCAAACCCAAGGAGTGCCTTAGCCTGGCTCTATTGCCAACAGAATCAGAATGCAACCACACACGACGAATGACACATGCATCCATAATTTATACACGATTAGCAGGAATATTTCCTCCATTTTGCTACAACTGTCAGCTCCTCAGTAATTGTTATAATATTGTGCAGAAAGCAAGCCGAGAATACAGGCAGAAAAAGGTGCTTCACACGCTTTGGCCAAACGAGGGTGAGCTCAGCATTAACCCTGTGTTCATTTTTATATACATTTGTATCTGAAGATATTCCCTGTGAATCAATAGGAGCAGAGGGCATCTTAAAAAGCAAAAGAAAAAATAATCACATTTTTGCTGAACCAACGTGAGGAAGTTACTGTTTCTTTTTCAGGTGAGTACCAAGAAGAATATTAATCACAGGGCGAGTACATTGTCTGATGATTCAATCATTAAAAAAAGCATTCATCACAATTGCCAGCTCGATGCAATAATTTATGTTATTTTAATGTTATTTAGAAGGTTTTAGGGTCTTTGCACTCACCCTAATTAGAGGTGGGGATACAGAAGTATATGAATGTTCTAATGCCACTAAAATTCATATATTGCAGATAAGTGAAGCAGAAAGAAGACAGAGACAGATTCTGTAAGTTTACAAAGTGTGTCGTTAATAGAGACAGGAACGGTAAAAATAGGTAATGATACCTGGTCCTCTGCATTAATTAGTAGATCTCACAAACTGTCTTTCCCAATGCCTGTGCTACTAGATGCAGAAGGACTTTGTATTATAAGAAACATTGTCCATACCCTAATGGTTGTGAATTTGTCTGTGCAATTGCTTATTAATAGAAACAAGCAACACTAAACATTTAGGCAACATGCACTTAAGTTCCAAGATAGGTCTCTGGAGAATGGCTAAAGGGACAGACCTCCACTGTACAATGTACACAGAACTGTTGGATATTAGTTGCATTTGATTTTACATCTTTTGTGTTTACCAGCCAAATTAAATGCATATCTGGTACATGAAGCAAGTAATACTGCTTAAACCACTGTAATATGAAATCATTCATATGGAATTTACAATGCAGCTTTTCATGTCAAATGGGAGCTTACTGAACAAAAGAGAGTCTTATGGAGTGTAGAGCTGAGATGCATACATAAAGTAAATGAATATTAAATGTATGCATGAAGAAACATTGATGGTTTTAAATGTAGTTGCAGAATTAAAGACACTTGTAGGTCAACACCATGTTCAAATATACTCTGCATATGCCAGTTAGTATGCATTGACAACTGAAGAACAGTCCAGCATAGACATTTGTTATATGTACAAACAAGGTGTGTTTTTGTCATCTACTATGGATAAAGCATTATTTTAAAAGATGAAGTTTAAGGATATCAGCCTGAATCAAGGTTTCAGAATCCATCCAATAGTGATTAACACAGGAGCATGTGAAAAGGATGACAGCATACTCTTTAAATGCAATTTGGTAAGTAAATAATCTTTATGTAAATACAAAAAGATGTACCCACTTAAAAATACAGTGTTTAATGCTATTTGTCAAGGCTGTGATTCTATTATCCCTATTAAAATTGTCACACTGTACCAAGGATTATTCCCACCAGAGTCAAACCCAGGAAAATTATTTCTAGACTACAGAGAAATTTCATAAATACACTGCCACCTAATTCTGGAGATGACTGCGTTTGTGATGTTGAAGTTCTGTATCTAGATAGGTCATTGAACATCCCAACTATAATGCTGCCAAACAGCCAGGTACAAAGCTGACACTTATAGTCAACTTTGCTAGAAGGAAATGATTCATTAGACACTACCAGAATACACCTTGCATTGACCTCTCTTACCTACTGCAGTGATGTCCATAAGGTAGGCTCTTGAAAAACATACGTTGTATAGTTGATCCAAATAAATGATGTGTGGGCTACAAGAAAGTATGGGGCAAGCATAGAAAGAGCAGATCAAGAAATGAGAACAGACCTGGACAGGGATGAGAAGAGACAGAAAATTTTGAGGCAAAGGTCAAATTTCCAGTAGGGATGTAAAGGAAAAATCAGAGATAATCAAGAAATGGAGCTAACCTTCGTTGAGAGGAGAAGTCTTTGCGCAGAGATTTAGATGGTCAGCTTTTGGAGATAGAAAGGAGGTAGGGTTTTATACTTGCAGGCTGATGAGTAGAATATTGAACACTTGTGATATGAGGAGTGTAGCTGCTCTTATTAATTCAGGATGAGACCCAGAGCATAGCAGCAAGACAGGTGGAATTGTTTTCTTGAGTAAAACCACTGCCGTTTTGCACACAGGAGTCCAGATTCTGGGATACCTAACAGGGCAACACCAGTAGCAAAACCAGAACTGGCCTTTCGTATTCTATACTGTCTAGCTGCACTTATATTGGGGGATTTTTGTAATTGCTGTCTTCCAAGAACACAGTACAAGTACCTTGCCTGAGGGACTGCAAGATGACTTTCTCAGGGCTTTCTTATGCACACCATGTATTATATCCAATTCCAACCTAATTTAGCCACCATGCGTAGAGTTATTTGGAGGTTCTGTGCTACAGGATTTCCAAGTGTGCCAAGATAGACAGCACATCTTTCTTGTGCATTCTCCTTTCCTTTGACTGGACTGCGAAGAGCCCATGTTTTATACCAATTTGCCAAATGTTTTGTGTTGGAGTTCAGTTTAGGAGAAATAACCATTGCTATATGAGAAAAAGTACTGCAAAGAACTGAGGAAGGGAAAGGAATACATTTAAGGAACAAAGCAGAAGTAGAGAGAATAAGGTGTTGGGATACACAGAAACTAAAGACTAAAGCAGGAATTAGAGTTCTGTTTCCATTAGTGAGAACTGACAATGAATGTATGTGATCATTACCTCCTAAAGGGAGTCTGGAGGGTATGAGTAAGGAAGCATGACAATGGTGTTATGGATAAAAAAAAGCCTTAAATCACTTACCAGCAGCTCTGAGTGAGACAGTTACAAAAATTAATGCAATGAGTGGATTTGTAGAGAGCAATTCAGGTCGTCTTAAAATAGGTGTCTGGTAGTTGGCCAGCTGAATGATTCTTTATACTCCATTTACTGTATCAAACACCCATAATGATCCCCTTTGCCTGTAGCACCACATCTAGCTCACGCTGGACATCTATATTTAGTCTTAATCTCAGGCTGAACCACAGTCATGAATTCAACACAGCTGAAAAGATGAACAGGCCATCTGGGCTCCATCGGTGAATAGCAGGAGGACTGGACTGGATATAGGGCTCTAGAAGGACCTGCTGAGACAGCTGTTGGAGCTCTCACTGGGAAGAAAGACCTCATGACATCTGCATCTGGTGTCATAGGTGAAAAAAATAGCTTAAACTGTGAGCGTTAACAAGTGGCAGATAACTGTGGGAGGGTTGTGAATGTCCGAAATTGAACTTTTGAGCGGGCTACTTGTAAAATTTCATAACATCGTGACTAAAACTGAATGTCCTGAATCCTCCAATGTATAAAGAGACATAATCCAGAAATACCAGTTAGGACACTGATTGCCCATTGTGTCTCTGCGTACAGACTATTAATTGTTGGAAAACAGGGGAACTGGGGTGCTGGAAAGAAAATAAGTCCAAAAAGAAATGTTGAGGGAAATAAGAGGTAGTTTCAGAAAGATGGAGTCTTGGCAGAAAATCCTGGCTGGAGGGAGGATCCTGCGAGTCAGCAGACTTCCTGATTCCAGAAGGTTGGAGATGAGGGAGATGTGTGGAGACAAATGCTGGATGATACTTGGGGACCTTGGCCTAGTAACCCTCAAGCCTAGGAACAGTGAGCAGCAGCACAGCAGAAAACAAAACAACTTTCTGCCCAGACTTCCCAGACCAACAGCAATCTCCCTGATGGGAAGTCGAGAAGTAGTGAACCTGACACTGTGGTGGAAGAAAGTGAGTGTGTAAAACAAGCAAGTAGAGTAAAATCTCTAATCTTTTTGATTCTCAAATAAAACCCAGTGTCTGGTTCCACTACAGGTCATCATCCAGTCTGTCTCGCTTGTGTCAATTGCTAACATTGCAGTCAAGCATGATTCTCCAGCTTAGCATGGATGGCTCAGATGACCTATCACATCCTCCTACACCTGTGATGATCACAAAAGCTTTGCTGTTAATGGATCCCAGTACAGCTGTCGGGCCTTTAATTAACTTTTCATCTGTACCTTGATGTTTTTTATGTTAGAGGTTCATTCAAGATGAAGGATGTATACCGTGTTACCGTCTTATTCATGTATCCCAGGGAATGAGACCTGTTTCTAGGATCATCAGCATTGATGAACTAGGTTTGCATCAATACATGAAGTGGTTTACATCAACACCTGATGTAGAATACAGATATTTTCCTTCATTCTTCAGCAGATTTTTTCAGCAAAACGGTTCATTTCAGATCAGAACCGGGTGCAAAGCAATTACAGTCAGTATTAATAAGGGGGCATCTTGGACTTAAGAACAAAACAGGAGCAAGACAACATGATAGCAAATAAGCACCTTTAATGGGGTGCTTCAAAGAATCAGATTCAGTGACTGTGGCTTCAGTCCAGATACGGTGGTTTTCTAAGGGAGTCAGCATTCAGGTGGCAGTGTTCAGCCCCCCTGTCCTCTGATTAGCCAGGAGCTACGTGGAAAGAAAGCGCTTAATGCAGAGTTCTGCTCCCCCAGTTTTTTCAGAACAACCTGATGAGGCAGAGGAGTGGGTAGTAGTAATTCAAAAGGTAGAAATTGACGTGTAGTCTGCTAAAGCCCAAAAAGTAGTAGGAAGGGATCGAGACCTGCTATATAGTAAGATAACAGAGACTAGAAGGTGTTACATTGCCACCCACACAATAGTAGCTTGTTGCCGCACAGATGGTATGGCTGCTAACCACCAAGGTGCGCAGGTATTGTGTACACATGAAAGTGATCTTCAGTATCTGAATGTACTTACTGTGGGGCTTCGTTAGCATTTCCAGTGTGTCAGGCACCAATCAGCACCAATCACAGAAGCCACAAGCAGATCAGACCACTGTATCTAGGGCTGCCCCCAGTTGATCTTCTGTGCCTGCTTGCCTTTTTAAAGCTAGGTTCATCCACTATTTCTGCAGCACCCCTACTTCATTTTTTTAAATGCTTCCCTGGGTATTAATCATAATCAGATGCTGGTGCCACTCTGATCTTTTAATCAAGGTCAATTTAAACATTTATTAGCTTGTTAGTATATGGTCATATAAAGGTTGGTAAATTGCCTCAATTTCATCCTCCATAAAACCGGCTGTTCTACAAATATATTTGGCTGATATTTCAATTTAAAGATAGAAACATTTTATTTTAAGCAAAACAAAAAAAACACCACATGCATGTGTCTGCAAACTGGGAGACACTTAAATATATCAAGGAGACTCATTACAAGCCAGTAGGTGAAAGTCATTGTGACCTGATAGTGCAAAGATCTGGGACAGCTGCAGAATAAAACACTCTTGATATAGTTTAAGATGGCATTACAGATCATCTCAAAGGGACAAAAGCCTGGACATGCTCACCTTCCATTCTGTGGTTTAGCTTCCCTTCCATATAGATGCAGATTTTAAAGAATGATCTCTTTTTTGTAGAAATCTGAGCTGTGTAAATTAGTTGTCTTAATACTGTGAGCCTCTCATGTTTCTGTAGTAATAGGTGAAGGGATTTTCACTTCAAAGGTGGGACATCACAGGAATTTAAGATAAAATTAATGTCTGAACAGCTCCTTCTCAACAAACAGAGAAACTTTAACTGCTTGTTCTTTCAACTGAGGATACACAGCAGGTATATATATATGTGTGTGTGTGTGTATATATATATATTTTTACATATATATATGCAGGTGTGTGTATATATATAAGAATGGATGGATGGATGGATGGATAAACAGGTAGATAAATATAATCTGAGGATATATATTCTACCTTTTATTTTCACTTCATCAGCCCAAACCACTATCAGCTTTACGCTTTTCTAAGATAGTCAGCAACCCAATCTTTTTTTTCAACATTTCTTGACTCTTATTCTTCCTAGCTACAGGTCAAAGAAGACAGCATACGAGCCTTTCCATTTCTTTAACGGTTTTCAAGCCTCAAACGTCANAGAATGGATGGATGGATGGATGGATAAACAGGTAGATAAATATAATCTGAGGATATATATTCTACCTTTTATTTTCACTTCATCAGCCCAAACCACTATCAGCTTTACGCTTTTCTAAGATAGTCAGCAACCCAATCTTTTTTTTCAACATTTCTTGACTCTTATTCTTCCTAGCTACAGGTCAAAGAAGACAGCATACGAGCCTTTCCATTTCTTTAACGGTTTTCAAGCCTCAAACGTCAGAAATGTAGCAAGTTAATCTGCTGATGTAGCCCTTTTTCAGATTCTTCATGCAGGAGAAGAACTGGCCGACCATTTCTGTTCCATTCCACTATTTTCTGTTCTGCCCTGTTCCCCATGATGGATAGTTCTTCAGTTCTCTTTTAAGAAGGTGCATGGACAAATTTTCTTCTGATTTTCTTTAGGAAGAGCCTACTTCTTTTCTTCAAGAACATCTCACCTCATATCAATTCCTCCTCAAAAAAAATCCCAACCTGTCAGCAATCCTTCCTTCTGTCTCTTCTTGTCTTATTCTGTGCCACTTAACCCTTCTGATCAAATCCATCTAGGACACACACGCTCAACAACAAGTGGACCTGAATCACCTTTGGGGATGGATTAATCCTTGTACAGGTCCTAAAACCTTACCTGGCAGGAAATCACTGGTATTACTGTGGGGGCAAGTGGACTGTATGCAGTATTACAGCCTGGTTTGTCTTCTTTCTGTCCATAATTTTGTATCTCAATTTTATCACAAATTAATTTGTTTCTCATTTTCTATCTGTCTGAGTTTCTAAGGTGACCCTACTGGTTGTGTTGCAAGTTAAGTGATGACATAGAGAGATAGTTTTTTTCCTTCATGCTGTTATTCTGAATTCTAGTAGTACCTGTGTATTTTTCTGGTTTGAATAGTAACCACCAGGATATAGGGAGCTTAGTGTTTCTGCTTGAAGCTTACTTTGCTTGGGACTAATTTAATAAACTAAACTCCTGTTCAGGATGCTACTGGCTTGGATTACGTGCTTTTCCCCTCCAAACAGTTCTCAGTTGCTGGAAAACAGGTTCGTAGGCAAAGGTTCTTATGGGATCCAACCCTGCAGGACTACTAGCTTTCAACAGCGGGACATTCAGTCGTCAAAAAGAAAACACAAAGGAAAAAGACTTCCTGTGTCTTTTTATCTAGTCAGAATTAGAATTCACAGTAGTTTCCATTGGTACCCAAACAGAAGCAGTTATGCCAGTTATTATACCATTACAGCTTCTCCCTAAGCACAGTGTGTACTGTCTTGCATTGTTCCTTTTACACAGGTTTGTCAAGACACCCCCTTTTGAAGGAGCTGGATGAAAGCCGCTGGGGCAAAACGCCTCATTAGATAGTTGTAAAATGAGTAGCAGGAAAAGAAATTAAATTTTATCTTGATGGTTTCAACTTGATAATTTTAGCTTGAAAGAAACCTTAGAGGTATGCAAGAGCAAGCTAAGGTCCTCAAAGACAACCTTGTCTTTAGACAAAGAAAGAGATCTCTTTCCATCCCTTTTATCTGCTGTACTAATGAAACAAGCGTAACTTTGGGCACAACTGTGAACTCACTGAAGTAAAGAGCATGAGACCCCATCACTTGTGTTGTCCTTCCCTGCTGCCTATATTTTATAACGAGCATTACCAAGCTGGTATTTTTCTTAACATCCTGAATACAAGGATTGAGAGAATATGACAGCAACCTGTTTTCTGTTTTAAAAGTTCTGTTTTTCTCATCAGATCATTCCTCCTCTAAGAGAAAGGTCCAGTTTTATACATTCAAATCCCACCAGTCAAAAAAAGACTTTATGTTAAACTGTGTAGCTGTCAGTTTTAAATTTTTCTTATGATTTTTGAGCCCTGGCATAACAATGATCAAAGAGGCTGTGACATCTCTGGGTACAATGAGAAAGATTTCTTCCTCATCTTTGTGCCAGAATTGCTTATAGAAAAAGTAGTATTGAGCGAGCACTCTTTAGAATAATTCTGTTCAAATTTGTCTTCAGATTAACTTTCAGTGTCTCTTATCCTGAGTTATACCTCCAGAAGTCCAACCTTTGCTCCTTTCCCTTGAGTGGGGAATGATGGTGGGGAAGAATCACACAAAGAACAACCAACTGGAATGCCACGTGCTTTGTACTCTTTTTATCTTTCATTGAGCAGAACAAAATATAGCCATATATAAAACCTATATAAATCATAAGGCTGCCTGAGGCTAGTTTTTTACTTTCCCTTTTTTTCCTGATTTATCTTACTTTACAATGAGCATGCACGCTTCAAGGGATACCTCAGGAAAGAGAGAATAATTTTTTCCCCATTATTTCTTTGATCCGGACTGCACTATCTTCACTTCTCAGTTTCACTCTTCAGTGGGTAAAATGGATGAAGCCTAAATTTCTGAGGAAAGCAGATTAATTGCAAAGATATTTGGTCTCCATAGTAAAGTTACGTTCTTGTTATTAGAGATGAAAAATCACAGGTAAATAATGCAGAAAAGTCTAAAGCCTGGACTCTTGTCAATAATAATTCTTAACCCCTTTCTCCCATCTGTTCTTACGTTTTCTTTTGAAAGAAAATTTTGCATTGTTCAAACAGTTAATTAATACTAACGAATTTATCAGAGTATCTTGAAATCTAACTGTGGATTGGTTAATTATGGTAAACATAGCCATGCAGTAATGTAACCTAATTTTTTTAAAAAGCCATTCCCTGGCAGAACAGAACATTTAACATGAAAATGTAAGTTCAATATACATTATCTTGGGAAAAGAAAAAAGAAGCAACAATACCCACCTAGTCTGCTTTTTGATACTTATTGTCTGTGCATTACAGTCTACCCACACATGCACATTTGCCACTATTGCCCAAGTTGTCTTTTATTTTAACAAAATATGATTTTGAATGTAGCTTTTTATCTCAAAGAAAAGATTTCTGGAAGAATGAGCAGAATAAAAGGAAGAAAATTCAATTATTCTTTCACATTCACATTTATTGAAGATAGGCTTTTGTCTGCTACAAGCAAAAAGAGAAAATTCACACAAAGGGAAGGTGCACTTTGCTAGGATATCTGAATTCCTTCCAACTAGCTGCAACAGCCATGTGCACTTTCATAACACTACAATACACATAAGTATATATGGGTTTGGTGGGAAGAAATGAAAAAATTATGCAATTTACCATGAAAGCGCACTCAACAACTCATCTCTTGAGGATTCATTGCAGGTCATTGTTCCGTTTGTTCACAGAACAAAGACAAAAAGTCAATGGAAATATGCCAGGCTACATATGTGGGACTCTGACTTCGCATTTTTGGCTAATGGATTTCAAGAAATTAACATCACAGCAGTTCATACAGTTTCTAAGATCATTTTAAGCACACACACAGATTTCTGGAAGCCTGTTTGTCTATTCGCTTTTTAGTCTTTGGTTTAATCCTGATTTAGATGGGGTAATAAAAAAAAAGAAAGAAAAACTACAGCACGGCACATACCGATATCTCCTATATGCAAATATCCTTGTTGATTTTTTTTTAATATTCTCCCTTCACAGACATGTATGTGTTTTGTCTTTCTGTGACTGTTTTTCTTCTCCATAGCTCTTTGTTACCGTCTGATGACTATATTGCAGTAAGTTATCACTCATTAAACAGCTGCATGTTGTGAAGCAAACAGAAATATTAAAGAAACTTATCATAAAATGAGGTTTTTATTTTGAAGCACAGAATGCTAAAAACAGCTTTTCCTGTTCTTCCTTTTTTTTTCTGTCCACATTCCTCTGGTGATTTTAAGCTACCTGGAAGGTGGTATTCTGTTACTGCTTTCTCCCATCCCTGGAAAATAAGTTCATAGGTATAATCACTCGTTTCTTAGTTGTTTCTTTTATTCTCTGCTGTTGTAAGCTGTTGTTTTTATTCCTTGTCAGCCTAGAGGTTGACATACACCTAAATACTATCATTTCACCATAGGGACAAATTACTTTCTCTCTCAGTAGCTTAAGACAATAGCGTACCTACAAATGTTTGATGAGTTGGGCTTGAAAGAAAAAATAGAATGTCTACATTTTATACTAGCAGTATTTAATCTGCGTAATAGGACAAAGAATAAAATGCCACAGCCACGATATTCTGATAATAGTTGATTAATATGTAGTATATTTTATAGCATAGAATGCCTATTTGTATGTAAATGCAAAATGAGAACGGGGTTGCCGTGGGTTTGCACTTTTTATAAATATTTTGACTCTAAAATTGCTTGTGAACTCCAGCTATTGCCTTCAACCTCAGGGGAACGGACATAGCTATATAGCCTCTAAATAAATAAATAAATAAATAAATAAAGTTGCTGCACTGTAGTGTTTTGAAGTCTTTTTGCAATGGACATTCTCAGGCACAAAGAATGACAGTTTGAAGCAAGCTTTAAAGAAGAAAAGAAATTTAAAAGTTTTTAATTTTCTGTATACACATGCACATATATATATATGATTATATTGAACAGCACTTTAAAACTTCAGCATGGCAGAATAATTGTGTCTTCTCTCAGATTAAAATAGATTTCCCAAGAAAAATACGTAGAAGAAATTGTATTTCTCTTATGATACTGGTCTCCATACTCTTTTTACCTTTGAGTTCTGAATTGTTATATATGTTTACCGTAAGTAGAAATGAACAGGAAATTCCTGATTAAGCTTTCTTTGCTAGAAAAAATTAATGAGTCAGAAAGAAAAAATTTCATGAAAATTTTGTCAGCCTCTTTAGGAAAATTCTCTTTTTGGAAAATTTTCCAGGGTCCAAGATGACATCTGGGGAAGTGTATCACAGGGTGAGGGCCTGACAGACTGATTCCAGGGATTTGTTATTTAACCTAAAACCACATGACAGATCATTTGCTAGTTTTAGATGTACTGTAGGGTCATTCTGGACTATCTGGGAAACCTATTGCTGTTAAAAGACCAGTGAGGTTTTTCCTTCTATAACTGTATAGTACTCATAATTTGCTCATGCTAATTTGCCTTATGATGGCTCTTGGCTTTCAGCTACTTGAATTTGATGTGGAACTTGCTCAAACCTCATGATTAATAAATGCAGCAGCTTTATATTAATCAAAAAATGGCAAGATATTAAACTTTCTGGGTAGCGTGAAGTGTTATTTATGTGCTTCTGAAGTAATATTCGGTGTTTCTAAAATTACGATGCTAGGTAAGCTCAGTTTGTTCATCTGCTTACTTCAGATGCATTCCTTTGATGAATAATTAACCATACATACATCTGTCAGGAATAGCCACTATTTTTCATTCTCTCTGCTGTGATGAAATCTTCTGCTAAATACTTTTTTCCATTTCCTTCAGTGACATTTTTTATATTCCCAGAAATAATTGTAAGTACTTAAATTCAATATTATAGGTAAAATAGTTTTATACAAAGCCCTGCGTTGAAACACATTTGTTGAGAAAAACAGCCAAAAAAAAGGAAAGACAAGGGTGGACCATCACGTGACGTGTAGAGGAAGCCAAGGGGACACCAGGCTAAGCAGGTAGTGGGCCAAAACCAAAGGCATGTAAGACCTGACACGACTAAATACAGCTGAACATTTCTTCACCCCATCATCCCACAGCTACACAAAGGAGCAACATACGGCAGCAGCCCAAGCCATATGGGCGTCTGCAGGAGCTCCAGCAAAGATCATAGCAAAGGCAGTGAGTGCACTGCCGGCAGCGGGCAAGCATGCCGGCCAAGAGCTGATGGGCTTACGTGTCAGAATTAGGTTGATGGTTGGACTAGATGGTCTGAAAGGTCCCTTCCAACCTAGGCAATTCTTTGATTCTATCACGAGAGAAGGCACTGAGGAAGCATCCCTGTCTCACCACCTTCCCATTAGTACCCTCTACCAAGTCAGAAAGTTCATGTTTTAAACTCCTGAAAAGAGCACAGTATTAAAGAGATACAGCCACCTATACTGACTTTTCACAGGAATGAGCACAAGTCCCAGGAGTGAGCATTTACAGAAGGTACAAAAAAGCCAATCTGTGCACATCAACAGTAGGAAATCTGTCTAAAACTGTAGCCTGTCTATTACTAATTCTCTTGAGACAACAACATGGTGACTTTTGCAAATACAATTTTTTTCCTTTCTACGTTAGCTATGAAGCTGATTCAAGGATCCTTTGTGATAAGGGCTCAAGAGGAGGACGCACAGAGAGCGGGCGACTGTGGGTGAATTACCACCTCCACTGAATCAGAGTCCCTTTCACCTGCTGGTCTCACATTTGGAACACAAGAAAGAAGGAACTGAAAGTTTGGGAAGCTGTGTAGCATCGCAATGGGGATGAAATGCTGTCTCAAGGACAGGACTCACCTGTCCAAGCTCTGGACCAACAGCTCAATCAAACAGCTCTGAAGAAGCTGTCATCTGGAAAAGACATATCTGTGTGAAATAACATTATCATGTAAGACTCAGGTATCTTGTGTGTGTTGTTCATTTTTGATATATTGTCTTCTGGCTTCCAAAGGTATTATTATTCTGTGCCTTATCCTGTATGTAGGTTTTACATACAGAAATAATTTGTCTAAGTTTCATATGGAGAAAAAAATTAAAGATATGGTGATATGCATTTTAAGACTTATTGCTTAATGTGATTATGCAGCAGAAGTGAGTTCATGACTTGTCAAGAAACTCCTACCCAATACTGTTGATTATGAAAACAGAAATGCAATTTTCGTCTGTTGCTGTTGAATTAAATACTTCTTTTTTTCTGTAAACAAAATTTGAAAGATTTTTCAGCATAAGTAAGTGCCTCTGAAACCTGTTGCATTCAGTCATAGCTATAGTGTTCAGGACCTAGAAAACCTGTCAGTACTATAGAATCATTCTCAGGCTTAGCAGGATAGGATTATATAGCTGATAATTGAACGCCTGTGTGTTTTCATAAAATTTGGCAATAAATATAATTCCTGATTGCTTTCAGCTCTTTTGTGTCATTTTTTAGAATCTTTCTATAGATTTTAGATGAGTCACTCTGCTTTTTTTTTTTTTTT
>VYZM01012854.1:58552-133577 GCA_013398915.1 Dromas ardeola
TTTTTTTTTTTGTCATTAATTACTTTTAACTTCTGTAAATTGCAAACATTTTACTATGGAGTGGTCAAATTCCTGTTTGATCGTACTCACAGAACTTTGTATTAGTCTAAGTAAATTTATAGTGTAATTTTATGGAGTTGTCACTCCTTGTATATGAAGGATGGTTTGTTCTTCTCATGGAAAATCTGAATCTAAATGTATTGTATTTTTAAAACAAACTACATGTCCCATCAAGTAATTCCACTTAGCGGTGGTGGCTTGCAAGGGCTCATCTTGTAAAGGAAAAAAGGACAGCACTGAAGAATATTTCCTCAGGTTTCTAACAAAATGGTAATAGAAACTTTATGTATAAAATATAACATACAGTTATTGTCTTCATATGTATCAATATTATTTACCTAAATCATAACTCTTCCCTTTGAAATACAGAATAGCAGTGTGTTTTCATGTTTTGCTATATATATACACACCAATGTTTTTAGGAAGAAGGACTAGCTCGGTCTCACTAATCCCTGGGATTTATGCATGACACAGAGAGGCTAAGCTCCATATGCTTCCTGTCTTTTCCTGCCAGCTTGCCTTTTTTTCAAGTCAGTAGCATCTTGTGACTGATAGCATCAAAAACTCAGTGCGAGTCTCATGTTCGTGCATGGCCATTTGCCCTTTACCCAAAGGCAAAATACTTTGCACTCCAGAACTGATAACAATTTTCCTGAGTATGGGGACTCTGTTTCCAGAATGCTTGTGGATCTTTGTAAATGTAGTTAATTAAAGTGAAATGTGGCCTATTCTATGGGCTACTCAGTGTAGTGATGGGAAGTCACATGTTATGGGGCTGCAGTCCCGGATGCACGCAGGTGGCAGCAGAAGGCAGCAGCTCTTGTGGTTCAGGTCCTCTCTAGGACTGCTGTTCTATCCCACTTCTTGTCCCAGCATAAAGCTACATTAAAAAAATCTGGTACAATGGACTGAACACAGCCTGTGGGGACTTCTCTGATGTAAGCATTCCAAGGTAATATGATTTTAGCAACCTAGATCTGCTTAGAGTTTTGACATCCTCCAAAGGATCACGAGCATCCCCTGAAAATGCCTTTTCTGACAAAGAATAAACTACTCAAAATAAACAGTCTACAATACTGATGGTTACACAGCGGATCAAAAGGATGCATTTTTGCTGCATCAAAAGAGAACATGGCATTAGGCAATGACTTTTCAGGATGACAGTTTCTAAGATTTCACACTCATTGTCATGGGTTAGTAGTTTTACCAGCTGGAATAGAAAATATTTGCACCTTCTTTTTGAGCTTTTACAAGTAATTTTGCCAGAGGTTTGGATTATAATTCTATAGAGCCCGGGCCAGTTATACTCACCCTATGGCCTTATTCTGCATGTAAACTTAATGCTGCCTCACCACTAAATCAAGAATGACTCTTTTTGTTTGACAGGTGATAGATCTTCCATGAGATGAGCTATAAGAAAATTTTCAAATGTTTGAGGAACAAAGGCTCGTCTTGGTGTTACTCTTTCACGTATGACAAAATGATTGATAGAAGTTTAAATATTAGCTTACCATACAAAATACCAAGGCAATATTTCATTAGTGTGTATTTTCCTTTCTGTACAGACCAGGTACAGAAAAAACAGCTAGTAGGACAGTTGAAAAAGTATTGAAAAACTGTATTGTGCTGGCACAATAAGGCAGTTAATGAGTGCTATTCTTGGCTAAGTGAAGCCCAATTCAGGGCATACAAAGCAGCAGGAGGATCAATCTGTTGCTAATAAGCCACCGCATATTATAACAAACTGGTACTGATCTTGGAGTAAGATTCAAATTCCGTTTTATATGATGTGACTTTCAGAAGATACCAATAAGCGCTTTCAGTGGTAACTTCTAGTTACCACCATGTTTTTTCTAGATGACCATTAGTTTAGACACCATCTGTAAGTAACGTGCTTTGCTATCGGTGTGAGAGTTTGGAGTTTCCTGCAGCTTGTGAGAAAATGCACAAATAGCCTTGTCTGTCTCACTTCCGCCTTTCGCTATGATTAAAGAGGGAACCTTTTCTAGAGATACTGGGTGGTTACATCCAGAACTTCTTTTCCGTATGATGACATTTACCTCTATCATTTAACCAAAACCTCTGACAACTCTTCTGACTGCATAGTACGAGGTTTTCAGGAAGGAGGGAAGTGGGGACTGAGATGCCGGGAGGAGTCCACTTCAGCAATGTAAGTACAGAGAAATAGGAGGAAGCACCCGTGCATACAGTCTATGAGGATTCTGTCCTCCGAGCTCAATGTGCATAATGTAATAAAAACAATATTTCTCTTGTATCTTGTTCTTTAGACACCTAATACTGGGTGAACTCACTTAACCTCATTCGCTTATTTCCTTGCTGATAGTAAGTGACATCATCCACTCCTGTGGGAATGTATCAGTGCAGGTTTGAGCCAATTTCACAGCTTCTTTTGAACTGGCCTAGGCAGTGGTGACTGTCTGGCATCCAAGAGAGGAATGTGATTTGTCACCAATAGCAATGTTGACACTGCACATGACAATGCACCCTTAGGAGCAACTATTCTTGGCAACTATTGAGAGCAAAACTCAGGCATCTCCACAGTTCTCAAAAACCTTCTAAATTCAGCCTGCATTCATGTCACTTAGATGTTGGTTGCTCTTCCTGCAGATGTCCTTAGGCCACTGGCCTCCTGCAGGGAAAACTGACGTCTCTCATCTGCCTGACATCATTAGTGACAAGACAGATCTGGTAGCTAGAGGCTGCACAGAGTCCAGGTGTTGTCACTCAGTAGATAAATATGCCTTGGAGAACACTGTAGGCACTATCTGTACCCAACATTTCCCTTCCCAAAATATTAGTTAGAGTGGTCTGCGTATAGTCCCAAGGGCCAGATGGGTGGGCAGCGTGTTTAACCTCCAGCCTGCCTTGTGATACTGCCATCGATGTCGTGTGACTCTGAGCAAGGACTTTGTAAGTACAGTCTTACACAGAGTCAATTCCAGATTTAGTAACAAAGCCCCTGTGTGCTAAGTACTATACAGAGCAAATTAACAAAGACGATGTTTCCCAACCCAGACGACTTAGAGTCAGGAGAAAGACAAAACTAGCATAAGGGTCAATGAGAAGATGAAGAGAGGTTAACAAGAACAGAATTCCTGTCACTCTTTCTGAATATTTTTTTTTTTAAAACAGACAATATTGGATGAATTGTGTGTGTTTATGAGTTGAGGGGATTAAGCTGATGTGGCTAAACACATGAAGCTCTGTGCTACTGTTTAAACTCATCAGACCACATATCTAGAGCAGGAAAAAAAAAAAAGCCCACAACCCTAAATCACTTGCTTTAATGAACCTTTTG
This sequence comes from Dromas ardeola, assembly GCA_013398915.1. Taxonomy (NCBI): domain Eukaryota; kingdom Metazoa; phylum Chordata; class Aves; order Charadriiformes; family Dromadidae; genus Dromas; species Dromas ardeola. The sequence continues at coordinate 61,932 of VYZM01012854.1, forward strand.
AAAAGATAGTGATGTACAAGAAACCCTGCAGGATTTAGGGAGCTTATCAGCCTCTATGCAGATTTGTTTGTTTCTGCTCTGTGTCTCAAGCATCATTCTAAGGGTTGAAAATTCATTTTCTCCTGTTGCACTATGTTTTTACCATAGACTGTCAACGCTGACAGGTTCAAAATACATTCTAACCTTGAAAATGCATCTACTTTTTTTTTTTCTTTCAGAAACAACTTTGATAAGTTTTAATCAACAACCCTGAAATAACTGTATCGGGCTTTAAAACGGTTGTGAAATGTTAGCTCCTTGGACATGGGAAGGAAATCATTCAGTAAATCCAGGGGATTTCTGCTTCATTGCAAGCAACCAGCACCCCAATCCTTTTGCATTATTTTTTTTTCTTTTTTAAATTGGTACTGACACTGTATGGACAAATATCATGCCCTCTGGGCACACCAGAAACTGGAAACCTTGCCAGTTTAATTCTCTGTTGTTTCACTAAAGTGCAAGGAAGCCCAGGCATGAATATTCACTATCTTGAAACCACACATTCTGGAAAGAGCACATCTGACCATCGTGCAAACCCCCAAAGAGTTTCAGGGCCTGTTTTAGAAGAGCTGAGAGTGAAGTCTATAACATGGCACTTTAAAATTATTCCAGAATCTTGTAGTTCAGACGATAAGCCTATGCAAGCAGAAAAAGAACAGTAAGATACCTCGTATAGCCCTCTACAAATATCTTACTGTGCAGTGGTAGGTGCATGTTGCATAGCTGCTCATTTTTAAGCAAAATATGTAGTAAAAGGAGGGTGAGGAACGGATGGTGACAACCTCCTGTGTCTCCGACGTGCTGGATGGCAGAGATGACCTGAGGAACACATCATAATTAATGACAGCAGAAGTCATAAGCCTGAAGCGATAAGGAAGCAAAGTGGAATTGAGTTTTATGAGTGTGAAACAACATCTAAGATGGTACAGCTTTCACACCCCTTTTTGCTGGGAGCTGTGCCAAAGGACATACCAAACCTTTAATGCTATGTAACAGCTTTCCCGGAGCTAAGCAGAGGTTACTTCCCTGCAGAATAATGATACAAAATGACAGAAAATAAAAATATGAGAGGGAAAACAGAATCTTAATCAACACTTTGTATATTTTCCCTTTACTATTCTGAGAGAAATGAATCATTTATCATTTTGAGGTATATTCATTTAAATTTAATTGGTTAGAAATTAATGTTTGCATGTGCTACCAATGTCACTCGTGGAAGTCCTAGCTTCTGTGCTTCTTTTTAAGGAATAGAGTCCAATGCCCAGATTTTATCACACACTGTGTGATGTGCAGATTGCTGCAACATGGAAGAGCAATCTTGCTGAGCAGGAGTACCCAACCTACAACCCTCAGGATGGCAGTCCCTTGGAAAGGTACAGCTCAGACATCAGAATTAAGGCAGCTTTCAGTTTGATTCATCAAGTTGGAGCAAAGTGTTTAAAGTCAGAAATGGTTGAAAATAATGGTGTGTTTGCAATTATTCAAAGAAAAAAAAATCAGAATAATTATTTTAAAATGTGAAAGACATGCTGTTCCATAAAAAAATTAATTATGAAAAAAATATGGGACAGCAATTCTATTTCTGATGTTGTGAAAGATGGAAGCTATAGGCTTTGAGAGACTTTGAAGGAACTAACCATTGTATCACATTCTGCCCATAGCAAACTTTCAGCAGAAATTTCCCATTAAAATATCCTCCTTGACAATAGTGACTTCTATGGAGAACAAAGGAGTTTCTCTAATATGATTCTCCCTAATCGTCATTCTCCAAATAGTTTATACTAATCTTAACTGTAATGTTGGAAAGAAGAGGAATGTGGAGATGCTATTGAAAAGATTACTTGCAGTTTTTAATCCTTTTTACTATTGAGGGGAATATATATTCCCTACACAAACTAGAAACAATAGATGTCTTATAAACTGTTTACGTTAAAAACAGACATTGTTAATATATTATTATTGAGAAGTTTAATTCAGATTAACCAAAGTAGAAGAGAGTTAAAAACCCTATTTTTCCTTTTTTTTCTAGACTCCATTTCAATATTCCTGACTGCTAGATGCAGGTGTGGGATTTGTTTGGTTTTTTTTTCCATATGAACTAGGATAGGCAAAGGATCAACAAAGGTTAATCGAAGACACAAAAGCAATGCAGAGTTTGAACTTCCTATCGCAAATTAGATTAGTCCTTGCTAAGCCCTGTAGATGCTTAGTGTGTTTAATGGACAGTTTTTCATCTGCTTTCGTGCACCAGGATGGGACTAGGGTGGCATCTTCTAGGCATAGGTGGGAAATGAAACTGCCCACTGGGTGGCTGTGCTTGAGCAGAAGGTAACTGGAGGGCTGATTATCAAGCATTCCCCTGTTCCTACCAATAACTTTCAGATACAAAAGGCAAGCAATATTTTCATTGGGTTTTGTTTAGTTTTATTTCATTATTTTATTTGTATTTTTGTTAAACCTGTTCCCTTCTTAACAGCTGGAAAAGTTTAACAAGAGTTTTTGCAGTTTTTTAAAGCATCCTTTCCCCAAAGCATAATTTAAATTAATGTCGAAACTATCTGGAATGCATTTCCTGCTCTAATGGCAAGGTAACGGCTCTTTTAACCTTCCCTTTCGGTAATTTCACTTTCTTCTGAACACTGAAATAAGTTTTCCACTTACCACTTCTAATTATTAATCCTCTGATATACCAAACAACGACTTTTCAAGAAGAAATATTTGGTATGAAATTCTAGCATCCTTGCAATCAGTGGTCTGGATGCCACCCTGTGAATCTTGAGTATCTTTGTTGCTGAAACTGGCAACAGTCGTTGTCAACCCCTTGTGCTACATTAACCCATATGATGTGACAGACTGCAACAGCAGTTGCATTTTAGGTTTTAGTGAAAAATCAATAGCAGAACTCCTTTTGCCTCCAACGTGGCTGAAATATCCCACACATGGAGCAGTCTTGGGCACAGCGTTTTTGCTATCTGGCAATAGCAAAACAGGCTGGGAAATTTCTTATCCTATTGGGGAAGCTTAGAGTTTCTGATGAAAGAAAGGCCTTCAATTGACTTTACATGTGCAAAATGTGCTTTTTGCTTTTTTCTATAGGAATTTGATTCCATATTTATGATTTTCTCTTAATATTTGAGCTAGACTAGTATTATTTTGGTTGGTTTATTGTGGTTTTTTTATTGTTTATACTGAATAATAAAAATACATAAACAAAATCCTTTTAGAAGCCCTACTCCTTTTGAAACACATCCTGGTGTAGAGCAGAATGTTGAAATTACCGCAAATGGGTAAGTGGTGTACTCTCAGAAACATAAACAAGGTTTTCTTCCCTTTTCTAGTGTAGCAGGTATATTGTGTTGTTTTTAATTACTTCATCCTGTTAGATAAACGGACAGTTTCAAAACTGAGTGTTTTCTTCTCAATACATGTGGCAGATGCAGTAATAGGGAGCTTGCAGCAAACTCAAACACGGGCATGATTATATAGAAAGCCTGAAAAGACTTGTGTCCGCATCATAAATATTTTAAATGCATTTTCAAATTATTTCAAGAACCTTCCTTTAAATAATAACTCTACAATGAAAGACACACCATAATGCTATGCTAAATCAGTCCAGATTATTGGAAGAAACAATATTATAAAGCCCAGGCATCAAATAAAATAATCTGAAAATGGAATATAGTAGTTACCAAAGAAAATAAACAATACATTTAAATAATCAAGAAAGAAATTTGTGATAAATGCTAAAGCCAAGTTCATAGATGAGTACTGCTTTCAAAGTTATTCAAATATTTTGCTTTTAAAATTGGCTTCTACATAAATATTACAACTTTCAGTATTTAAGCTGTTCTTTTATGTTATTACTTGATACATAAAATGTTTTGATTACAAATAAAAAATCACTTGACATTTAGCTTTGAATCTGTTGCCAACAATGTATGCAAAGAGTCTACTTAATATCATCCTACTCTCATTAATGTATTTATTATTCCATTTATGAATAGTAATTGTAATAACTTTGAGTGCCATAGCAAAGTGAAATGATAATTCACATTCTTTAGATTTGAATTCTAGATCTCTGTGGTTTGCTTTCATTCTGGTTTGTTGGTTTTGCACTGCCTTTCTCCTTTATAGTGTGTGGGATCCATTATATTGATGGATGTAAGGAAATGAGAACTGTAAAATCTTTATTAAAAAAATTACTGATGGTAAACACTGTAGATTTTTAAGAAAGTTATGGTTTTGGGGAGAGGGTTGAGGGTTTTTTTTGTTTGTTTGTTTGTTTTGTGGATTTTTTTAATCCCCATCCTCAAAACAAGTTTATCCTAAAGATTTAATTTCAGGCTAAATTGTAGGGGGAAACTAAGATGTAGGAAAATTTACCCATTTGTGGTCACTTATGCAAGTATTGCTAACTCACTGTGCTTATATAAATTGGTCTTACATAAATGACATTTTTTTACTTTTCATAGTTTACATACTGAGTAAAAAATCAGTCTTAACTCCTCCACAGCTTTTGGTACTCTCCCCACCAATGTTGTTTTTTTTTTTCTAGCTAATGAACTGATCTCGCTTTATTATCATTTACTGGTAAATCAAAGTGTCTTTACATGCAAAGATGCAAGGTACGTTGTCTTCAGTAATTACTTTTCAGGTCATAGTGGTAGTTTTCCTGCACGTTACAGTCCTCTGAAATGAGTGGAGAAGCAAGTTAGCCACAGCCTTCTTTCACACCAACTTTCTAACAGACAGAGAAACGCGTTGAGATGCCTGCAACTTCAATACGCAGACTAACTATTTTAACTGGTATTATATTTGGTTTTCTTCTGAAATAACGTTCTCCACTGTTCTTCTGTTTAGATTCCTTTGTTGAGTGCCGCTATTGCTAATCTACAAGTGCATGTTCATGAGCAAACCGAAAAATTGGGGAAAACAGAGGCTGGAAATGTTCGGAAAAACCTTTATGTATTTTGAAGTAGGATTCCTAACTCATGAATAGAAATAAGTCTTATGCCTCAGACCATAACAGGAACTCAGGTTGAATGTATATTCTTTTCATTTATTTAAAAAATACAGTATTTACAACAGTAATTTATATGAAAAGAGACCACCTTTCAAAAATATAATGTGCATTTCCTCTGGAAAAAATTGCTATTTATTCCTGAAGACTAGTATACAATAGTATTCAGCTATTTAAAAAAATAGATATAACTGATGGATCACTAAACTATAATCTAAAAAATTTATGATCACTTTTAGATCATTTTTGGTTTAAAAAGACTATATAAGTAGAAGTCTAGTTTGGACAGGCAGCTGCCTACTGCGTATGCGCACTGGCTTTCAGAGAGCATATAGGCAATTTCTCTTCACTGCTCAGTTCATTGGTTAAATTCAAACGAAGCAGTAAAAATGTTCATTTCTTCATGTGAACCAATGTGCGAATCACTGAACTGAAGTAAAGCGGAGTGAGCAATGCAGAAAAGATGGAATTTGTCTTAGAGATGAGGGCTAAGACCAAGGGCTTAAGATATGCATGGCATATCTTAAAAGTATGTGGCAAATTTATGCTATATTACCCCTTGCAGGTCCAGTCTAGGGCAGGTAACACCACTTTCCCAAGCAGAATTTAAGAGCACTGGAAATTTTTGTCATTGTCCTCTGGAGATGCAGGGAAGGGATGGATCAGCACGATGTAAGTACCACCAACTACTGTGACAATGCGGGGGAGTAGAAGAGCAGAGGGAGGGATGAGGGTGCCATCTTCCCCTCTCTACCTATGCTGACATTAGAGATTGCATCTGTGGTGCAGCAGAAATGGCCATAATAAAGGTCCAAAACGAGGCAAAAAAATCTCAAGGCTGCAAAGACCTTCCTGACATGGAATTGCCAGGGAGGCATCCCACTTGGAGGCCAAAACCAGCCAGGGACAGCACTCAATTAATAAAGTTATCATGAAACTTTTTAGTGTATTAAAAGGAAATAAAGATGCCAGGGATGCCTAGTATGGAGCACAGAAAGAATTCAGCCTGTTTGCCCTTTTGCTTCAGCAGTCGCCTTAGCGCGGAAACTCTCTGTACTTAATGGCTATGCAAGAGGCATTTGCAATGGGCTTCTGACATACCTTATTTTAATGAGCTGCCCGGTAAACTGTCTGTAGGGTTACTTCGAGGCAAAGTTTGTACTCTATGACATAGAGTTCTTACATTTTTCTAGCACAAAGACGAGTCCAAGATCTCCTGAGCAGCCTGTTCCTATAAGAAAGGTGGGTTTTTTTTTTTCCTTACCATCTTTCTCTACTAGTCAATAGATCACGCATCTCCTTTGGGATCCTCTGTCCTTTAAAACATCACTCTCCTGGAGATAAACTCTGTGTGTGTGTCTTCTCAAAAGAGTAGGCACAATCTTTCAGTCAAAAAAATTTCAGTCTTTTTTTCTAAAGATTGATTAACAAAACAACCAAAAATAAGTAAGTCACGGATGCGGTTTTCCTATTACTAGGACCTCCGAAAAAAATGATGAGCGAGGTAAAATCCGAACTCAGTAGCTTGAGTGCCTTTCCTGCATTAATCATTTTTATTTGCATTACTATTTGAGAGGACGGTGCAGATAAATTCAATGGAAATATGGGGCCGAAGCTGACATTAGTCTTAGCTTTACTTGTTTTTACCTCTGTAGTCAGTGCTATTGAGTACAGCTATCTGGGGCTCTTCTGACACAATTTAAAACATCAATTCATTACATTATTTTGATGATCCACTTATTAGGAGAAAAAAAATCTGCATCAAAACCAAATGAGGGCAAGAACTTATGCCTACAGGCTGCAGCACTGCCTGACAAATTCTACCTGTGTGTCTCACCACAGCTTCAGCCAAGCAAGGCAGGAGGCTGGTCGGTTTTCCCTCCGGAGTTAGTACCTTTGCCAGGTGCCACGTGGATGAGCCAGTTCGGTTGGCTTGTCGTTCCTTCACTCTGGTTTGCGGTGGAGACGTGCCCAGAGCAGTCGTCAGGCCACTGGGATTGCCAGGACTCTCTGTATAAGTCAGAGCAGGGATCTGAACCCCAGCCTCTCCCAACAGCCGCTGCCAACAGGGTGCATCTTTCTCTCTAACTATCCTTTTTAACAAAAATAAAATTTTAAGTTATTAAATACTTTATACCAGAACTACACTAGGCGTAGTACTACAAAATTTATTTTATATTCTTGCAGAACTGCTGCCCAATACGAAAACATTTTTTATTCCATGAATATTTCTAAAGTATTCACAAACACGATTCTTACTTATGTTGTCCCATAAATTACTGAGCATGTAATTGACAATGTTCCAGCTACCTATATGATTACTGTGTCAAGTAAATTGTAAAACTTCAGAAAGTCATGGAAGCACCATTAATCATGAAGTGCTAGCCTGAATGTTAGCTCAGCTTCTCTTACCAACCCCAGAAAACCTGCTTAATTAAGAAAGAAATGCAGCACCATTTTAAAACCTAAGGTATCATTGGCTTAAAAGATCAATCATATTTTTTAAAAAAAATTTAGTTTGAAATATTGGTAGTCAGCTTCCACACTGTTGAGAGTATTTTTTGCTTAAAGAAATTGTAACAGTGGACACATATCCCTGAAAAGGAATATGTTTTTATTATAGCTCCAAAATATTTTTGCCCTTCCTGAAGTACGATCTTCACAGAGGTCACCCAGAAATTCTTGCCTCCCCATGGCAGTGGAACAATATAAATTCAATTGTCAGCTGAAGCTTTCAAAGGTCTGAAAAGGCAGTAGAATACTATAGTTAATAGGCTTTGTAAATCCTTTAAAGAACTTTATTTCCAGTAAAGCAGAGACGTGTAATTTTACATGTTTTAAACCCTTGTCCGTATTTGTGTTTTACAGAAAAGATCTTGTTCAACACTTGTTATCAAATGCAAAGGTAACCTTTCATAAAAACAGAAATATTTTGTAAAAACAAAGCCAAAACCCCAGCCCCTGGCAGATGCCACTATTGCTGGTTGTCCCTGAGCCCTCCCCAGGGTTTGAGGAATCAGCCACACATGGCCGATGGGGAAAACCTTCTCTCTGAGCTGTGTTCCCAGGTACGCTGGAGGCAGCATGAACTTGCAAGAAGCCTTCCTGCCCTCCTGACAGCGTCTTTCTGCCCCTGTGCCCTCACCTTCTTTGCGCCGGTACCGGGACTTGTGTAGCCAAGCAGTGAAGCCAAGAGGTGAAATTCTAGGTGTTGAAGACAGCCCCACTGAAAAAGACAGACAGTTAATGTCTAAGTTTATTTCAGAGATTAACATGTAAACTGATTCACCATCTGAAAGGTTTCTGACCCATGATAAAGAATATCATTGCCGATTTTGTTTGATCTTTCTAAATACTGATTTGATAATTCTTTAATTATTTAAAAATTTAAATTCTTCTCAGCTCTTATTCTAGTTTTTCTATATTGTCCAACCTTATCTCTATTAAAACACCCTGAGAACAGAAAGAATAAGTCAGTGACCCTTTATTTGGCAATGAAGAATAAATTAATGAGTGACTAAGTATGTATACTGGCTTCACTCTGTGCTGGCCACTGACTCCTTGATAAGGGTCAAAATTTAAAAAGGAGGATGTTTGAATATCCTTCTGCCTTTTTCTGACATACAAGATGTCATGCCTTTTCCAGTGTAAAAATCCAGGTTGCTACATTCCTTTTGTCACTCTGTGAAAGGCACACTGCAAGTCAGCCGACGGCTGAGAACGGAAAAGTGAGAAGACAACAGTTTGAGAAAAATCTGTGTTTATTCAAATAGTCAGGATTTAAGTGGCTGCAGTGATCTAAAATAAAGAAGCCTTATCAGAGTAGGACAGAATGAAGGGCAAATTTTAGAATTTTACAGTTGTATATTTAAAAACAAAGCAAATTCAATCAGTTTCAGAAACATCCAAGCCACACAGGGCAGCCACCATCAGGACCCCGAGGGATGACTCCTACCCTATCCTTCTCATAACGTTTATAAACACCTTTTTTTTCTTAAATAAACCTGCAATCCTGCATGGTTCTCATTTCTTTTCATTGCATTAGTATTGACTTCCATTAGTACTAATTATCCTTTTTAGCGCCTTATTTCAGGCAGCTAATACTTGCTGTAATGGAAGTCACTGAAATTAACTCCCTTCTGAACTGGGAGAGTAGATTGGAAGATCTTTGGGGCAAGAATTATTCCTTCTTTTTCTACCTAAACAGTCCCTAAGCATAAATAGCCTTTCTTATCTTGGTCAAAGGCTCAGAAGCATTGCTGTAATAGAAACACAATGGCCCACGTGCCATTGCCAACGCGTGATTTAATGTATGTAACATGGTGCAGAGGGAATTATAAGTCCCGAGCTGGGACCACGAGAGACGCTACGTTGCAAGTTGGCTCCTGTAATAATTACAACAATAAATTTTATTGTGCAGCCTTCCTCACCATTGTTGACCAAAACCTTACAAAAAAGCACTACATTTTGTTGGCTTTATTACTATGAAATTTAATATAAGAATAATTTAATCCATATTCCTGCTGTAATTTATTGTTTACAATTGTAACCCATTCTCTCAACATTACAAAATAAATACTCACATGTAAAATAGGTTAATGTATTATATTTTACATATAGCCTCAGAGCAAAGTAAACATGTCAAAACTAACAACTCCCAGTGCCTTCATTGCTAAAACCCACATAATTTAAAAAAACATATTTTATTTGATTTTGATGAATATTTATGTTCAGATTTTTAAGAGTAAGCAGTGATAGTAATAATTCCTGAGGATGCATGGTAACAAACAAGGTTAGAGAAATGCCATATCAGAGTTTTATCTCAATCACAGTGCACAGAAAGAATTTATTTCAGCTGATCTGTATAATAGTTGTGGGAATAACAGTCACAGACCTGCTATCCTTTAATCTCCAGACGCTTAACACTGAATATAATAAAAATGTGTTCGTGTGCATACATGCACATACATAAATATTTACAATGCAGCCACCATTTTACACTCTGGCAGTGCTGCCCTAAAGACTTTCATAACTGCGCTTCCCAATAAGTGCAAATGTAGAAATGAAATGCTGCGGGGGAGCAAGGAGCGGTGGTGAAATGAGGCAGAGTTTGAACATTTAAGCTTCCAGTCTGGAAATTCAGGTATCATAGTTATATCCGCAGCCGCACATCCCTCTCGTTAACAGTGAATAAACTGGGCCACATGTCACGGAGGATTAAGTACAGGCCACAGCGCAAAAGAGCAACTGGGAAACAAAAGAAAACAACTTGGTCCCCATTTGCTCCAACAGAAACACTTTTTCAGTGAGCTGTGCTTAACTTGAGCCTTTGAAAAAATGCCTGTAGCAGCTGGCAAGTGGGGGTAAATTCATTTTGTCTTAAAGTGAGGTCTCTGGTGCGTAGGTCCTCTCGGGAACGTCAGGGTGCCCAGGCTCCCATTTGGGTGGTTCCGCAGGGCCGGGGGAGGTGGGAGCTGCTCCGCAGGGTGGAGGGGAAGCTAAAACACCCCAGTACCATGGCCGCAGCACTGCAGCCAGCAGGTGGGATGGGATTCAGGTCTCTCCCCCAACATCTGGCTGCCCCTCCTCAAGCGAAGGGTGTTTCCAGGTGCCACACCGAACCCTCGCTGGGGGACGGGATCCCGACAGCAGCAGGAGGTGCCCCGGTGGCCACTCTGTCCACCTCTCCTTGGCCACCAGCCTGCAGAAGGCTTCCTGGTAAAGGGCTGAGAGACTGTTGTCAATTAACAACTGGAATCTTCGTAGGGCTATGAAGATGATCAGAGGAATGAAGCACTGAAGCGCCTCTTATGAGGAAACGCTGAGAGACCTGGGTCTGTTTAGCCTGGAGAAGACAGAGGGGATCTCATCAATGCTTATAAATATCTAAAGGGTGGGTGTCAAGAGGATGGGGCCAGACCCTTTGCATTGGTGCCCAGTGACAGGACAAGGGGAAACGGGCACAAACTGGAACACAGGAAATTCCGTCTCAACATGAGGAAAAAACTTCTTTACTCTGAGGCTGACAGAGCACCGGAACAGGCTGCCCAGAGAGGTGGCAGAGTCTCCTTCTCTGGAGATATTCAAAACCCACATGGACGCGTTCCTGTGTAGCCAGCTCTAGGTGACCCTGCTCTGGAGGGGGGGTTGGACTAGATGATCTCCGAAGGTCCCTTACAACCCCTATCATTCTGTGATTCTGCGATTCTGTGAATAATCCAAATATACACACTAGGGAAGGTCAAAAGTTTCCAGTCAAGGGATGCATTTTAGGAGGGAGGATCATACCTCTATTTTTATGTCTTTTTTTTCGCATAAATATTACATAATGGACCCTATTTTAAAAGGATGTTCAGATGGAAAAGGTAAGCACACAAATACTAGATGAATGCTAAGTTATTAATTCCTACCATTAACTGACTCTCTTTTTGCACACATATGGTATAATTCAGTCTTTATTAGGCCATATCATTTTGATTTGGATAGCTGCTTGCATCATTTGCTAAATAAGCGGCTATTCAGTATCTGTTTTTCTCTTCCTCATTTGACCTATGTTCCCATGGCCCATTTAGCATAAACTTTTTTTTTTTTTTTTTTTTTTTTAACAGCATTGTTCACCTTTCTAGAGAGCGACCTGACTGAGTGTAAGCCTGGCTGTATTGGAAAATTCCCACATGCCCGATACCGGGCCTCTGAGGAATACATTAATGGAACAGTCTCATAATTCAAGAGAAAATACAATTTTGTGATTTCATGATTTCTCCATCCACCTAGACTGAATGAATCCTGGATTTCTCCCTCAGTGACTGAATATTTCTCATATTTTATCCCATGACTAGTTACTATAAAATAAAACACCAGTGTTCCCAGTGGCCTTAGCCCAAACTTTTCCTTTCTAATTACTGGTCTTGATTTGATAAGCTTTATGGAAGGTTTTTAAGTGCTTAAAGGTGTGACTTTGATTCATAGTTCTATTCCCCAAAAGAAAATGCTATTAGAATTCTGCTTGGGAGGTCTTGGAATATTCTATTGTGACAGTATGTTCAGTATCATGATAGACAGGCCAGCAGGGATAATCCTCACCAGAAAATTTACTGAGAACATTATTTTAGCCCCAACACAGGTCCCCTGCAGGGGACAATATGCTGATGGGATTGTTAAAGTTGTTATGATTTTTGTTATGATTATTGTTAGACACAATGACGGTAGCAAGTGCGAGACTGAAGCCATAGGGTATGTTAGACATTACAACAAATTTCAACTGTGCGCACGACTACACAGTACACCTAGGAAGATGTCTATTTGTGTAGGGAAATCAAAATTTAAAAATAATTATTAGGAAACAATACATCCCTTGTTAACAGAATTTGTATATAAGCATTTCGAGTATATTTTTGCCTGCACCAAATTACTAAATCTTTAGGCATTGCTAAATCTTTGCTGAAAAGCACAAAGAGATCATTTCTGTGTGTAATTTCAATCTGCAGTGTATAGGGATGGGCGAAGTCCTGATTACCAATGTTTTACTGTATAACTATAGATCAGTGTCGGAGTAAGAAGGAAGACAAAGACCTCAACACAAATTGCAAAATATAGTAACAATTGCTTCTTTTTTCATACTTGCATTACTACTTCGCTTTTAAAACCTGTGTAAAATCTATACCTCAGAAGTGTATCTCCCTATCATATATGTATTTTCCGATGCAAATTTCTTGAGGCTGATATGTTTCTAATACTTTTTTTGGGTGGCTAGTACTGGAACAGAAAGTAGAGGGGCTGGATTTATTGGAAAGGACTGAGAAATAGCTATGAAGAGTCACAAATTAGACTGACCGCAGGAAAATTATATTCAACGACATCCAGTGATGCACTGAAATGATTCTTCATGAGGCTAAACTTAAAATGGATTTTTTTAAGACTCAGGAAATAACTACAGTAGGGTAAGAATGAGTGCAGGAAAATTATTTTCAGCAATGAGCAATGATCGCATTGTAAAACAATTCATTGTGACACTAAATTTTAAAAAAATAACTTTTTTTAACTTTAATTTGAGATTGAGGGGCTACTGAATGTCTTCTCTGAAAAAAAATATATGGGTCATGAAATCATTGGGAGTCACTGCTATAAAAAGGATGAGAGCTTTTCTTCCAAGCCCAAATTTCCATGTATAATCTATTTAGCATTCAGTGATACCTCATTATCATCACAGACTAAATGAAGCAGAATGGTCTAGTAGCTTGGTTTGCATTATTCTGCTCCATGATTCCTGACCCTAAACTTAATTCAGTTTAGTTTAGCTGCATCGTTACTATCTTTTGCAAATTAGGTTGATGTCCTTGTCTTCCTACTTCTTCCAGCATTGATTTATAGCTATATGGTAAAACATTACTAATCAACATTTCACACATCCCCACAACATGCAGATTGCAAACACAAACAAAACTGGATCTCTCCATGCTTTTCAACAACGTATTAGTAATAGATACGGTATCAAGAAAAAATTCACAGAAAAAAAGAAACAGAACTTGTGTAGACTATTGTAAATTTTATTAGAAGTTAAATAATTACTTAGCAATTCCACAAAAAAATAGTCTGCGGCACTTTTTTTTAAAAATTTTATTTTTATTTCTACAAAGCTATAAAGTTCAGAGGTTCTAAAGTTATCATTTAGTCCTCAATGTACAATAATAAAACTCTGCCACTTTGAAAAACATATTGGCATATATTCTGTTTTTATTTTTCAGACAAATAAACTTGCATTCTCTTCCATCTTACACAGAAATTAATGGGAAAATCCTATTAATTAGAAATCTACCTAACAATATAAACACAGAGGTCTCTTTTCTATAAGTAGAATGAAAAAATATTTAATTTCAGATTTTATCTGATTAAAATCTCTTTTGGTAAAGGGATGTAACTCTTTACACACCACCTATCAGTTTTGCCACATACATAAGCCATGAAGTGAATGTAAGCATTCATTTATAGAATTAAAGTGCTGCAAAATTTTTTAACAATCTTGGGCCTCATTAGTATGTGAATTAAGACATTGTTATAAAAAGCTATGACCTCCAAGGGATTCTATTAGGATTCATTTTATAATGTGTGAATTTGCACTAATTTTCCATGGAAGGAGAGTATGAGTATTAACTTTTGGTCAGTTTTGGCAATGTCTATCTTCCAATTTGGTAATTTCATCACAAAGATTTATCACATACAAGTAAAAAAATCATTGAGTTCCTTCCAAGGTAGATACTTGTTTGAACAGACAGAAACCTATCTCCCAATTCTTTTTTTTTTTTTCCACATAAAGACTTTTTAAAAATAAATATTTTCAAATTTTCAAATCATTCGGGGTATGAAATGTATGCTGTTGAACTGTATGTCAACCTAAAGCTAGGATGTAGTTTACCTTAGGAAAGGTAGTATCTTTCATCGGTCTTTGTTGTATTTCCCAGGTCATATCTGGTTGCTTTTGCATCTAGCAATATTTACCTATATGTCCCAAACTATGGCAAAACATTAAACACAGTCCACATTTTATGTAAATAAACGTCCCAAAGTACTTATAGCTACTTGTGTGCTTAAATGCTTACTTGGATTATACATTACATTTGGGGGAGGATTTTTAATATGCAAGAAAAGTAAGATATTTCTTATAAGAATAAGAAGGGGGAAAAGGATAAATTCAGTACAACTGTTTTGAATAAAAACAATCAGAAATTAAAAATTGCTTATTAATTAAAATTAGGAGTAGTCCCAGCAGGGAAGAGTAAGATAAAGAGAAAAAATGGAGACACAATGAGCAGATACTCTGCAAGTAAAGGAAGAATAATACCCAACCAAATTTGATCCTAGTGGTTCACATGATAAAGGGAAGGATTCCTTTTATTTATTCTTCTTATTTAACTGCAGTTGAGCTATTCAGAAAACAAACCAACAACCCAGCACTTGAAAAGTGTGATTAAACCCCGCCTTGGTAACTAAAGCAGGTGTGAGAAATAGTGGTCTAGAAGCTCTTATTCTAGGAAATGTAGAAAAATGACTTAAACATAATGCTGACGTAGCTGTCATCTTTAGCTAGATGAAATGAATCCCTCCTCAGTGTCACTGTGTGCTTCCTTAGGAGGAAGGGCATGTCTACACTGAAATGTGAATAGAGGTGGCACACGGACCAAAAATCAATTACTTAAGGAAGTTATAAATGAGCTATTATGTAAACAAGTCTAAACTGTGGCATTATTTTCAATATAAGAATGTGATTGCTTTGAAATAAAATTTAATGCTTGGTTAGCATTTTTTTTGCACAATAAAGAAAGCTTAATGAATATGCCACAAAATTCCATCGAATAAAAGAACACAAAAAAACTCAATAAAGTGAAGTTCTCTTTCACATACGACTTTTTCACAGTGAACATTCCCCTGTCTCCATGAAAGCTGTAGATCCTTCCAAGTTTTGGGTCCATTCGTAAGTGTTACCTGCATCCACATGCAGCAAACAATTGAACCCATATAGATAAGGTTTCACATGATTTGAAGATGGACGGAGATAATATTATTATATATATCTAAATAATATACTTTAGTTTCACCAATTAGCTTTGACAGTTTTAATTGAAAAGTTGCTAAACCTTGATCTCTTTTGTGTATCTGAACCACACTTCAGGGACAGCATATCTGCTTTATTCTCCTCCCTCGGTGACAGCAAATACAGAAATTTCATGGATCCCACCCTCAGAGAGCAATGGGTAAGTCCCCACAGACAGCTGAACACATATGGTGAAAGCCAGTCCCCATTTTCCATACAAACAAGATCCTAATGAAGACAGTTTCGCTGGCTTGTTCACAGAAAATAGGCAAAATAAGTGACAACGAACTGAGGGTAATTTTTTTCAGATACCTCCTCACTCTCCTAGCAAGTTGCAGAAAATTCAGGAAGAGCCAGGAAGAAGGCATTTCTTGTTCATAATAACTATAAAAAGAAGCTGTATAGCCTCCCTCTTTCCCTGAGCTATTTTATCTGCAACAGATACGTCATGCAAATAATGTTTCTCGTACCACTCCATCATTTACTTCCAGGTACTTTTGTTCCCTGCTCCCCAATTTATCCCCAGAATATTCTGCTTATTAATTAACAGAAAGGTTCTACCTTCATTGTTTTGACAGTCTGCTCTTTGTATATTTAGAAAGAGAAACAACAGAAACGAAAAGTAAATTAAATATATGGAAAAACTGACTGTACGAGGGAGATTACATCAGTTTTCTTATTTGGTTCATAAAAAATGAAGTAGAAAGGCAATTATCTGTCTAATTCCATAGACAATCTTCTGCCAAAGATTTTAGAACTGGTACAGGCACCGGATGCTTCATGGTATGAAAGGAAGCAGTGTATGGTACTCGTTTTAGCTTTCAAGTCTCTGCCTACAAGTCAGTAGGCAGATAAGTATTTCAGAATCTATGACTGAGATCTGTCGTTACAGCTCTCTCTTCAAAAAATTACAGAATATAAAAATAAATTTCCTGTAAAAGTACTGATGATCTCTCCTGGAAGAATCTCAAAGAGACCCTTTAGCTTTTTCTACGAATAATACTTTCAATAACTTTAAAAGCCACCACTAAAACCCCTTCAAAACAAGTCTGTGAGTGAAGAAGTGGAAAAACTACTTACAACCTTTCAAATGCTCCATCCTCTATGCTGTGATCTTTTATTACCTAAAAAGAAGGCAGGCAGATGGAAATAAAACCTGATTTGCCAAATGTTTGCACATTTTTAAGATCTGTCTTGGCTCCTCAGCCTTTGCTTTTAGCCTGCAAACACAAGACCACAGTATATAAAAATATTGGTCCCTACCCAATCACTCCTGGGGGAACAATCTTAGGAATAGATAATTATCCTTTGGTATGGATCAGGAAAAACTGCTTATCAGTACAGACACCAGGCACCGTATGAGAGGCTATAGATGGATTCATTTGAATACCAACCTCATTTCTCCATTTCAAGCAAATGAATCTTAGGAAAGATGGCACATATGTAAGTGCTAAAAAGGCAAAAAATAATCAGCACCATGAGGAGCAGTTGGGAATGTGTCCGGGGAGAAGCCTTGCGGGAGAAAGTCAGAATTTGCCTTCTCATGAACAACCTTAGAGCTGAGATGTTGCAGTCCGGACCAACTGATCTCCCTAGGCATTACAGGTTGGAAATTGGTTCATGTGCTTTACATTCAAATCCAGATGCAAAGTTAAGAAAGCTTTATTGCATGAGGCATGTAAAAGCAAAGATTGTTTCAGAAACAGGCTAAGAGCTTTGCTCATATCTCTCTTCATGACTGAAAGTAAAGTTTGTGAAAAAGGATTGCAAAGGGACAAGCCTCAGTGATTACAACTGCAATCACATTACCCCTCAGGTCTTTGTTTTGGTTCTCGATTTAAATGTAATTGAAAACCCTTCTCAGCAACATATTTGTGAAACGCAGCAGAACAGAGATCAGTCCTGAAATCAGAGCGTAGTGTTGGGAGCGGAATGATAGTTGCTTACCCTAAAGGAATAAGTGTATTTGTTCCTCTCACTGAGAATATGCTAAAAAGAAAGATGTACTTTTGTTGGAGGCTCAGTTCTTATACTCACTAGGGAATAACTAGAGCTCTATCCTAGAGCTTTCACACTCTTCCTCATATGCCGTGAGACCGCAGAACTATGTAGAGCCATGCACAAGAACAGAGTCACATTTAAGGGAGAATGTGTTAGACAAATTTACAAGCAATGACTACATATGTCTGTATATCATTCACAATATTAAAGACAATTGTGTATCTTTATTATGCTAAGAGTATGTATGTCGAGTCATGTAGTATGCAGGCTCAGTAACTTTTCATCTTTTTTTGAGAATCACCGACTGCATTAAACATCCAGAAAAATTGCATTGAAAATCACATCATAATTATCTTTGAGAATTGGAAAAAAAACAGATCAAATTTCTAAACAACAAACAAATAAAAACCCCACATCAAAATCATAAGAAATAAGAGGAAATGAAATGCAGGCACAGGCAGTTACTTCTTGAACTACTTTAACCATCTATGAATACGTCCTCTCTGAGTAGTTCTCTAAGCTGCATTGCTCCCACTCAGGTTTATTCAAACAACCCAGTTTCTTAGAATATGAGTATCACAGCAGGGAGTAGTTTGTAATTATTGCTTACTACTGAAAATACCTCTGAAAAGCTTTGTTTTTATGTTTCACATGTTCATTATGATTTCATCTTTCTGCTTGCAAGTTCATCCTCCTTTCTTTCCCATTACTAACAAGCAAAACTAAACAAAATGAAAAAAACCAATTGACTTGGCCCTCACTAGTGAGCCTATTATCCAGCCTTGTTTACCTGAATTGTTGAAATAAATTACTAACTTGCATAGAAGAAAGTAAGTGTGTATTTAAGTAGATTTACAAGTTACATAAGTTGAGACAAATTTATAAATCTAAACATCCAAAGAAAATAAATTGCGTATTTGTTCAGAGCCTTCAGGGGATGCTGAATAAGCCATGGGTATTCAGTGGCTCATCCTTACTATATACTCCTTTAAAAAATCAGCAAGTTTGTGGACAAAAAGATTGTATCCAGTTAGGAGGCAAGGCACAAGTGACTACAGAAATTTCCCTCATATTCCCAGGCACTAGAGAAGCAACATCCTCCCTTCTGTAGTGCATCACTTCCTATGGATTACTGAAGAGAGGGACCTGTCTAGTCTTCTCTTTCCTACAGTCCAACTAAGTCAGTCAACTCCCTCCTCCCTCTTTACAGATAAATGACCATGCTCCATGTTCTGCTGGGATGGTTCATGGAGGCACAGGACATGGCAGAATTCTCCCTTATTGTGAATTTTGTTATAGGGACAAAAATCTTTCTGAGCTTAGTCATCACCTAAACTCTGTGTTATTTCATTCCTGTTTCTTTGCAACTGGATATTATGTAGAATGTCTAGTCCTTCCACCCTAAACATTTGTCAGCTCAAGTTTAAGTTTGTATTCTACCAAAGAGACTTGGTGAGGTATGGTGATACAAAGAGTGCTATATAGTATACTGGTCTCCATACAAGTTCAGTCTATGTGTGTTTTCACTCACGTAAGATAAGATGCACAAAAATTGTATTATAATAAAAACCTTGACACTAGTGTATTCTTTCAAGTGTCATTTGAAAGAGTCCTTCAGCGTGTTACATCATTCTGCTAAAGTTACATTCAAGTATTCCACTTAATGGTAACAGTAAGCAGAAGCTACAGGATTCTTTAAAATATCTGAAATTGCAGTGGAATAAGTTAATAAAGACTAAATGGAGTTTTCTTGTCACCTTGAGGTAGAATAAGAATTTCAATATCTTATATTAGCCTTTGCAGAGTACCTTTGCAGTTTCCCAGGGAACCTCATGTAAATTTGGTATTAATAAAAAAGATCAGAATTGCAAATGATATGAATTTTCGAAAGGGGCAATGATGGTACTAGCAACCAAAAATTACAAACCTCCCATTTTGTTTTCCGAGTTGTTAAATACTTTTATGTACTTTTAAGATAATCTTTCTTCTCCATGTTATTTTCAATTGCTAGCTATTTTTAAAAGCTAAGAAATAAGCCAAAAGATACTATATATATATATATAGGCATTAGTGTCTCATTTTAGTTTAGACAGTTGAGGTATGCAATTTATATTGTTGGCATAGATCACTAAAAATGTACTGAAAGTCCAGAACACACAAACTATTGGGTTCTTCAAACGTAACACAGCATCACTCACCCAGTGAGTTCAGCAGGGGAAGTACTTACAGTGCAGCATGAGCTCCATTGTCAATTTGCATTTTTTTGCAAATTTTCTTTTCATTGATATGAATGACAGGGTGCATGGGCATGTACTGACAAGGAATGCTTCTGTGTAGTCTGTCTGTTCTTTCTGCAATATGCCAAGAAGGTGAAAAGGGAGAAAACCTAAAGTGTTGAGGTCAGTCTTTTGAAAAACAGATGAACTAACAGATTTTGCACTTTCTGGTGGAAGCTTGCATTAATTATAAGGACTGAAAATCTAGAACAACTGCATACTCCATGCTATGAAACCAAGTTGCAGAAATAATAAACGATAGAGAGTATATTTATCAATGTAGAATACACTCACCTTCTGGTTGCTCAGCAGGATTAACTACTGCTTTAAACACTGCTATTCCCAATGGTGTCACAGAAAAATCCCTGTTGTCTTCCGCAGGAGCAATAAAGGATTTTTTCTGTCTTAAATTCTCTGGGAGGGGATACGCAAACATAACCACACTGTCAAAATTCACCTGTGACATGATATTCTTGTCTCTATGGACTCTCTTAGTCAGGAAAGGTAATACAGACTGCCTGAATCACATTTCTGCTTTGAACAGCTTTATCCTGGAGCCAAACTATCTCTCCAACGAATGCAGAGAGACCCCAGGGACTGATCCGCTATTTGGGGCAAAACAGTATTCTGGGCAATTTTGTTTTAGTCTCAATTTTTATAGAAGATATAAATAATGTTTATTAGCCTCTGAGTGACTGATACCAAAATCAAGCAATTCTGCTTATTTTTTTGTTTAAATTCCTGTCAATTGCTTTTCCCCACTCATCATTATGAGGCCATTATGTATGTTTTAGAATATATTCATTGGCATGTGATCTGTGCTTCATTATATTTAAATTACTATTAATTACAACGCAGACAGAAGGAGCAGATATAGGGAGACTAACTCTCTCAAATACCCAGCGTTTGGATGACTATTTTGCTGCTGCAGTACCATTTCTCTGTTAGAAAAAAATATTTTTTGGGGGGATGAATAAATATCTTCTAAGGTAGAAGTTCAGCTGAAGATCAAATAGTATTAAGAAAATACATTAATGTGACTCATTACTCGAGTCGATCTCTCTAACTACAGAGTTTTGTCTGCTACCTTTATTAAAACCTTCTTCAGATGGCAGGTGAAGCACTTGCTGAAATGGTTTGAAAACTTGAGTAAAAAGATGAAACAGTATTGAGAATACTGTAGAAGAAATTACCCAAGGCAAAGCAAAATTGTTTATCAAACAGTTCTGTTAGGAATTAAGAAACTGCATCTAAATATTTTAAAAACTTATGATTAAGAGAAAAAGTATACTTTTTGAACCTTTATTGTAATAGAAACATTGACTGGTTCCATGCCCAGGTAGCAGAAAAACACACCAGTCTCATGCAGTAATCTTGTATTGGTTTTGGTATTCAACTAACAATTGCTCTGTAAAAATTGTAGGAGCCTTGGACAAATACTTTGTCCTGCAAAAACTTGCTTCCGATCTTACACATTTACAGTAAAGTTTTAATAACCTTCTTTGTTGCTGGAAGCTTCAAATCTTCTGCATTTACTGAAAGTTTAAGTATTCTAAACTATATCATGGTCCTCTGTTATAATGATCTCAATTCTCTTTCGAAGAACCATCTTTTATCTAATCTTTAATCTCAATTTCTTTTGTTGGCAAGGAGGTTGTTCCACAGGATTGTGAAGTCAGTGTGAAAAGGTCTTACTGACATTAGTAAGAACTGAATTGAGCTTAGAAACCCCTATTTCTGACTTTTTCCCTCAGCCTTTCTTGTTTGTCAGTGTTCCATCTTCCTTTTTCCGGATAATTAATGATTCTGAATTTTTTTGTTACTGTTAGATACTCCAAAGAAAGCACATAAAACAAAACCCATTGCTGTAGTACTTCAAAGCTGATTTACTCCTGATACTTAAATTTGGGTTACTGTAGCCTTAGAATCTAAAAATAACCTGTTAAAATTACACATATATTCTAATTCTTAGAAGACACCCAAACTTTCTTATTAATTATTTTCCAAAAGTCCTGGAGGGAGACCTGAAGGGACAAGAATCTTTTAACTTTACCACAGTCTTTCCATCTGTCCTCATCCAGAAATTGCAACACTTTAAAAATATATACCTTTATTAAAATGTATGCTTTTGAAAGTGTGATTGAGTCCAAGAGACATGCAGGGAGGGATTTTTTTAATATTGTTCTCATAAAAATAAGGCATGTCATAAAAAAGACTGATGCTGCTTACTCATAATACTCCATGAGAAAAAAAACAACAACCATTAGTCTTCCCTGTGTGTGATGCCTTCATTTTTTCCAATAAAATAAATAAAAAGAGTAAGTATCTATCTTGTGTCTCAGACATGGAATTCTCAGTTCCCTGGGGAATTTGTTCTCTTAGCATTGGCACCACTATGCAAGAAATCCTGTCCTTTAATTGACAGAGTGCTTTATTTTGGACTGCTGGTGTCTGTGGACAAGTGTTTACCAAATGGTGGCACTCATGTTGTCATTTCATAAGGATGAAAACAGAATTTTTTCAGCATGGCAATTTAACATTACTACTCCTTCTGTTTTGAAAAAAATACAAAAGATAGCAGTGTTGGTCTTCATTCTCCACCCAGCCTGTATTTGCACTTAGGATTGCCCTGACGCATGTGCAGGACCTTGTTGAACTTTATGAGTTTCACACAGGCCCACCTCTCAAGCCTGTCCATGTCCCTCTGGGTGGCATCCCTTCCCTCCAGCATGTCGGCTGCTCTACACAACTTGGTGTCATCAGCAAGCTTTCCAAGGGTGCACTCAATCCCAACATCCATGTCACCAACAAAGATGTTAAACAGCACCGGTCCCAATACCAACCCCTGAGGAACTCCACTCATCACTGCTTGCCACTTGGACATTGAGCTGTTGACTGCAACTCTTTGAGTGAGACCATCCAGTCAATTCCTTATCCACCAAATGGTCCATCAGTCAAATCCATGTCTCTCCGATTTAGAGGCAAGGATGTCATGCAGGACAGTGTCAAATTTTGCAATATATATATATATTCTCCACTTCTGGTGCGGGGCAAGTTTTTTTTCTGCAAGTGTTATCTAAAAAACGTCATTGAAAATGACTTTTTTGGCCAGACTCAAAAGCAGTCCTCTTTGAGGATATAGAGTGGGAAGCAAGGGGATTACGGAGAGAAAACTAGTATTAGCAGGATTTACTCATCCTGGAATGTCTGTTTCATATTTGTGCTTTTGATAAAAAAACTGCAAGATTTTATCAGATTGAGAAATACTGCTGGCTAATAGGAAAGCCTGTGTTTCTCCATTCCTAAGAGCAAGATGATCTGATGAGAAGAAATTCCAGCTGTCGCCTTTCTATAGTTATCTTCATAAAACTTACATGTTTGTGAAAATAGGTCCAACAACCATACTATTAGGTTAATAACCATGACTTTTGCACTGTTAATGTGAAATATATAGAATAATTACCAGTTATTATCCAAAGGAAAGAAAGATATTTTTCCACTGCTTTTGCTTCATGACCACAAAACTTTATAAAAAATACTAAAAGATTAAAATAGAATATAACGTGGACCATAACCTGATGCGAAAGGAGGCCCACGGGGGTAGAGAAGGCATGGGGGAGAGAATAGGAAGAACAGAAGTGAGAAAACTCATAGGTCAAGATGAAGGCAGTTTAATAGGTGACAGAAAGAAACAGGAAAACAATCCCAAGTGATGCAAAGGAAATCACTCACCGTCTCCCACAGGCAGACTGATGCCCAGCCAGTCTCTGCACAATAGCCACCCTGTAAGACAAAAAAAAACCCCTTCCTCTGCCTCTAATCCAGTTTTTGTTGCTGAGTTGTGATGTTATATGCTATGGAATATCCCTCTGGCCAATTTGGGTCAGCTGTCCTGGCTGTGTCCCCTTCCAATCTCTTGCCCACCCTCAGCCTGCTTGCAGGGGAGGGCACAAACTGGGAAAAAGAAAAGGCTTGGATGCTGTGCAATCAAGGTTCAGCAATAGCCAAAACATTGTTGTGTTATTAACCCCGTTTTAGTCACAAATGCAAAACAGCATCATAGGGGTTGTCGTAAAGAAAGTTAACTTAACAGCCGGTGGACTGTCCCAGCTTCATTTAACTGTGTGGATTACTCTTCACCCTATTTACATACCAAGCCATCAGACATACCAGCAGAGATAATAGATTCATATAGGATTTTACGATGCTTTAGAAAAAAAATTGTAAAAGTCACTGACCAAGTTTCAACCTTTTCAGGAATAATGTTGAAAACAAAAGGAAGAGGATGTGCAGCTGTTTAAATGCCAACAGATTGGCACTGGCTATTTTTCCTACAAGCTTTACAAGTAGTTGATTATCTTATACACAGTTGTACATTCTTTAAACAATATAATTGTTCAAGTAAATTTTGCTGCGTAGGCTACAGATGTTTCAATCAGTCTATAATCAGGGCTAATAAAACCTAATAATACTGAATAATCGGTCATGCCATAATTAGATTTGACTCAGCATACTTTTGTGTTTAAAAATGCTCTATATACAGATTAAGCTTTATTCTCTTGAAACAAGTAATTCAAATGATGAGGCAGGTGCTTTCTCTAGTTTCATTACAATTCCTCTATTTTCCGATTTTTTTTTTTTTCAATTTGAGGATGGATGAAAAGCTTTCTAAGGACAGAGGAGGCAGCAGCCACAAATTACTCTTCCAGTTCAAAACTGAGCAAACCAGACTATTTCTCTAGCTAAATTTTAATCTGTAACATTATGGATCTTCACAGAGATGTTGCAAAGCTCAGCTGGGTAATACTTCTACAACTGGCAGTCCTGGCAGGTGTAAAGCAAATAATGAAAAGTTATTTTAACCATTCATGGAAGAGTAGTTTTGGCACAGAAAACACATTAACTTACCTTGAAGTTGAATGCTGCAGTCTGTCATACTGAGCATGTCTTAAAACAATAGGCTTTTAGACTCTGAGCTTTCTCTTTTGAGCTTGCTTTGAATTTTTGTGATTGTATGGGGCATTTTTAATTCAAAACTATTAATACGGTAGAAGAACATAAGTAGACAAAAGCTATCTTTACGTCCATATTACAAAAGACCCCATACCTCATAGCTAAACAGTACCAAAGGAGTTTTGCTTTTGCTTGACAGTCTCAGAAAAGTGGAGGTCCTTCAGACCAGGTGCAATTGCAACTCACTCTGAATTCTATGGCTGCAGTAGCATGTTAAGGGTAAAGTATCCAGACGTCCAGGGAGGAATATTACATTTTTAATACCAGGAAAGATTAAAAATGCAATGAGCTCTGAATTCTGTATATCCATGTTATGTGGAAAGAATCCAGACCTCCTGAAAGGGATGTTATAATTTTAATATATCGAAAAATTAAAAATCAACAAGAACAATTCATAATGAATGATGTTTAGGTTCTCTGAATTTATCCATTCCCTCTTTGATGGACACTACCATTGCCCACAATTTAAGATTGCCAAATGAAAATAATTCAAAATATATAAAAGGACAAAAAATCATTAAAGTAGAAGTTGATTACCAGATAACTGCATCATAAAATTGGCTCAGTATAGTGATTTAAAAAACAAACAAACAAAACAAAACCAAACCACAACTAAAGGTCCCTGTCACTTGATGCTGTAAATGGTGGGCGTCTGCATAGGTTCCAGCCCCTGCTTCTTGCTCTGAGAACAGTGTGGTCCCCAAAACTTTTTTGTGTCTGATGCACTTATGTTGGATGTGATCACCACCTTTTCCTACACATCCAAATCGGCATCTGAGCTACTGGGCCAGGTCTCCTCTTTCCTCAGCAGCCTTTGAGGCCTCAGGGGCAATAGCAAGAGTTGTGCCTCACCTCAGCCCATCCTGCACACTTCATCCCCCTGAATGCTGGTTTTTCTTCCTCTTTTTTTACTTCTTTTGTACGTGATAGTGGGCTACTCCTGCACAGGGTAGGAGTGTACTTTTACTACGGGTACTAAGAGAGCGCATTGTGCTTCACGCCGAGAGACCTTGCTGGGAACCACGTGCAGTTCTACCTGTTAAGCTACTCTTTGGGATTTTACTCAGTTTTTGCCGAAGGAGCATGTCATGTGGGGGCTGAGATCAGCCTGCGTATTGACGGAGCCCTGCTACACCTCCCCTCCAGCCTGCCCCCCTCACAGCTTCAGAATATCTTTCTTCCAAGTTTCTTTTGTAACCAAATATCCAGTGAACTTGAAAAATCAGAAATCCCTTTGGGTGCTTTTTTAAGAGATGATTCATACTCTGACCTCCAGATATCAAAAGTGGGAATACAATGCTGTGCATCCCCCTCGCTACATGCTTACTTATAAATCATCTCACAGAAGATATTGGCACTGCCTACAGAGACTGCAAATGGTGGAGTCCAGATGTTAAATATTTATACTCCAAATACAGTTTTTATGAATATAAAATGAGTGCCACAAACTGAAGTATTCTCATTTTGAAAAGCTATTACAATTTACTATTAACTTGACAAAATACACGTGAGACCTACTATCTCTTTTTCCTCTGGCATTAGCGATCCAGGGAAGGTTTTCTCATTCTCCATGAGCTGTAAGGCTTGTGATTTGCTTTAAAGTGAAAAATCATTATTTTGAGGATTTGGGGGCTTGGGTTTGCCTTTTTTTTTGTTGTGTTTGTTTTTTTGTTTTTTTTTTTTTAAATTTGGACTGTTGCTTCATTCCTGGTACTTGATATTTAAAAAACTGTTAGATAGTGTGTGCCTCAGCCAAATATCTCACAAAAATAAATTTTCTTTGAACGGAGGTTGTTTTGTTCACATGATAAAAAGCAATGTGTCTACTGTACTGTAATATCTGAAATCATTACTACAGGTGTGGTATTTGTGAAATACATGAACAATACTAAATTGCCTGAAGAACAATTTAGTATAAAAATTATACTATACAATACAGTTCTGAATGTAGCAATATATTTAATCCCTCATTAATAGCCTGGGTGTTTCATTTATCTTTTAAAAATGTCATTATGTAGGCATTGTTAGAGAAGAAAAGGAATCTGCTCCATTTTTTCTTGCTGTTGTAGTATGAAACACAGTGGATGATAGCTACATTTTTCTAGATATGGAGAAGCAAACAAGTACAAAAAGAAAAGAAAGATCAAAGAGAAACTCAAAGCCTCTTCTTGTTGCAGCTGGAAACGGGCTCTTAGACGGCACCAAAGCAGAGATATGCTCAGCAACTGGTTTATGCACAGCAACTTTGGTTCTGTAACCAAATCAAATGTCCTGTGAAAGTGCCTTCAGTCAGAAACTGCTCAGGAAAATCGGGGTCAGCATCTTCCGCACCGGCAAGAAGGTGATGCTGCCCCAGAAGGATTCATGGAAAAGGCTGGTGTGCAGGTTCATCATCAGAGGTAGCAAACTCAATGCCCCATCAGACGCATCCTCAACAGTTTGTGGAGAAGAAGCAGTTCCCCTGTCCATTCCTCAGCAATCTCCATTTCTACCCTGCCCCTACTCAGACAGCTCACACAAAAGCTGTGAATTACACAAAATATCCCGCATGGTTAAACTGTGGAAGAAATATGAAACTCTTCAACGTAACTTCTGACACCCACTGTGTTATAAACCATAAATCCTTCTTATTTTAAGACGCATTTTAATAAAGGTAATGTTTAAGATACATAAGACACATCGTGCATTATGTTTTATCTTTAAACGTTCCAATTCTCTGGTAACAACAGCTATTTAAGAGCTGTAACTATGACTTGTGCTCATGCAGATGAGTTTTTTGAGGATTTTCACTTATACTTATACCACTGCAGTGTAAGTTACCCTCCCCTAAGTCAAATAATTTTGGTTGCATACAGGTACATTGCAGCTCTTCATGAGTAGTTTCATTATATGATTTCATTTAGGACATCTGCCAAAATAAGTGAGATTTAGTGGATCAGAATTAAGACTGGGTACAAACTCCTGAAATACTAGCCCTAAGGGATTCTTCACCACAGCAAGGACAGCTAATGCAAATCATCTTATTCACATTCTGGAAAGCAAAAGAAGTTCAAAACACATACTGGAGTAATATGCAGAATTAAGAAAATATTTTGAAAATAATACATTCAAAGTCTTAAGTGTATATATCAGTTTGTTAGATTCGACTGATCATATTTAGTATATAATAATATTTAAAACAAATACTCTGTAATGTGTGTTTTGTGTTAAATTTGGTTTATTGGAAAGGGACATGATGGGTATATTAAACAACCCACCTCATCTTTGCATAGGATTTTCATCCCAAAACATATTCTGAACACAGGATACATTTCATCATGAAGTGAAGTAAATTTATGATTAGAAGAGAGGTTAAAAGCTAGGAATAAAGCAAAATGTAGAAAAGATAGTTGTACAAAAAAAAGAAGAAAAATTCAAGATTTTTAAAGAAGATGCAGGGCAGACAATAGCTGCTTATAACAATTTCAACTGTGACATGGTAGAAATCAGTGTCCTTCTCTTCCAACATAAATTAATATTTAGGGTTTTTTTCTGATGCATTCACAATGTTACATTTGTTCTAGGTTTTTCTAAGTTCTAGAAAACTAACTCCATCAGGATGACTCTGAAAATGAAGGGTTTCTCATTTTCAAACTAGAAGCTCACCACAGTAAAACTTATAAGACTTATAAGTCTTACCTTGTATTTTTTCAGCTACTTATAGCTTTGGGAAATGTTACTGTTAGGCTGGGATTCCCTTGATAAGAATCTAACCCTGATTGCCTAGTATGCATATAGATACACACAAATTTATAGATTTATCTGTACATATATAAAAATTTCAGCACAAAATATTCATCTCTTCAGAAAAGGTAGTAAGGCAAAAGCTTTGTTTTTCTCAAAAAATCTGAGTCTCATACTGTTTGTAAAATGCTAGTCCTTCTTTGCTCTTGGAAGCAACTAAACATTTGACAAAGAATTCATCCTAGTGTCAAGAAGATGCCTTTACTGTCCTTCTACAAAAGGTCCCAGATTTGGTTGATTCCCGAGTTCCTAAAAAAAATCTCAACATTTCTTACAGTCGAGCTGCCTAAAGGTCCCACTCCTCCTAAGTCCAAACTTCCCAGAAGTGTAGACACTACGTTTGAGCTTTCCTGAAATTTTTCTTCTCTGTTCTGGGAGGCATTATGCTATAAGACACCGGAACTGAGAGTCTGGTCTCCCCTGTCAGGTAAGGCAGTATACAAAAAAAATAATGTATTCTTACATGTAAATAAGTAAGGAAGATGTTGAACTCAGGAAAGCAGAAATGAAAGGTGAAAAAGGAGAGGTGGGGTGGGGAGTAGGAGTAAGTCTCTTCACAAGCAAAGTGAACGTTAGTGCTGTTGCAAGCAATGAGAGAATGGATAAAAGGAACTCTCATCTTCCTCATTTTCTATATAACAAATGGAGATACTCCCAACCTATTTGCAGATGCGCTCAGGAGAACAAACACAATTAAGTGTGAGCTTTATTTTGAACCCAGGAAAGCATCACATACCGGCAAATCCTCTGAAAAAAATGCTTTGGGTTTCTGAAATTAGCATCCACAATTAGTTATTACTTGGAAATTCAGGCATTATCTGTATGCTTCAATTCCAGGTGTGCAAGTAGGAATAATAATTCCACTTTTTTCACAGAAGGTGCCTTAACATCTGCTGTCTATTTCATATATCATGAAAACAGAAACGCTTAAAAACCAAGTAGTTATGTTTTCTGTTCAGGACGTAGAGAATACGTTAGTGAAAACCGCATTTGGACAAAAACTGACT
Organism: Dromas ardeola; assembly: GCA_013398915.1. NCBI lineage: Eukaryota > Metazoa > Chordata > Aves > Charadriiformes > Dromadidae > Dromas > Dromas ardeola. The sequence continues at coordinate 91,659 of VYZM01012854.1, forward strand.
GATTTTTATGAAAAGTAATACTGAGTAACTACGCATTCAGCGAAGGAAATAGGAACAATGTGACAAAAGAATAGAATGAGAGCTTGTAGATGAAATCTGGTTTCCATAATCACAGAGTATCCAAATTAATGTTGTATAGACAGAACAAATTGCATGCTTCCTAAAATTTGGCTTCTCGATCCGGCACTTAAAGACCACAAAGTTCTTTCAGAATAGGTAATCTTTTATGTAATATTCATATACTTCAGAGAGCAATTATTCCCACTTATATTGAGTAAGTTGGTGCTGGTTGGCAATAAATTTCATTGCAGCACGATTTCTACAAGCTGTGCTCTACTCCCAAGGGTGCCCGAAAAGTTGAAAATGTAGAAAATTGATATTTTTCCTGGCTGTAAAGAGACATGCTGCCTACCAATCCGTCAGGAGACAATATCTGACAGCCTCACCAAGATTCAGACATTCATATGAAAGCCAAAGTTAATTCAAAGATTCTGTAAGACACTGCCAGGATTTGAACAATGTGTGACAATGTAAACAAACAATTTATTAATTAGTCATGAGAATCTGCAAATATTTATTTAGGATTATCTCCACACAACTCCTTCAGGAATTACTGTTTAGAGTTGCTTATTCATTTGTGTTCACAGACTAGCTTCAGGAAAATAAAATATTTTTAAATATGAGACAAAGAATGGATTAATATTTTCTCCTGAGTTTCTGCTAAAATTTCGCTGATAAACGCCTTTATATTCTACCCGTTCATCCTTAAAAGGTGAGGTCAGTTCATGTGTAGGAAAAGCCTGATTAAACTATTTCACAGGTGAAAGGTACTTACTCCCAGAAATTCCCAGTGCGCTGACTAGGGACAAACTTATCTATTGCATACCCTATAAAAAGCATTCTTCAAATCATTCACTCCTTATTTCTTAGGTAATTCATTGCATTTCTACTAACCGTCTCTAAGGACAAATAGTTTTCCCTTAAGAAATCTAACTTCCTGGCAGAATGCTGAAAGTTAATGTCGTCAATAAATCTAACAGATGTACCCTATTAATGTATTATATACCTCAATAATGAGGAATGAGCAACCTGTCTATGTACAAACAAAGAAGAACATCAGTTATAGAGGAATATATTTTTTCACACAGAAATTCCCAAATTGTGGCTCCTGAACCTCTGGTGGCAGCCTGTTTGCTGCTCCTTCTTGAGGACTTCTGCTTCTCACTTCCAATGGCTAAGTTACACCAAAGGTTACACAAGGAGCTTAAAAACAGCATTTCTTTTGTAAGGGATGAGTATTTTATAAAGTCCAAGAACTAAACACAGGGTGTGGTGACATTTTCAACACTGAAGAGTGTGCTACCCAGTCTCCAGCTTTCAATTGCAGAGGGCACACAAAGGTTACCCCCGTGAGCAGGTGCCTCAGATACTGTTGGGCACTTAAGACAGAGGTAGGCACTTCTGTCTTTGTGTGTGAACTGGTCCAGGGATCTCTCTGAATCCCCTTAAAACCTTAGCATATGGAAGATGAGTTGTTTTTCTGATTTCTATCTGGGTTACAGAGTTGAGCTCATGAGGCTGATACACGCTAGAGTAAATGAAAAGAGCACTGGTTATACAGTCCTATAAAGCACACTGATGTCTTTTATCATTGGTGTGCTCTGCCACTCTTGGAAGTCCCATCTCTAAAAGGCATGTGATATCTCCATCTTTGCTTCTCCTGATAATGTATTTGTTTACAATTTTTTTTTAAGTTACAACTGTGGATATTACCCAGTGTAGTTGGATGCTAATAAACCTTAAATGGATGTAAATAATGGAGGCCGGAGATCTAAATGCAACTGATACCTTTATTTTACCATTCACAACATTCAGTAAATTGTGTGTAATTCAATAAGGTTTTTGAAGCAGCGGAGATTGAATGAAAGATGTAATTTGAGCTGTATAGGTAGGAAATTGCAGTGCACTTTGCACTTGCATGGGACAGCAGAAGCGCCGTACCAAATGAACTCTCTGTCTGCTCTAACTAACTGGCCTGGAGAGTGCTAATGGCTATATCTGCTTCACTGATTTTGTTCAGAGTGAGCAAAAATAGAGTTTTGAAGCTAATCCCCTGCTTGTCTCCATTTACCATGTGTTGCTTCACTGCTGAGAGCAGTTTTGGTGTTCATGAAATAGATTTTTTTCAGAGGAAACTAAATCAGAAGGTCTGCTCTCTAAGTGCTTCAGTGCTAACGGGGACTTTATGCTCCGAACCAACGTGCAGGTTGTACCACCACAAGATTTTCCATCATGTACTTAACATTTTTTCCTTACAAAAAGAGCCCAACCACATGAGTAGCTGAAACGCTTAACCCAAAGAATGGGTTGAATCGCTCAATCCGGACTGAATTTCAACTGAAATAACCCCTGCACTATCGTATGGTGGGAATGGGAGCAGTCTTAGCTTCAGTTGCTTCTGTTTACAGATCCTTTCCCATTGTGCTGCGTTGCCTACTACTCTCAGCATAGAGATATATTAAGTTTAATTCTTTAGCACTTAAATAAACTTTGAGGATTTTAGAAACCCAGGCAGAGGCACCTCTATGGCTTTCTCTTTTTAGCAGTGGCAGGAACTTCAACAGGAAGCACAGCAGTTCCTTTCCTTATTCCATCTTGCAATAGATAGCCAAATTAATCCTATCCTTGCTGTTACAGATAAATAGTGTATTGCAAAAACATCTGGAAAGAAAATGGAATAAATTATTAACACTATTTGCTGAGATATGTTTCAAATGTTTCTGATTTCTGAAAATCAGAAATAAAGATTTTTTCAGTGTCTCTGACTTATGAAATAAAGATGAGGAAGTCAAGGTTGCTATGCACTCTGGCACAGAGACTTTCTTATAAAGTTTCATATAAATTCACTGAGAATTGCCTTCAATAGTGCTTTAAGAAATCATTCTGAGAGTGGATACTTGGAAAACAATGGCTATTGCTGATCCAGAAGCCTGATTACAAGATATTGGATTTATAGAAGTATTGAGCTGCATGGGGCCTCAACAAAGCCAATATCTGTCTATTGATGCAACAGTAAGATCCTACACTGGCAATTGTTAGAAATCAGGAAATATAAATATGAAAGCAACTCCTACAAGGTTAAGTTCACAGCATAGCATCTTCTGTAAGTTCTGTCATATGTATATACCTAGAAAGTAAATCAGCTGTTAGATTCAGGTCTTGAAAAGTGCAGGCATTACTAATGATACTGATATAATTCAGATTCAGGCAAAAAATTGTAATTTCTATACAAATTTTAAAGTAAGACAAAAGATGGTTTTAATTGATATAATATTCTGTTTGTTGTGAATTTGGATATGTTTTTTTCCTAAAGCTTTTTACATTTTATTCTTTCTCAGAATGAAAGAAAAAATTCCTTTTTAAAAGTCTAGTCTTTTGCTACCAAAAAACCTTCAAATCGATACAAAGACCCTTTCAAAATTAAAGACAAAGACAGATAATTTCATGACCAGTAGCTAAATCTTCTCTTCTGCTAGCCCAGCCAATGTTGCTCAGATAAGATTGCCTATGTTCATGCTCTCATTAAAGTCACGAGGAATTAACAGTTGAAGTTGATTAGTCCCTCCTAGCAAATGCAAGTCATCAGTCCCTCCGAGCAGCAAATCTGCCTGGCAGAGGCATGCAGCCACGCCAAGCGGCCACAGCTCTTGTATTGCTGGGGGAGGCTGAGAATTAACTAGCGAGTGTTGCCCGGGTGAGAGACATGCCTTGGACATCCTCTCCTCTGCCGTGGCAAGTACGACAGAAATGTAAAGCAAGCAGTGGAGTGCTCTCACACGGGCAGGCCAAGTGAATGAATTTCTTGTTTTCCTTTGCTTGTGCCTGCAGCTTTTGCTTTATTTTTTAAACTGTCTTTATCTCAACCCATGAGTTTTCTCACTTTTAGTTTTCTTATTCTCTCCCCCATCCTACCTGGGCGGAGTGAGTGAGTGGCTGTGTGGTGCTTAGTTCGCAGAGCTGGGACAGAAGACTGAGCTCCCAAGAATTTCCTCACAACTCCTTCGAATCATGAATTTTTATTTTTTTTTTCTATTCACAAACACTGCACAATAATAGATGCACTGTAAAGCGATTTTTTGTCCTCTGGAACATTTGATAGCCACTTCTGTAGTTTGTAATAAGACCTAGTTTTAGTCAGAGCTTTTCAATGATAACTCTGAATCCTTTACAAATGAGGCCTCATTATCTCCACTTTATAAACAGAGAAATGGATTTACAAAAATGATGTGTTCAAGTCATCACTATCAAAGCCGGGAAGAGATATAAAATAGAATTTTTTCCCCTTTTGCTTTATTCATAAGAACGGCTACATAATATGTGCAACACATGCATCTGAGGGCTGAGCTAGCAAAACAATCGTTAGCGGATTTTGCCTTAAATTTCATGGGAAGAACGGGCTTTCCCCCTGCTCGTTTTACGCTTGTTTGCAAGTGGGTATTTAGCAGCAGTAGGGAATGAAGGTTTTGTTGAAGAAATAATAGCAGGCTGATGGTAGGCACAGTATGGTCCTTCTCTGGTCTGCATTCAGCCCAGCAGGAGCACCAGAACCGCAGTGTTCACTTACTCATAACTGTGTGTTAAAATAACAGTTAAATTCTTTGAAATTTTTTTTTTTATATTACTATTTTCAATTGGTTTTCAATGCATGGGGCTGTCAGCTGCATACAAACTCTTCCAGAAAATAGCCTTTCCATCTCTGTCTCTTCATACACTGAATATTGAAATTTTGTAAAATGCAGGGTACAGTATCTTCCCAACTTGAAACACAAGAGTTCTTTTTCATTGCATTTGTGCACCGTCATTATAGCATTCAAATGATGTTCAGCAAACCAAAAGCAGGTTGCAAAGTAATGTTGCAATTCTGAAAGCTGATGTCCTTGTGTATTGTATTTTTGCTCTGTGTTATCTCTACTTTTTTCTTTTCCTTATGAGCTGTCACTACTTCAAGACAATTTTAATTAAACCCCAATGCATGTGCAAAAGTAAAATAGTGGATAAAGGGCAGAGGGCTCTGCCATTTGTAGGCTCAGTCCTCAAGATATTGCAACACTCCTTGCAAATACTAATTACTTTGCAGCTGTCAGTACTCAAATAATGTTTATTTATTAATAATGAGAATGTTTTTAGTTGTGTGTCTCTATAGTATTCTAGAAGCTGTTGTGCTTCCAGTCTAATATGCTGCTCCATGTTTTCACAGTTTACAAACCTTGTTATTTATGTATAAGGAGAAAATAGGAATAACTCTTACCATGGCACTTGCTTTACATTCATCACCATTCCCCGTTATTCCAAAATATCTGAGAAGACATATTCATGGCTGTGTCTGCCACTTTCTTATTTAAGTCAGTTACCTTCTTATTATTATTTTCTGGGCCCTCTCAATCTTTCAGACTGCGTTTTAAGAAATATTTTACTTGCACCTGACTGTCTTAAATTTCCTCTAAGAAACTTTAAGATTCTTGGCATTTGTAGTTTGAAAGTATACCCATTAATTCAAATAGTAGACATAGTGAAGAAATGTCATAACAAAATAACAGCTCTCCCACTCATATCAGCAGAAAACGTTTATGAAATATTTCTTAAAAAAAAAAATCTGAGAGAGAACGAGGGACATACAGGCATTAATGCCTGACATAACAAACAAACATTTCAAATTCTTTAATTAACTAACTAATCAATGTGACTTTTTTTTTCTCTCTGACAAATATTGTGGGCGACAAGTAACTAGAAGTTATAGCACTCCAAACCAAGGAAGAAAGTACTTATCCTAGAGAGTATGTACAGGGTGCATAAAGTCTTGCGGGATATTTAAAGTGTAAAGCCGTTCAGATACACAGAAGATGTTATGTTTTCTTGGAACTGAGCACTCAGTGAATCACACAACTAATTTTGATAATGGAATAGAGTGTCTGTAAAATTCTACAGGGAATTAACCAATATGAAGTATTTCCAAGAGACAATGTTTTCCTGCTGATTTATATACTCAACCTTTGGAGAATTATCAGGTCTAACAGTATCAGTCGGTATTACTTTACTTCTAATAAATAGAATTGCCAATTGCAGCACAGAAATATTAGAAACTGTGAACTATAATTGCTAGGTTGACTACTGCATGTGGTGGCTGTCAGCCAGTCAAAACACATATGTTGGGTTATTATTTAATACAATAACCGAAGGCAGGACTCCAGCAGAAATCATAATGCATATTGCCTAATTAAAGAATATCAAAGTGTATCATTGTGGAGAAAAATACTCAATGTTAGGACAATAAATGTACTCTTACCATTACTATTCCTCAGCTTCTGAGTGCTTCACTTCGTAGGATTAACATTACAATAGAACCATTTTCAAGACTGAATTTCCTGGCGAGGTTTGAATGCAAATTGCCATACATGATGAAACCAGTGAACCTCTCACCCACAATGTGCTCCAGGAGCTGCAAGATCCAGCTGAATGGCAGGGCTGTGCTCTGAAGAGACAGCTGCTGAGCAACACGCACCTTCCCCAAGCCGGTACGCCAAGGCTGGAAAATGCCACGACACTTTATTGTTTATATCTCTTCTAATTTTTTATTAATGTCTTTGGACACTAAGTTTGCTATCCTTACAAATTCATCATCTTGCCTTTATTATAGTTCTGCTGAGCTCTGTACCTAGTGCTTTTGTGTACGGCAATCACTTCACCAGTCTTTTTTTTCCCTGTGACTGAGACTCCCTAATCACTGCTGTTCCAAAACCTTCTTGGTTTGTTTACAATTTTCTCTGCATAAATTTCAAAATTACAGGCCAATTCTTTGATGGTTTCACATGCCATTTAAGAAAATGGAACCAAACAACATTTTCTGTAAGGCATGGAGGGCTTAAAGTCTCTTTCCCACTTTCTCTTTGTGGCAGGTTTGAACATGTGCAGTTCAGTTTCACGAGTGGGGGCATCAAAGTCAAATTCATCACATAAGTCCTAATGCAATACAATATTTCATTGCTATTGGTTAGTAAACATTCAAAATGGATTTTGTGTCAAACCATACCTTATTAAACCTGCTGGAAAGCTATGTCCATTTTGTGAAATTACTATGAAATTAAAGGATATGGGGACAAAATACTCAGATATAAGGAAATTTTAGTCTTCTAAGAGATTAAATTTTAGTAGTTATTGTACAATGAAAATGATCTGTAGAAATTATATATATAAGAAGGAAAGACATTACTCAAATTTTCTTTCAATTAATGAACCGTTAAATCCCAATCTTGAAAAAGTGCTATGAAGAAAAAAATTATCAACTTTGCAAATATGCAACATCTTTTAACATTATTTTAGTTCATCTTTTAATTTCTTTTGGGACACTAGGTCTGATAAATGTCTTTTCAAAAACGGGCAAGTCCACAACAGTAAGAGCTAAGTTATGGAAATGTTGGTGGGTTCTCTAATGGGGCTTCCGTCCCTTAGTACATCTTTCACTTCCCCATCTCTCTGTTTTAGAAGGCGTAGCTGCGACCTGTGGTTCTCAGAGTAGTGGATGCTGATGTCGCTTGTGGACCCCGTCACTGACCTTGCAATGTACAGTCTCTCTGAAAAAAATCCAGGAATTCCAAGGATTATTAGTGAGAAAAAAGAACTGGCTACTCGGTGTCACTCATAATTGGTAACGGGACTGAGGCAAATCTGTATGTAAGTTTATTTTATAAGTTGTGATAACTACAAGCTAGTTACTAACCAATGTAAAAAAACCCTGCATGTTGCTACTGGAATGAAGAGGAACCTTTATAATGGAAATTGTTAGGGATTTGCAGAGTATTAGTTTATCACCTAATTATCTAATAATTCTCACCTCTACATTTTATGAAGTTACCTGAAACACATACTGTGTATTAGATATTTTAGGTGAACTGTCTAGCATGCCAGACATTTCATTGATTTTGTACTACATGCCAAACATACAGGCACCTATAAATCATGTTATCGGGATAGAGAAAATATGCAGGTAGCTCAAAGACAGCGAAAATTGCCACGGTACTATAAAATAGAAAAGCAAAAAGCAAAAGAGTATATTTAAAAAATCTGTTTGTCAAAAAGCAGATGTTTTTTCTTGTGAGAATATGGTACCTGGCCCCCTATCAGCGAGCTACGCTACCGGAATGAAGCAGTGTGGCAATGCTACTGGAACCACAGCCTCAGAAGACATCCAGAACACAAGTAATAAAAAAAAAAAAAAAAAAAAAAAAAAAAATTGCAATACATAAATGTATATTTATGACTGGATTGTAAGAAATTATTAGAGGTTGCCACAACCAGATGAACAGCCACCTTCTGAAAATAAATATGTTTCAGTAGCAAGTTATGCACCCTGAATTTGTAATGCTCACGTTTCATAGTTCTTTTCTTAGAAAACCCGATTCATAGTGATATTCTGTAATGACTGAAATTCGCTAAAGAAAAGGATGCTGTTTTAACCTCAAACCATAAATTTTTTATATGGCAGCTACCATTTTATTGGCTATGACTGCTGTTGGTTTCTACTGTAGCATCTGTGCTCCTTTAAAACAATAGCAATCTTATTCAATGTGAATGGTGGCTATGAAACACATTGTTAAAATTTACTCTTCCAGTAGGATATTTCTGCTTTTGAGCATTTCTACCTTCTCTCTGAGACCAGTGACATGATTTTCAGCTGGTAGAAATCAGCAGAATTCTATGGCCTTCCTCCAGAGCTGTAAATCAAAACTAACTGGACAAGTATTAAAACTTGTTTGTTTTGCAGTTCAACATCTGCAGGGGTTATTACATCACTAGTAAACAAGATTTCTGCTTCAAGGTGTTTTAAAAATAGTTCTGTAAAGAAACAATGAAAAGAACCATGAACTTAGAAGATATAAAAATCCTTAGAGTTTCCTCCCAAGAATTTATACTGTTCACTGAAACGCACTTTTTAACTGTTTCAATCAAGTGCTTCTTATGTGCAGTTCTACAAGAATCTCTGCAGAATAACAATGTTGTCTTGTATATGCCAGATGTCCATGTGGATAAAACGACTACTGCACTGATGTTCATGAGAAGTGAAGTGGCAGAGGGCGAATGATTTGTTTTGTCAGAAGTGCTTTTGGTGTCCTTGAGTATGTCACTGCTTTTTGACCTATTCCATTGCTTTCTGGAGTAAAGTCCAATAAACTGGTGCCAGTCAGTGCCTTCTGTTATTCTTAAATAATGCTATGCATTCTGTAGAAATGAACAGTAAAACAGAAAAAAAATATGAAAATCCAAGCTTCATTCTGATTTCAAACTCATGTTACATCAGTGTATCTCCAAGAGATGCAAGAGAAAAGGACCTTGTTGTTAAGCACTGAGATATGACTCAGAAAATGTGGGTGAAATTTCCAGTTTGGCAGATTTTTTGTGACCTTGAGAAAGACACGCAATCCTAACGTATCTCAACATCTTCAACTTATTACAGAAATAATACTGTAACTTGTTAAAAAAAGCTTATGTGGGGATAATCTCAATGTCTTTTTGAGAGCTTCTGTACAAGAACTAAGGAATATACTGTTGTATGTCATTAGGATACAACCTCCTCCTCTGAGCTCCTCTGAAATACCTTTGCTTTTGTTGGCTTCAGTTTAGACTGAACAGGTAGAAACTGAATGTGCAATGATGTGCAGTAGAAATGGGAGGATCAGAAAAATGTTGGAACCCAAGGAAAGGGTAGAAAGAGGGTGGCCTTTGCTGGATTGTATGCTGAAACTTTAGTTATGTTTGACCGCATATTTTAAGCATACAGGGTTCCCGGTGGCTTGTCAGGCCCAAAAATACTATTAGAATCAAAGCAAAGTCACACATTTGAGGGAAAGTGTAGAAAATGAGGTAAAAATGGACACCTTCGCTTTGGAGAAGAAAGGAAACCAGGAGGCCCTCTATGATCCCAAGACTGAGTAGGACAGAGGGTTTTATACCCACATTGCTCAAAGCCAACACTCTTCTAAAGAAAACAGTAGCACCCCCATCCCACAACAATTGGAGATTGTCTTGGCTGAGTACGTACCCTGCAGCCCTTTGATCTTGCTTATGCCCCAAATACTTTCCTAATGCATCTGTTTCCCATGCAAAATGTAGTGTCATGATCTTCGTTAAAAAAAAGGCTGCAGCCCTACGTATCTTCGGAGTCTCTGCCCACTGCTCTCCAAAGCCTGATGTTGCCTGTTGTTGTTGTGAACACAGAGATCATTGCTGTTGTGAATGCATCTGTCATCTCCTCAGGTGATAATCATGGATAAGACAGAAAATATTTGATACAGTTTTCGACCCAACCATGAGTATATCACTTTATGCAGAATGCTACCTTTTTTTCCTGTTGGAAACATCTTGTGCGATGACTGCAGTGAAATTCAAGGCCTGGGAGTCCAATGCTCACCTGTAGGACACCATACTCTGTATACATAGGATAAGCAAAGGTTTTGAAAGCACCTGTGGGGCTCTTCAGGGAGCTGGTGGCTATGGGGCAGCAGCAGAGTGGTAGCATCGCTTTGCAGTCTTTGGTGCATAGCAATGGGCAAAAGGAGACAAGCAGATGACTTCTTGGAGTACAAGCAAGATTTGGGCCACAGGTAACTCAGAAATCAGGAAATCTTACTTTACAAACAGCAGAAAATCTTTATTCAAGTGACATGTTAGGAACAAATAAACTTTTCCATAGTATCAAGAAATGTTGATTAATGACTGTATTTTCTACAGCTCATAGGACTTTTTTTTCTGTAACAACTGTGGATTGTTATCAGATGTTTCACTGTTATGAGAATATTAAGTACTAGAAAAATGTCAAAGATGTGGTTTTTATTCTAGATTGACTTCATTGAAGAGTACAGCTTTATCTAAAGATGTGGTCTCTATCTAAATATATAGATCCTTCTCTCAAAAGACCATTTACAATTATCTTATCTGAATGAGAGAGTCTTACCAGATATCTTTGTTATTTAGTTAATCCTTTTTGCAAAGTGAAAATACATTAAACATTAATTTTCCTCTGGTGTCTTTGTCTTGAGACTAGCTTTTAAATAGCAGGGAAATATGAATTTGTTTTCTTTTGCAAAAAAGATCTCACAGATGTGATGAATAAGAAACTCCAGTGTATCCCTCTTAAACAATGTAGGTGTGACTACAAATTTTTTCTCAAATGCATATGAAATTTTCTTAGGTGTTTGGGTTTTTTTGAGATGATGATGCTATGGGAAAAGGGTGGAAGACTAAGAAAGAGGATTATTCCTAGGATCTCTAGGCTACTCCCCTGGAAGTATCTGAAATTTAAGCTTTTCTGTGTTTGACTGTTTATGTAAATGATTTTGGTTCCTTGATTAGATGGGTGTGATTGCATTCTGTTGTGGTTTTTTTTCACACTGACAAGTAGTGGCTCCTAGGAGAATTTCAGCTGATGTCCCCTGATAAAAAATCTGGCAGGATGAAAAGATGAAAAGCCTTAAAGTTGTAAACATCCCTTTCAGACAGAAAGAACTGCCTATCGTTGTGCAAGATGAGGGAAATTCAGAATAATTTTAATTGTGATACACTTAGCCTTTACTCTAGGTAGTCCTTCCTCATTTTCTTAAAAAAATCTGCATCGCATCAAGTTTTATCAAAAAGTTGAAAAGAATAGGCCTGTTTTTCACATGGGAAAACATTTTAAAAAGGAACAAATTGACCCAAAATGGATGCCATTGTTTATAGTTAAGGTCGGAGTCTTTTCTTTGACTTCAAAGAAGATATAATCAGTTTTCCAATGGAGACCTTGGAAGAGACTTTCTTTACATCCATGCTGGTAAGATTTCCCCAGGATTACTAGATTGCACTGGTCTCTGTTTCTCTGAGACCTAGCTCCACAGCATACAATTTCATGCCATTGTTTCAGGAAATTTTGTGCAGCAACTGCTTCCAAAGGCTGCAGTGCTGTCTCAGACTTCATCCATTTTTCACCATCTCTTTAATGCAATAATATATGTGGGTCTTCCCTTGATGCTGTGTAGTCTCATGCAAGTCATGGACCCCACTCCTGTAACAGAAGCACTGTGCTTGCTTTGCCACCTGCCCTTTCAACTTGAACAAAGACTATCTCTCTTCAATTCTATTAAAATAAATAGAAAATTCTTACCATTAGTAACAATGGGGACAATAAATGATATGCCATAATACACTTTATTTGACTTTTTTTTTTCCCAGTTTTGATCAGGAAATAATATGACAATTATAACAAGAAAAACCAGCAGAGTAGCAAAATGAATAAAATTCTATAAAGGAATACTTCAGTATAAGATTTTATTTTATGGTTTGTATTGGAGTACCAAATATATAAAAATTAAAGCAACATTTTTCTTCTGACTTCTCCTTTAGGACACAATTCCTATTTGAGGCCCAGCAGAAACTCATACTTTCCATTTTTCACCACATTTCTGTGTCTGTGATCGCTGCTGTGGGGAAGTACATAAGGAACTGCAACTCAGTTCTTTCCCCTTGCTTATCATAGTTAAATCTTGGATTCACCCTTTGAAACTTAAATGTACCAAGGTTAAATGTTTCTTTCTGAAGAAAGAATAACTTGTGTTAGAAAACAGGTGGAGTGTTAATAATACATTTTTTTGGAAACACACTGCATATTGTATCTGTTCCCAGATGTTTGTGTTATTTTGTTTAGCTGCAAATATGAAATGTAAGTACAATTTATTACCTATGGCTTCTTACCTAGGGACATGTTTGGAACAAGGACGGTAAATGGACTGAGAGAGATTGTTCACAGACAGATTGCTCATCATGCAGCTGCTGTCAGGTAACAGACAAAGGTGGATGTTTTCAGCATCATAAACTCATCATAAATCAAAATTGAAAGCTAAATCAGTCAAGCAATTAAAACTCATGTAATTTTTACACCCTCTAAAATGAATGTATTCGTTCCTAATTCCTTCTGGGTATGTACAGTCTTGTTTAACTGTAAAACTCAGGGAAAGTCAAAGTTGTCAACGTTTTTTGAGCCAGATTCTTTCTTTCTTAGCTGAAATTGAGCAAGAAAAAAAAAAAAAAAACCCTAGATTTTTTAATGTTAGGAGCACAATTGGATCTAAGCAGAAATACAACAAAGTAGTACTAGCTGATTAAAAGACAATTTGGGGGCACGACAATAACAATACCCTCATGAGGTCTCAATTCTATGTATAATTCTGTTCAAGAAAGATCTTAGAATTGCACAGGAATACAAAAAGATTGCTAAGCTGATAAGAAGAATGAAATGTTCTCTATATGGAGACTGAAAAAAGCTTAAGTTCTTTGCTTTATCAAATGCAGGTTGAAAGGAGATATCACCATTGCATAAAATACATAAGGATAAAAACAATGGGAAGAGAAGAAAATCTTTGCACTAAAAGCCAGGACTAGCACAATAGAAAACAGCAATAAATTAACCAAGAACAAATTGCTCCAGAAACTAGAAAAAGAAAACCAAAATAACTCAGTTTTTGTAACACAACTAAAATGGAAGTCATGGGCCCAAAAGCTGTCATTGTTTTGTGAAAGAAGGTCATATAGACCTGCTGTCTCTGAGAGCAAGGTGCCGGAGTAGTGACTCAGGAGGGTCATTCTTCTTTGCAGCCTCACCAACTGCTAAAAGATATTAGCTTTTAGGTTGTTCCCCCACCACGTCTCTCAAGGTCCATCTGTCTGAACACAGTTTCTCAATTCTAGGATTCTAGTGAACTAGGACCAAACTTAAGCACGGAAGTACGAATGTATTTATTTACTTACAACCAGAATAATCCTGGTGTGTGAGGAGGATAGATCTTTATAAGGTAAAATTTGCAACCATGTGCATGCATGTGCATGCACACACACAATTTTCTGTGTAGTTGCACAGTTCAAAATAAAATAATTATTTTGTTGATTTTCATTATCTATAAGCTATTTAAATATATATCATTGAGCAGTAAACTCATGGAAGTAGCTGTCCCTAGAGATGTCTAAAATGAGGCAGACACTGTTATTAAATCACAGATAGGACTCCTAATTTTCTTGTTTCAAAATCAAAAATAATTACTGGTAAAACCAATTGAGGGCTTTGAATAATAACCGCAAATGTTATTTAAATTTATCATACAGAAATGAATACACTAAAATTTTCTCAGCTATCAAAAATTAATTCATGTTTCACTGTAGGAACCTTTACTCTGACTCAAATACAAAAGCTACACTGCCCTGGTTAGAAATTTCTCATCCAGAATAAGCACGCACAAGTCTTTGTGTATTAACACTCTCTAATTTACAGTTCCATTTTGAAAAACTGCAGAAGCAACTGGACCGTGGAATAAATTACCAAGGGAAGTGGCCATGGCAACATCACTTCAGAGAGTGAAGTCTGTGACATTAGCAACGATGGCTTAATGAACTGCTGTGCCAAATGTAGGTCGAGTTGTATAGTGCAGATAGTTGGATTATCTGACCCTGAAACCAGAGACTTCAGTTTCTACCACCATCAGTCTGCACTTGTCCCTTTCTCTAGCCTTCCTGTCTCTTTCTCAGGCTTTTCCCAGCTGGGGGTGGCCGCCAATGGTGGGGGTTGGCTGTGTCTATGCTGTAGCCCCCACCCCAGCGGTACCCAGCGGTTGGGTTGCCTGACTGCTTCCACTGCCTTCCCTGCCCCTGGAGAATCCTTGTTTCTTGTTTTGCCCCAATGAGAAAGCCACGCACAAACCTCATGGGAACACCAGCCTGACAGCCTGCATCTGCCTGTGCAGTAAAGTAGATGAAGCAGGTGGCATAAGACAGCTCTTCTGCTCTAGGAAAAGAAAAGAGAAGAAAAGAGAAGAAAAGAGAAGAAAAGAGAAGAAAAGAGAAGAAAAGAGAAGAAAAGAGAAGAAAAGAGAAGAAAAGAGAAGAAAAGAGAAGAAAAGAGAAGAAAAGAAAAGAAAAGAAAAGAAAAGAAAAGAAAAGAAAAGAAAAGAAAAGAAAAGAAAAGAAAAGAAAAAGAAAAGAGAAGAGAAGACGACTCCTTAAGCAAATAAACGATGCTTTACCTGCATGGCTTCCCAGGGCAAATTCTTGACCTATGCTGTCCCAGGACTTAGTTGGGGAATTTCTCAGGCTACTTCTGGTTGCCACAGGCCAGAGCTGTGCCAGGGAGCATGTTATTAACTAAATAGTATAGATGTTGTTGGGAAAATGCCTGTGCCTACATCATAGCCAATTTCATTAGTGTAGATCTAGCTGCACAAAGAATTAGCCTGGCAGGCAGGTTGCTCTTTTGATTTTGACACCATCACTTCACAGTTTTCATTTCTCTTTCTGTTTTTGTGTTGTTGTCCCCAGCGTCAAATTGATTGATGGGATTTTTTTACCTTTGTATATTTTGAGGAAGGAAAGGTGGTGTTTGCAGTTGTCAATGTGCACAGATGAGCGCAATCTCAGTGCCTGGATGCACGACATGCCATGACATGGCTGAATATATTCATCGTGAATCTAATTATTCCCTTGGCCACCTTTCTAAAACCTTGTCTATCAGCACATCTTTCTTTGGACCAGGAAGGTCCTCAAAAGAGAAATCTCTATAAGTCTTTCTTTTTTTTTCTTTCTTTAAGTTTCGATTATTGACTAGAACTGGTGACAAGACAGAGGCTGGGTCAGATTTTGCATCCTGAGTGAGTACTGCCATTTTGTTCCACGGTCTGTTCTTACCACAGGATCTTACCATAGGATTCAAGCAGAGTCTAGTTCCTTTGTATTTCTTTAAATGGATGATTTTTTTAAATAAAAATTATAGCACTACTGAAGCTGCAAAAGGGTAATTTTAGGGAAGTATAGTTCTAAAAAGAAATTATTTGCACGATATTTGCAATAACTTATTTTGTAGCTGAAGACTATAATTACTGCACCTCTTGTAGGTCCTTAAAAAAAAAAAACCAAAAAACAAAAATCCCCATGTCCTCGAGAACGTCGAAGTGAAACTCACAGTTCAATGAAATGAAAAACTGCATTGACTATTTTCCTTCCAGACTGTCTTCTTGTTTTAGTAAGTCCACCCACAAGCTCTAGCTACGAAATGTGAAACACGAAAGGCCAGAGAGACTGAAGCTTTCAGTAAAAAAAAAATATTTGTCACAATAAGAGAAAAGATTAATTCCACATGAAACGGAAAAAATAAATCTATGCCTCCACATGTTGTGATAGGCACTGGTCCGAATGAGGTACTATGGACCCAGCCTACATGAATTCACGAGTGGATGCCTGATGCATTTCTTACAAATAGAAACAAATCAAACTTCTACACCCTTTAGTTACCTGAAATGTAGTCATGGCTGTGGAATGCAATTTACCTCCCAAATAGCCACAGAGTAGTATTCTGATGACCAAAGGACACCTAGGAAGAAAATATTTTGACTTTATTTTTCTTCTGTAATCACTAACATCTTACTTTACTGACCATTTCATGACCCTTTACTAGTTTAATGATTGGAACAGATTTCCCAGATTTCCATCCTTGGAGGTTTTCAAGACCCACCTGGATAAAGCCCAGAGCAACGTGGTCCAATCTTAGAAATGACCCTGCTTTGAGCAGGTGCTTGGACTACTGACATCCTGAGGTCCTTTCCAACCTGAATTATCCTATGATCTTTTCAGCCATTCAAACTTTTAAAACCTTATATTACTTTTAGAATATGCTTAGCTAATTGTGCTTAATTTTCGTGTTTGCCTTATTCTGTTTCACTACTTTTTGTACAACCTAAGAATGCTATCATATTTTGATTGCAATAAAATGTGGTTTTCTTACAGTTCATTTTAGGTTTTTACTTCCAAATTGATTTGAAGATTAATTGTTACAGAACAATTTTCCTAACTCAGCTGCATAGTATCTTGTACTTTAAGGTCTTGTGATAAATATTATCTATTTTACTTCATATAATTTTTCTAAATATAAACTTTAAAATGCAAGCCATTTTCATGCATAACAAAAGTTTACCCATTTATTAAACTGAAAACATTATTTGACTGCAGTAGATATTTCCCAAGCCATCTGTATCAGAAGTTTCATTTAGTGAGTAGTAATTTGCTCAAACATAATTCCAAACTTTATCCTCATTAGTTAATCCACAGGTATAGTACCATAAAAATATCTTTATGCTTATTAGCCTGTGATAAACTCTATTGCTACTGTTATTTCTCTCCTGATTGCATGAAATATCTCTTCTCATGTCTATAAGAATGTAGCAATTCGATCCAGAAGCTTGTAGATTTCCTACCAAAGAAATTCATCTTTTGCACAGTGATACACAATCCAAACTGGCACAAAAACTCCTCAAACCATCTTTATGCATTGTTCAGAATTTTTTTTCCTTGTAGAATTCAAGGAATTGCACTAATAAAACTATTACACTTTTTAATATTTTTCATAGCTTTTATGGAGTTATATTCATTACCTGACCCAATCTCTTTGAAAGCACAGCTTGTCCCTCTCCCCAGGACAGGTGTCCTTCTGGGGAAGGAGTGCAAAACACCAGGTTTCTTCAGGAAAGCCAGCTGAGATCAATGGATGATTTCTGTCTATATTGATGGCTAAAGTGGTGACAGCCACACGTGTGTTGTAAGGAAGATTTAGACAAAATGTAGTTTTATTCCTGTTTGAATGGATAGGCACTTAGAATTAAATTTGAGAAACACACACGCATACCCACACATATATCCACCAGATATGTGGACCTCAAAAATGCAAAGTCTGGTTTCTCAAGTCATTGCTAGTGAACAGAAACTGAATCAAAACCTGAGCTTTTGCTCAAAGGAATTGCAATAGTTTCCATTAGCAATGCAATATAATGAATAAGCTGAGCTCTTCAGACCTGATTCTTGTTTCAGTAGTGAAACTGGTGTGAATGGGCCTTTTTCCTGAATGAGAATCCAGGCTCCTTCCCACGTTGCAGAGTGAGGGATTGCTGGTAGGTGTAGTTAACAAGCAGATTTATGCGGGGCATTTCTATCAGAAGTCTTCTACTTTGTGTAGCCCTTACAGCCCAGGAATGCACACAGCCAACTGAAGAACAGTGACTACCTTAAGCGTCGTATAGCTGTAGAGAAGGGACGGCAAAATCTGGCCAAGAAATTCTCAGTGAAGTCTTAAATGCAGGCTGTGTGATCTTTGTTGTTTTTAATAATAAGACTAATTCACAGTCCTTTCAGGTCTCAGTCAAAAGCAGCATATATTTAATGGCATAGCAGGTGGCTTGGCAACTCAAGGAAAGATATGCTCAGTCATTCGTGCTAGGATTTAGATCTATGTTTCGAGATAATTTTGTCACTTTACCTTCATACATTATTATTTTTAAAGCTAACTAATAAGTTTGATTAATTATTTTTGCTACTTAGACCAAGTAGCCATGAGCAATAAGCCAACTGAATCTTTATCTAGAATTGGGAAAAAAGGACTTTAAAAGAAACTTTTTGATATAACAACCACCTACTGTGAACTTTTATTAATGTGAGATATTATTTCCTAGTCCACACAACATGTTGTCTCCACATAACATCCTTGTTGCTAAATTGGAGAGAGATGTGTTTGATGGACAGACTATTCAATAGATAAGGAATTGACTGGATGGTCGCATCCAAAGAGTTGCAGTCAACAGCTCAATGACCAAATAGAGATCAGTAACAAGTGGTGTCCATCAGGGGTTTGTATTGGGACCAGCACTGTTCAATACCTTTATAAATGGCATTGACAGGGAGATTGAGTGCATCCTCAGCAAGTTTGCATACGAGACCAAGGTGTATGGTGCAGTTTATGTGCTTGAGGGCCATTCAGAGGGACCTTGACAGGCTTGAGAAGTGGGCTAATGTGAATCTCATGAAGCTCAACAAGGCCAAGTGCAAGATCCTGCACATGGGTCAGGGAAATCCCCAATATCAGTACAGACAAGAGGATAGACAGATTGAGAGAAGCCCTACAGATAAGGACGTGGGGATACTGGTGGATGAAAAATTCGACATCAGTTGGCAATGTGTGCTTGCAGCCTAGAAAGCCAACCATATCCTGGGCTGTATAAAAAGAAGCGTGGCCAGCAGTTTAAGGAAGGTGATTCTGCCTCTCTACTCCACTCTGGTGAGACCCCACCTGGAATATTGCACCCAATTCTGGAGTTCTCAGTACAGGAAAGACATGGACCCTTGTCATGGTTTAGCTCCAGCTGGCAACTAAGCACCACACAGCCACTCACTCACTCCGCCCAGGTAGGATGGGGGAGAGAATAAGAAAACTAAAAGTGAGAAAACTCATGGGTTGAGATAAAGACAGTTTAAAAAATAAAGCAAAAGCTGCAGGCACAAGCAAAGGAAAACAAGAAATTCATTCACTTCTTCCCATCAGCACGCAGGCGTTCAGACATCTCCAGGAAGGCAGGGCTCCAACACACATAATGGTTACTTGGGAAGACAAAACGCCGTAACTCTGAATGTTCCCCCCTTCCTTCTTCTTCCCCCAGCTTTATATGCTGAGCATGACGTCATATGGCATGGAATATCCCTTTGGTCAGTTGGAGTCATCTGTCCAGCTGTGTCTGCTCCCAACTTTTTGTGCACCCTTAGCCTACTCACTGGTGGGGCGATATGAGGAGGAGAAAAGGCCTTGACTCTGTGTAAGCACTGCTTAGCACTAACTTAAACATCCCTGAATTATCAACACTGTTTCCAGCACAAAGCCAAAACATAGCCCCGTACTAGCTACTGTGAAGAAAAGTAACTCTAACCTAGCCAAAACCAGCACACCCTGTTCAAGCAGGTCCAGAGGAGGGCCACAGAAATGATCAGAGGGCTGGAGCACCTCTCCTATGAAGACAGGCTGAGAGAGTTGGGGTTGTTCAGCCTGGAGAAGAGAAAGCTCTGGGGACACCTTATATCAGCCTTCCAGTACCTAAAGCGGGCTTATAAGAAAGATGGAGAAAGACTTTTTATCAGGGCCTATAGCGTCAGGACAAGGGGCAATGGTTTTAAATGAAAAGAAGGTAGATTTAGATTGGATATAAATAAGACATTTTTTATGATGAGGGTGATGAGACACTCAAACAGGTTGCCCAGAGAAGCTGTGGATCCCCAAACCCTGGAAGTGCTCAAAGTCAGGTTGGACAGGGCTCTGAGCAACCCCATCTAGTTGAAGATGACCAGGTGATCTTTAAAGTCCCTTCCAACCTAAGCCATTCTACGGTTGTGTTCATGTCTGTCCATTTATTTATCCAAAACAGTTCAAAACAGAATAACATAATTCCTTATCTTATAGTTTGCTGGTGCCTCTAGAGTGAAAAAAGGCAGACAGAAAAAATGTAAAGGAGCATAGTTCAACTATATTTGCTTCTGGCACATAAATATTTTATTGAAGCAAGGCATTTGTGTAGGTCATTTTTCAGTTTAAAGCATTTTCTTTATCTTCGCTCTCATTCACTGGAGAGAATTAAACGGGAAACTCCAACATCCCAGTGCAAGTATAATACAAATTTGTCTCTATTTTGAATGTGTATGAACTAACATCTCCATATTCATGTCTTTAACAAAGCTGTACTAGTGCAGATTGAATAATGACAGTATTCGCTTTCTCATTTTCTTTTAATATTGTTTCCTTATTATATTGAATTCTATGAATTTTAATTTTTCAAAAGAATAAAAGAAGAATACGATTTTCTGCATGCCTGTATCTCTTGTATTCATTATACTACCATTGTAAAATGGTTGTAAAGCACTACTGAGGCTGGCTAACAGAATTTTTATACTCACACATTTTCCTGTAAATGAAAACAGAAGCAGAAGAACGGTGTAAATCAAACCATTTATGAGGGGTGGCTGCATGGTGACAGCCATGTGCTGCTAAACACCTGTCAGCAAACAGGTGGCTACAGGCCGACCTCTCTCTTGAAAGCATCTCATGCTCTTTTGGAAGCGATGTTAGGAAGTTTGAGATGGTTTTGAATCCTGGACACAGTGCTTAGAAAGATGCCTTCCAGCCTCTCGGGTCTTCAAGGCGAGTCAGAGGGAGATAGCCTCAGTCACTCCTGCTAGGATCTGAATTTCTGGTTTCAGAGAATTTTGCAACCTTGTGGTCATACATTATCCTCTCATAGTTTGTTTAAATAACTCAGCTAATTAGACCAAAGCCATCCTCACCTTGACCTTGAAATAGTCAACATCTTTTGATACCAATATACTGGTCCTGTAGGATTATGGCTTCCTTTCACAGCAAGGGAACTTCCGCAAAGGAAAGAGCCAACTGACTTCACCTACATTCTTCTCATCACGAGAGGTGATTCTGCGTCCTGTAATAACTGAATAGTATGTGTCTGACCATTATGCAGCTAACAGCTGCAATATTATTAGTAGTAAATAGCTGTATCAGTGCCTACTGACAAGCTACTTGTTTCTGTTCGTGTGATTCCAATGGAACATATCTTATTTAAAAAAGCACGCAAATAGACTAACAGAACATGTTTCTCTTTCTTTTTCACATTTATTATTACAGAACATGTACTTTATGATTAAAAGAAGTTTCTAATACTAAAGTAAAATTGTTGCTTTAAAGAGTTTTTAAATGCGTTTACACAGAATGTTATTTGTATATGATGTATGAGAAAAATACAAAAGTTCAAAGTGTTCTACTGGTACAAACCAGCAACAGATTTGCTTTTTATGCTTATACAATAAAATTGTTTGTTACAGGTGGTGTAAGTAGTAAAGCCTGTACTTAAGGATGCCTACTAGTTTCTATTAAAAGACTCAGTCTGTAATTACTTTTAATCTTGTCAAACTTAATGTACCGCTCAGATTGGAATTTTCCATGCTATGCCTACTAAAGAGAGAATTTACTGAGGAAATACCAGTTAAAATACTTTAGCCTTTGCCCAGGAAGAGATTAGGGAATGTATTTTTATTCTTTATATTAGTAACACTCTTAAATAAGAGATTTTTTTTCTTTTGAAAGATGTCATGTTTTCTCATTTTATTAAGTATAATAAAATAACCATAATTTATTATTTTTGTTAATTTTCTTACAAACTTAACCAATTGATAAACCATTAACAAATTACAATATGTAGATAGCAATTAATGTTCTACTCCGCCTGCGGTGACCCATCCACTCTCAGCTCATTTGTGTGTACTAGCTTGGATTGGGAACGTAGAATATATCTAGGCTGTTGACCCAGTAATTGGTAGCAACAGAGGGAATGCAAGAAGGATTTGATTCCAGAAAGACTGCAGGAAAGCAGGGCTGCTTGGCTTCACAGAGGCCACTGCTGACCACTGTTGGAAACCTGAGCATATTCATCTGCTCCAGGGAAGCAGGAAGAGCTGTTGAGAGCTGAAAGTAGTGGGATATGACAGTCCTGTCAAATCACTAAGTGGAAAGGGCAGAGACAGTTGCTGGTGAACATGTGTAAGGATAAGGATGGCCAAGTTCCCTGAAGGGATGGCACTCGGTGCCCTTCCCTTTTGTTAAGCACCTGATGCCACCTCTCCCTCCACATCCTCCTCCTCCTTCCTCCAGGAGATGCGCTATGCACATTTCTTCCTGGAAGGCCGTACTAATTAAACTGGCACTTAAAAATACAGAGCACGAGGGAGGGTGATCCAGGGGGAGGATGAGGACATGGTCACAGGTGGCTGGAATCAGGAAGGCATATGAAAACACTCAAGACCTGACCAGACTGCGATGTGCGCTCCTGAGAATAACTAACAATATTTGTCCCAGAAGTGCTTTGGGGTGCCATGGATCAGCAGGGTGCTGAGATGAGAGCTGGCACCCTCGGGAGGGACGTGTGTGCTGAATGCCAAGATTTTATTCAACAGGGGAAAAGGGAGGAGGGGTGAATATGTAGGCAATGGAAGAAGGATTTTGAAGGACAGGAGGTAGGAAAAGGTGCTAGAAAGGTTTGGAGATTGAGGGAGGAAGAGCAGAAAGAAGAGTTAAGAAGAAGGAACATGAGGAAAAGGAGGTTGGAGTGATGCAGAAGGCATGGAGTCAGAAAATTAAGAGCCTGAAAGGGAGATGGGTTCAGGTACGCCCATGGAAAGGAATTAAAAAAGAGAGCGCTTGCAGGAGCACGGTGGCCTTCACCACCCCAAAAGGGTTGGGGAAGACGGAGGCAAATAGAAGAGTCTGAGTACAGAGACAGCTCCAGAAATGTTTTTCCCCCATGAGGACTACATGCTCACAGAACGTGTCAAACAAATTATTGCAGAAGTATTTATCATGCCATACATCATTATGCGATCATGAGCACGGTCATCCCTTTCCACAAGATCCTGATCTCATTAAGTATGAAGAGCAAAAAAAAAGTAAGGAACTAGTGGCCAGGACAGTAGTAGGGCAAGAATAATAATGGGTTAGTGGTCTGAATATCTCTGCTGCATCCATTCAGAAGCTCGGTGAACAAAGAAAAAAAAATAATAGAATGATGCCCCAGAGGAGTGGAGGATGTCCCTGCTTCTGCCACCGAGTACCTTTGTGAGAGGCTGGACAGTTCATTTAAACCAGACTGTGACTACGTGGTTTTGCTTATCTCAAAGAACACACCTTAGCTCTGTGTGAGCTAAAGAACAAGGAGCTCTGCTTTCAGCACATAAAGATGTAAAATGCTTACAAATGCTACCAAAGTACTAAGTATTCTGAAAAACTCACCTCTGTGCATTTCAAATCAGCACCTTGAAGAATGGATACTTTGGATAATTTTGGCATTAAACTATTTATGGTAATTCCCCGTGTGTAAAATGGAGTTACCTCACAGAAGGACTGTGTAGATAATTTCATTACCGTCTTTAAAAAATGCACTGGATGCACTGGCAATCATTTAGAAAAGCTCATGAGAGGATGAACAATTCTGTGTTCAGAACAGGTTCAGTAAATAATGAATGGATTCATATACCTAGAATAATGAAGAATAAGCAAATAAAATAACATCAAGCTATCCTTTCAAGGAATACTCTTTATTCTTGCACTTCAGTTTTTCCCAGACAAGGTTCTGGGGAAACAAACAGTCAAAACTGTATAATTAGTTATACATTTAATGTAGCCTGGGAAAATTTTCCAATTTCAATGTGGATTTCAGTAGTTATTATATAATACTAGGGATTTCAGTCACTACTTAATTCTTTGGTATGAATACAGCAAGTATGGTTCCAGAATGTTTTTCCTTAGTAAATACTTTAATTAAAAGAAAATGCTTTTTTTTGGGCCTCCACTGAGGTGGAGGTAAAGCTGCCATTTAGTTTCAGAGACAGGAAGACTGAAGCAGTTTACTGTGCTCCTGAAGGTACAGAACCTATCTGAGTTTTCTATCATGATTGTGACTATTTGATAAAATTCAGACTTTAGAACTGTACTGTTGTACTTACATTTTCTGGTGCTTTAAAAATGAATAATATCATCTTTGTGTAGTTTTGGCACACTTTCCAATTTTTCTCTTTTAAAAAGCATTGCATGTAGTTGTTCCATCTCAAATAATAATCATATCTTGAAATATATAGCTGCTTTGGCATAAGGAAAAGAAGATAAAAATGAATCTGTTTTCTTATATTTTTTCTGAGCATTAGACACACAACTTTTGTCAATCCAGATTTGACAGTATTTATATGTCTTTTTAAAGTTCCCATGAACGTAATAAATCTCTTGCAGTTGGCTTCTCTAGCTGGCAGTTTCACCACAACCCCTTATTACAAATAAAAGTTTATACTCTAATCTTTAAGGGCAGCTTATGTAAAAGAAAACACTCTTGAAGCAAAATAGTGACATAGTTAGCTGCATCATTAAAACCTTTCTGAACATAATGATCACTGTCGGGCACACAGAAATTAAAGACTACTGTGCTTGTTTAATATTTAAATTGCAGAAAGGCTCAGAGTACATTGTCTGAAAGTCACCACACAGAATCAGCAGTGACCACCTACTCCATAAACAGGGCATCATTGCATAATAATTCAAACAGTAGCACCAAGCTACTCCTGTTCATGAGGAGAGAGTGGTAATTTTCAACATAGGAAAGTAATTTATTATTTGCTTTCCATGTCCTAATTCATTGTCAGGGTGTGTGAATAAGAGCTCAGAAAATGAAGATATCTTCAGGTACCTTGCCTCAAGTGTCTGTTCAGTTTAGCCATGAGTTTAGGAAAGTTAACACCGATTAGTGACTTGTTGTCACTTACTACTTGTTCATAGACATGATTGTAAACTCAGGTCTGTGTTTTGAATAGTTTCATGGATCATAGAATCATAGAACCATAGAATGTGTTGGGTTGGAAGGGACCTTTAAAGGTCATCTAGTCCAAACCCCCTGCAGTGAGCAGGGACATCTTTAACTAGATCAGATTGCTCAGAGCCTTGTCAAGCCTGGCCTTGAATGTCTCCAGGCATGGGGCCTCCACCACCTCTCTGGGCAACCTGTTCCTGTGTCTCACCACCCTCATTGTAAAGAACTTCTTCCTAATGTCTAATCTAAACTTACCTTGCTCTGGTTTAAAACCATTGCCCTCATCCTATCACTACATGCCCTTGCAAACAGCCCCTCTCCATCTTTCCCGTAGGCCCCCTTTAGGTACTGGAAGGCCGCTATAAGGTCTCCCTGGAGCCTTCTCTTCTCCAGGCTGAACAACCCCAACTCTCTCAGCCTGTCTTCATAAGAGAGGTGCTCCAGCCCTCGGATCATCTTCATGTCCCTCCTCTGGACCTGCTCCAACAGGTCCATGTCCTTCTTGTGCTGAGGTCTCCAGAGCTGGACACAGTACTCCAGGTGGCTTCTCATGAGAGCAGAGTAGAGAGGGGAGAATCACCTCTCTTGATCTGCTGGACGTGGTTCTTTTGATTCAGCCCAGGATGCGATTGGCCTTCTGGGCTGCACAGATAAGGTTACAGAGATCACAATATGTACTTGTATACATTGCTTTTATATACTATGTTGATTTTTTGGGAGTTCAAAATGGAATTCATCATTTGAGAAGGTATGAAGCCACCTATCAGGTTGCCTTCAAAAGACCCAGTGACTGCAGCTATACAAGAAGTGTGAATAGCTGTGGCATGAATCTCAGGTTCACACAACATAGTGTGACGTAACATAAAATAATGAATGGTTTTAGAGGAACTGAGTGTTGTAAGCAGTATGAATGAAAATATCAATAGAAGATAATTTGTGCAAACATCAATGTTCAACATTGACCTGATTATTATAAGCTAAGGACCACATTCTTCATTAGGATAGCCAGAGTTCTGCCTTCTATTTTAAAATGAACTAGTGCACTTTAATCAGAGACTGAAGTCCACAAATATGTTCTGCATAGTTTGTCGTCTGGAGGGAATCTCTGTTTTGTACTTTGAGAATAGTTCTCTCACTGAAAAAATATTCAGAGGTATACCAACACAGAATCATAGAATCATACAATTGTCGGGGTTGGAAGGGACCTTAAAGATCATCCAGTTCCAACCCCCCTGCCATGGGCAGGGACATCTCCCACTAGACCAGGTTGCTCAGAGTCCCATCCAGCCTGGCCTTAAAAACTTCCAGGGATGGGGCTTCCACCACCTCTCTGGACAACCTGTTCCAGTGTCTCACCACCCTCATGGTGAAGAACTTCTTCCTTACATCCATTCTGAATCGACCCATCTCCAGTTTTAATCCATTCCCTCTAGTCCTGCCATTACCCAACAACCTAAAAAGTCCCTCACCAGCTTTCTTGTAGGCCCCCTTAAGATACTGGTAGGCCACAATAAGGTCTCCTCGGACCCTTCTTTTCTCCAGACTGAACAACCCCAACTCTCTCAGTCTGTCTTCATAGGAGAGGTGCTCCAGCCCTCTGATCATCCTTGTGGCCCTTCTCTGGACACGTTCCAGCACGTCCATATCTTTCTTGCAGTAGGGGCTCCAGAACTGGACGCAGTACTCCAGATGGGGTCTGACGAGAGCGGAGTAGAGGGGGAGAATCATCTCCCTTGACCTGCTGGCCACGCTTCTCTTGATGCAGCCCAGGATACGATTGGCCTTCTGGGCTGCAAGTGCACACTGACGGCTCATGTCGAGGCTCTCGTCCACCAGTACCCCCAAGTCCTTTTCTTCAGGGCTGCTCTCATGAATGAGATTAGTTATGGTCTTGTAGCACTGTTCCCTCTTTCAGATAATAAAATACCAATTGAGGCCCCAAGAACAAATAAGGGCAATAAATCATCACCTAAGCTGCATATATGAAATAAAGGTAGCTTTTCTAAAGTTAAATATATTTGCATTATAATATGATTTGTAATTCATGTACACTGCATAAAGCGCAGAAGATAAATGTGGTCAGACTCATTACAGTCCTGAATTGGTTCGTGTGATGCTGGTTATTCTTCCATTTAAAAATGGTTCTACATGGGAGTAAGTATGTGGAGGCTTCTTGGGCAATGCAGTGTGGCAACAACACTGCATGAATATTAGAAGACATAGTTTTTAATGGTACTATACCAATTCATACTAGGAGGTAGGTCACCTACCTCACATCCTAAATACTTTATAGACTTAAGGAAGCAACAAATAGTTGGCGAAGAAAAAAAGTAATCTCTCTGAAGAATAGAGAACTCGCATAACATTCTTGGTTTTTTGTTGCTTAGTTGTCTTGCTTACAATAAGCTAAAAATAAGAAAAAAATCCTTAATGAAATACATCACATTAGAAACTAAATATACAGTTATGCAACAGTAAAATTTCATCTCATTAATAATCTTTCAGGAGAGAGTCAAACTTCCATATTCTAACAAAACAAAAAATTCCCCTGCCTTTGGAACTGAACATTACAATTGAAATAATAATGGAAATACTGAGAAATGCCACAAGAAAAAGCAGTAATTGCCTTAACCACAATGCAAAGTGTGGAAACACAGAGTATGCAGAATGTCTGAAAATGGGAGTAATCTAGTCAAGATACCCATGGACATAGCTATGAGCAGATTTTATGAGTGATCAGCTTTAGCCTAACTTTATTTTCACTGAAATCAGCAGCAAAATTTCAGCAAATTCTCTGTGAGCGCTGCTAGTACAAGGCAAAGTTTTGAAAATCATGCCCTGGAGATTTGGGAAGAATCCCTTGCAAACAATCCTTTTCGTTTGCTTAGTGTCTTCTTCTCCTTGTTATTTGCCCATCTCTAAAAACGTGGGATGCAAGCCTGCTTCTGATGCTGAAGCTGCGGTGTGTGTCCTACCTGTGCCCTCGCGCCACGCTGGGTGCAGCTCAGCACCACACCACTCTGCTCCTTGCGTTGCTCTCCAGGCAAAGGCAACAGCACTGCACAGACCAGACGGGAGCTGCAGCAGTCCCTGGTGAGGATCTCATCACAGTGACCGATACCCTGAGCCCACTGGGCTCACCTACCAGTCAGTTTAGATGCTGTTTAGGATGAGCCTCTGGCAAGTCGGGCATATGAGTTAGAAGTAGGACACATGGAAGAAAGTAAAAATGCAGAAGCTTCACATGCATGTGTCCATACTCACTCATACACACACTCTTCTGAGTATCTCAGGACAAAGTTTGTGTTCTTTTAATTTTCATTGCTGGTTCCTACCTGTTTCTATTTTACTTAAAGCGTATAAGTAATTTCTGCCTCTCCAGATGCTATGGTTCCCTCTTGCAAACTGTTACAGATTTAGGCAAGTCTAATGCAGCTGACTTTCCCTGTAATTATTGTTTATGTGGGGAATCAGGAAAAAGCTATTTAAACGTTACAGTCTTTCCAGGTTTTATTATCTTGTCTTTGTAGGAGGACTTTTCTGTCCAATCTGGCTCTACGTGATCTAACTGCTTATATGGGCCCAGATCCAGTGTAG
The DNA here is from genome assembly GCA_013398915.1 of Dromas ardeola. NCBI lineage: Eukaryota > Metazoa > Chordata > Aves > Charadriiformes > Dromadidae > Dromas > Dromas ardeola. Next base: position 120,542 of record VYZM01012854.1, read on the forward strand.
CTCTTAAGCACTTATTTTGCTTCAAACAGAAAATTCATTCTACCCTTGCAATTTCAGTGTGATTACTTTTACATACAAATTGTACGTATGTTTGCTTTTCATGCAAAATGAAGTTTGTACCTAAATACTCTGCTCACTCAGGACAATAACTGTCCTGTTGGTAGAACACAGCCCACCTGCGATAGCTTTATTGTCATAGACATGCAGCTACTGCTTCAACTTCCTTCTGCTTTGGCTATGTAGTTTTGCTCTCCAAGCAACATCTCCTGATTGACGGAGTCAAAAAATGGCTTTAAAATAATCCTGCATTCTATCTTGTCTTTAAGCAAGCATCTTCCTTCAAAAGTCTACCCAGCCCTCAGAATCATAAAATCATAGAATCGTTTTGGTTGGAAGAGACCTTTAAGATCATCAAGTCCCACCGTTAACCTGGCACTGTCACATTACCACTAAACCATGTCCCTCAGCCCCACACGTACATGTCTTTTAAATACCTCTAGGGATGGTGACTCAACCACTTCCCTGGGCAGCCTGGTCCAGTGCTTGACAATGCCTTCAGCAAAGAAATTTTTCCTAATATCCAATCTAAACCTCCCCTGGCACAACTTGAGGCCATTTCTTCTTGTCCTACCGCTTGTTACTTGGGAGAAGAGACCGACAGTCACCTCACTACAACCTCTTTTCAGGTAGTTGTAGAGAGCGATCAGGTCTCCCCTCAGCCTCCTTTTCTCCAGACTAAACAATCCCAGTTCCCTCAGCCACCCCTCATAAGACACATTCTCTAGACCCTTCACCAGCTCTGTTGCCCTTCTCTGAACATGCTCCACCACCGCAATGTCCCTCCTGTAGTGAGGGGCCCAAAACTGAACAGAGTATTTGAGGTGCAGCCTCACCAGTGCCGAGTACAGAGGTACAATCACTTCCCTAGTCCTGCTGGCCACACCATTTCTAATACACACCAGGATGTTATTGGCCTTCTTGGCCACCTGGGCACACTGCTGGCTCATATTCAGCTGGCTGTTGACCGACACCCCCAGGTCCTTTTCTGTCAGGCAGCTCTCCAGCCACTCTTCCCCAAGCCTGTAGCACTGCATGGGGTTGTTGTGACCCAAGTGCAGGACCCAGCACTTGGCCTTGTTGAACCTCATACCATTGGCCTCAGCCCATTGATCCAGACTGCCCAGATTGCTATGTTGAGCCTTCCTACCCTCAAGCAGATCAACACTCCTGCCCAACTTGGTGTCATCTGCAAACTTACTGGGAGTGCATTTGATGCCCTCATCCAGATCATTGATAAAGATATTAAAAAGAACAAGCCCCAATACTGAGCCCTGGGGAACACCACTTGAGACTGGCCACCAACTGGATTTAACTCCATTCACCACAATTCTTTCAGTATTCCTTCAGTACGGCTACCATGGCAGCACCTCCATTTGAGCCTACAGAGTCCTAACAGACTCCAGGTTCCCTTATTTCTGTGAAGTGCAACCTTGGACAAATGAGGAACCTACCTGCTCTATTTCATAAACACTTTGATTTTTCCTCTACAGTAACTTCTTATATAGTATGCAATAAGGATAATTCTGGGAACAGGGGAACACAACCTATAACCAGCTGTCAGCTATGTGCTCTGTCAAAGCCATCTTAACCTCAGATTTCACCTTTTCCTTACTCCTTATAAAACTCTTTCAGGAATGGAAGCGAACAACTCCTAAAGTATCTCCTGAAAATTATGTAGTGACTCTTTTTCCTAGTACTCCATGTCACCTGTTATTCCCACAGCGTTCCTGGATAGCTAGTCAGCAATTACTATATTGTGAGCAAAGGTGAATGTCAAAAACATTTTTAGGCTTTTGAGAAAGCTGTGCATAAATAAATATGGCAAATAAAATGTGGCAGCTTGTAGTTATACCTTGGAGCATACCAGTGTGTTGGAGTGTCCTAGATGCCTTAGCCTTTGGTGCTGCTACGGGCCTTATATCTGCAGCTCTGTAACCTGCTTTTCTTTTCCCTGATGGCCATTGAGGAGTTTTCCCTTTCACTTTTTTCCTCCCTCTTTCTTTCTCCTCTTTTGTTCTCTTTTTTTTCCCAGAAAGTAACTTCCACCATTGGAGTCAATCTATGCCATCAGTTATGGAAGCCACTAATAAATCTTTGTGTATGCAAACATGCAGTTTGTGCAACGTAAGTGACAAAGAATTAAACCCCAACACCTCTGAATTTCAGATTGCTGCTTTTTGTGCCTCTGTTGCATGCTGAAATTTCTGCAAAGTTAGGAACTTTACGAAGCACATGTTGATCCACTTCCTAAATGTTCAAAATGCTTTGATACTTTTGCATGACAGCAGGGGTTGATTACATTTTATGAAATAGAAAGTGTTTGCCGAAGAGAAGACTTAATGTGCTGTTTAACAAGATGAAGAAAGTCTGTCAAAAGATGGTGTGTATTTTAACCCCATCCTTAGATTTTGAAATGCAACTTTCAAAGCAAATTCCCATTAGGGCGGAAAGCTCCTCAAATCAAGCATCTTAAGAAATAATTGATAGCCCTCATGTTGTCAGGATTAAGTTCCAGAAATTAGGTTTTATCTTTAACCATCTGTCAGTTATTTCTTTGGCAGCAATGAAACTGAATAGTAAGAGCTCTTTTTAAACCTAGGTGAACAGGTTTCCTACTATTGGCATGAAAATACAAATCCTCAGTGTAGCTAAATAGCACACTTGAAAAAAAAATATTAGAAACAGTCTCAGTGGAATGGTGTGAAACTCAAATGGACAGTTATATTCACCACTGTTGCCACCTAACAGTCCTATTTACATCAAAATGGGTAGAAAAAGAACTGGAAATGATATTCTGGCATAGATATTAAAAATTATCCAAATGCTAAGAAATGAAGTAGTGTTCCTTCATTTATATTTGCAATCTTAATTAATTATCTCAGAATTAAAATTAATTTTAACTATTTGCTCATTATCACTGGTTTTATTTACCATTAGGGTTTTTTTTATTTCTCTCAAATCTTCAGAACCGTCATAGAGAATAAAAATATTGATAGAGAGCTTCGTAAAATAAAACGGTAAGTATAAGCTGATGGTTTAGATTGCAGCAAACAGAAATTCCGACTTTTAATGCAAGCTTAAAAAATATGCTTACAATTTTAGTAGACCCCAGGTGACTTCAGGTTCATCTGTCTGTAAAATCACACAGCAGTTAGAATATTAGGTGGTAGGGGACAGTTAGCCTCTTAACGGTTTCGTGGAATCGATACACTAACGTGAGCCAGAAGATTAATGTGGTCTTTTGGTCAAGGAAATGGACTTGGAATTAAGACATCCGGGTGCAATTCCGGGGTCTTTTACATTGAGCTTAAAGACATTTTCTGGCTGCCTACAAGTAATCCTTTCATTTCTGTGTCCTTTTTCTGCCCTGTGTGATTGTAAACTATTAAGGACAGAGCTGTTGTGAAGAGAGAAATTTCCTGCTTTCCCAGCAAGAGGGAGAAATGATATCAGTCACGCTGCAAAGGGGATGTCATGTGGGAAAGGCTATTTGAAAACCACCAGTCATTAAAAAAGACACTGATCTGATATGGGTAAAGAAGGAGCGTGGGCATCAAACAGAGACCTTCCTATTCCAATATTCTAAACCTTGGAGTCAGTGAACTCGAGAGTAAAAAATTGGTACTTATGAAAACATGTTATTCAAAACAGCTGTGCTTTTTCTAAGTGAGGGTGGCTTTTCGTCCACTTATTCTAGACTCAGCTACTAGGATCTCAGAAGCAGCCAAATCTCAGCTGCAAATTAAGTTGTACATTCTGCTACTTTGGGAATGTAGCTCTAAGTGACACAATCATAAATTTTTGCATTTTTATAAAAGAATCTTATGATTTTATAAAATCAGAATTTTTCTAATTTTGTTATTTTTCCAACAAATTTTAAGTTCAGCTGATTTATATACATCTGTTTTCTGTTTTAGACATCTGTGTTTATAGCATGCCAATACTGTAACTGGAACAGTTGCTACAACAGGAAATGTCCATCCAACTTTGAACTTGCCAACAAATGTCATTGTTGCTCTTATCAGTGAGTAGTGAAAGAGGAAGACATTCAAATAATCAAATTGCTGGAAAATGCTCACTGCACATAACCAGAATGAAAAGGGAAAGGAAATATTTGTGGAAAGATAGTGATAGATGGAGTCATCTGAAAACTGATCACACAACAATTATCATCACTAACTCCTTGTGAGTTATTCCCTATTCATATTAATAAAAACATGGCACTTTGTAGAAGAAAATCTCAGCAAGTTCTCAGCGAGAACTTAGAATTTGTTCAAAAGTATCTATGGTTTAAAATGACATTAATCCTTTAAAATTATTGCAGAGGACTTACAGTTCCACTGAGGGTATTCACACAAGTACCAGCTGAAGAATTTAGGCCCACAGTATCTCTTAACCTTAAATGTTTTTATCTGCTATGCCTGTTTGAGAAAACCATCTTACAAACGGCATGCTATAAAAATTACTGAGCGAGGCTTTAGATAATTTTTTCCCCCCTTTTTGGTCATGTCCTCCATCTTCTGAAGAGCAGATGTGAGAGTCTCTTCTCTATCTTTTTCAAGAACATGATTCACAGTAAATAATAAGTATTATGGTACTTTAGTTTCCAATGATTCTAAGGCTTAAAATAGAGGCTTCACCTAAAGTTGAGTTCAATCAAGCGTCATCCAGGAGAAAAAAAGATACATTTTAAATGACCTAACTTTTCAAATGTTCTTGATGTGTAAAAATGGTTGCAGTGTTCCAGTTACAGTACTGACATGCTATAAACACGGCTGCCTAAAATAGAAAAGAGATGTTTTCAAAATTAGGCCAGACGCATAACACTGTGACAACCTACAGTAATGACAAAATCTACAAGATATAGGGTGCTTAATTCAGTCAGCTAAATCAAGTGTCTAGTGCCCTCTGAGACTCTCTGGTGTATCTGAAGCACTCACTTGGGGCTGTTCTCCATGCTTCAACTAAAGGAGTCCCATAGCCTTCTGGACTGGAGGGGCTCAAGCACAATACCACAAATGGCACTAGGTGCTCTATGTTTATAATGGAAACTCGTGGACTTGCACTTAAATCAGCATCTGCCCTATGATTTTAGAGAGAATTTTAACAAATCAGGAGTTGAATCTGCCTCTCACAATCCAAAGACAAAGCAAACTACACTAAATAGATTTCTCTAATCGATGAAGGGCTTCATCTTATTTGAGAAAACACAAGTTTCTGTCTTTGAAGCTGAATACCTTTGAGCAAACAATGCTTGGTTTTGAAGGCATCAAGTTGATTTTCCTGCATCCTAGGTGATTCTGGAGGGATGATATCAAATACATTTGGTGTATCAGATTAACAGTATTAGTAAGTGTGCCCTAGTCTGAGACTGGCAAAACAATGTGTTTCCATGGAAAGGGACGGGAAAGTAGTCAAACCTGTCCCATAAGAATGTACTTGTGCACATGTAAGAGGACCCAGAAATACAACTCAAACTGCAACCATTGTGCAGGTTGATTAGGGCAACTAGTTTTTAATTGTTTTCAAATTTACGTTCCCAGTTTGTGTGAAATAATCAAGCATCTGTCATTTTTTAAGCTGTGGCTCTCAAGATTTCTAAGACTTTTTTTGCCAACTCATCTGCAAAGTAGCAAACACTTTGTAGCATGCCTTCTGTGCATGTCTGCTGCTTCTTCTCTTTCTTTGTCAGGGCTTCCTTTGGTGTAAATTCAACTCTGAATAAATTTGTAGGTCACAGCAGAACTGAAGAGGTAAACCCATACAAAGTTGTAATGAGACTTGAGAAACAAACTGTAAGGAAACTTGAGATATGCAAAGACATTTTTTGTACTGCTAGCTACATCCAAATAAGCAATGACACAGATATACCATAGAAGAATATAAACAAGCAGCTACATTTATCTTTCTGTTCATTGACAACCTATTCCATTAAAATATGTGGTGGTTTAATTCAGAGCTTTAGTCTTTTAATTTCTCTTAAGAGAATCCTTTGATGCCAGTTTATCTGACAAGGCAAGACTTTAATAAACGAGGGAAAGAGCTTAGCAGACAGAAGTGTAATCAGTACACAGTGCAATTAGTCAAAGCTCTGTATCTGCTCAAAAAAACAACAGATAATAATGCAAGAAATACTCATTCTCTTTTCAGTTTTATGCAACTTGCACTTAAAAAACTTTACTGAATTATACAGAGATAACCTCCCCCCCCCGCCAAAGTTTAAGTGAAATAACTTCCACATATAGATCACCTTCATTGAAGGATGGGCAGTGTTCTTAAATCATACAAATACGTATATATAAAAGATAGCTCTAAGAAGGTATCAGTCAGTAAGGATTTGATACACTTTTGGAAATAAGAGATAGCAAAATAGAACAGATTGGTTTTCTCATTCAAAACCACTTTGTAAGTAGATGTAAAAGGGACTTATCTGGATAGTGATTTTGTAGACCCCCAGGACTGGATACGAATATGAGTAACATTATTAGATGTATCAATACTCCCAAGAATATTTTATTATGAGAAACTGTAGCTTATGATAGTACAAAACAAATGTTAGGGCATTCTGCAGTATGTATAATGATAGGCGTGACAGCCTACAGATTTTTCTACCACAGCCATTGAACTGAAATGAGACTATCCTATTTTAAATGTGGTTTTCTTAAATAATGAGGTCATTAAAAAAGAGCTAGAAGTAAAAGAGTAAACAAAAAAGTCTTGGATTGAGTGACCATGGGTTGGGCATATTGATTTAATTGAATAAAAGTATATCTGTAGCTAAAGTTCTGCAGCCTGACTCATTTCCCATCAGACTTCTCTTCTCTAGGGAGAATGTCATTTTTCAATAAGAGTTAAATCAGGATAGCTATCAGTAAGCAAGTGGGAAGGCAAAACAATGACTCAGAATAACATCCCACAGCAAACATTGAGGGTAGTTTGAAGATGAGTCACTGAAGAGGCTAGTTCAACCTCCTGAATTCACTGAATTGTTTTTAAAATGGACTGGGCCAAAAAAACCAAACCCAAACCCAGGCTGAAAAACAGAATTTCAGTCAAAAGTGAAACTCAGAATGGAAAAGGGATGGAAGGACTATTCAAAGGACTGATAATGAAGTAGAGAAGACAGGTGTCTTTACCGAACAGTGAAGTTCAGCTATGACTGACATTTGTGTATGCAGCCTGGTGTTTTAAATACCTTTTTCTTCAATACAATGCTTGAACCTGTTATTTAGATTAAATAATGTTTTCATTTGAAGGTAACTGTCAATTTTGCCTGTTCATCATCGATTACAGGCTCCCAAATGGAAGAACACAGTCATACCTGCTGGCTAAGACCAGTTGATCCAGACAGTATTGTTAACCAGGGTTCTGCCTGAAAACAAGAAGATTGGGTAGCACAAGAGATGGAGGATGAAAGAAGCTGTCTTCATATTCCTAAGAAAGGATTCTGTAGTGCCAGAAGGCCTAGGGAATGGTTTTGACCCTGAGGCCAGACAGCACTGAGTGGTTGTGTCCACATTACATAGTATTTGGCTCGGTGTAATTTTTTTCCCTGTGAGGAACCCCTGACTCGAGATGAGTATTTTTTGTTTGCTCTTTCCAGTTTATGTTGTATGCAACAATGTGAGGAATTGTAGCAGTCCATCAGAACAGTGTTACAGAATCATTGAATTGTCTAGGTTGGTAGGGACCTTTCAGATCATAGAGTCCAACCATAATGTGTTATTTCATATCATGAAATGTATCATGTATGTTATTTCGTACCATGAAACTGAATGCATCTATCACCTCCTCTGTGGTATGGCATGAGGGCATGGGAGTGTTTAGAGGTTGCAAAGCCTGGTGGGAGCATAATGTTGGAAGATGATGTACAGTAGAAGGAGCCCAGCTTGGTGAAGTCTTGTCCATGCTGCCTATTGGGAACAGTCTCTGGAATAAACTATCTTCTGACCTCTGCCTGGTGTTGTCTCAGGGGATATCCACTGGAAAAGAAAATGGTAGTTGAGGCTGAACAGAGGAAGTGGGTTTCACTCACTATGCAGGAGTTGCACAGGGGAGGTAGGTCTGTCATCTTCACCATCATCAGCTATTGCCTCATCCTCAGAATCAAAGGAAAATTATCCCGGGGTTTTTTGGAGCCCTATGGGATATGTCATTACATACACTTCAGATTGAGAAGCACTCTTCCACTTTGCTAGTACGCTGTTTGTCAGACCTTGCATCTGACTTGCTAGTAAGAAGGTGTGTCCCCTGTTCTTCAATTTACACACAGAAGGGTCTTAACCAGTTTTTGGTAGTTTAATCCCAATCCTAAAGCATAGTGCAAGCCAAAAGAAGCTTGATCAATGAGACAAAAAAAAAAAGTGACGATTTCATTAAATATATTTAAGAAGTTATTAATAATTTTTCAAAAACTGGTAAAAGACAAAGCACCATAACCTTAGCAAAAAAGAGATAGCCAAAATATGCATCTGTGGGAAATACGCGCTATGCAGCTAATTGGCATTGTATCGACAAAGTAAAACAGATATGGATACAATTGAAATAACCCATAGAAATATTTATTATCATTTTGTATATTTCATTACACTTAAGAATCACATGTCAAAGACATAAAGGCTTAATGAACTGGAAACTGGTTGTCCTACCTCAGGGCACTGTAATCCCATGCTAGGAATTCTCATATGTAATATAAATTTCTACTGACAGATAGAAAGAAAACATAAGAATAGCTAGTTAGAAATAAGTAAATTTACATGATGATTCTTTTGTTTAATGTGCATTCCCAGCGAGGAAAAAGACCCAATTCCAAGGAGTCATGCAGGTTCTCAGGAAGAACTGTTGGATGGCTCCTCTCTGTCATCCAGTTAGAGACCAAAGTGGAAAGACTAAGTCAGGAAACGACAAACCACAAAACTGTAGGGAGAGTACAGAGAAAAACAAGAAAGTGGAAAAAAAAAACCCCAAAAGTAAATAACTGGACAAACCAACTAAATATAGTGGAAACAAAGCATTATGGAAGAGTATGTTACAGGTACATGAAATAAGTGAGAGAGTAAAAATTATAATCAGACATATGCAAAAAGTCAGGCTCAGCTTGCTCCTCCCCAACAACATCTATTTCTATCCAGCTGTTTTCATGAAACTTGTAGAAACTTAATATATTCGATACATCTTCCCTCCAGGGGAAACAAACAGACATACCCCATGCTGTGTGTAATCATGAAATTTATGATAATATTTAAAATGAAATATATTTCATTATATCAATAGTGAAATCTTGTTGATATAGTTAACAGAATGGATTACAGCTGGAGTTTTTGACTAAAACAATCAAGATTAGCTAGCAATAATGGTTTATAGTGGTTAGGAAAGAAATCATAGAAAAACAGATTATCTTGAGTTGGAACGGAACCATAAGGATCAAATCCAGCTAGGATTTACAGAATTCTTCTGATTCTGCTTTTTTTTCCCTTTTAAAAAATAAAATCATATTCTAAATAATCGAATACAGAAATACTTCAACTCTATACCTAATAAAGCCAGTTCAAGTTATGTCAGCACAGCTTTTTCATTTAGAAAAGTCCAAAGATGAAAAAGTGAAAGATCATGCCTTGCAGAATTGGAAGGAACTGGATTTAGACAAGATGTGTGGAAATAAGTGATTTGAACAATCTCATTTCTGTAAAAACTTTAATTACCAGATTTGCTTAAATTACTTGGCAATTAGTGAGAAAATCAGATGGTAGCTCTGTGAGGCTAATGACCAAATATTCATTTGAAGTCCACTGCTGTCATGAAAAATCAAAGCCAAAATAACCTTCCTTGCACCTTCACATTTATTGATGCCTCAAGGGGGGTACTGTATTATTCATATGTTTTTAATTAAAAAAAAATATTTTGCTGAATTCCCTCGTCTCTATTAAGTGAGCTTATTAGCATTTTTCTCCATGGAAACGCTAAGAAGATATCTTTTCTCTATACAGGTATTTATTTTGATAAATATCATAAAACATATATTTCCAATTTTCTGATGCGCCAATTGGTTGAAATTGGCCAATATGATCAGAAAGTACTGGGTGAAGGCACAGGAGGTGTCTCATACGTTCAGGCATACACGAAGCTAGGACAAAAAAACTTGGGTACAGTGTCTTCACTCAACTATGGATTCTAGGTTCTGGCCTTACATCATGATATATTCAAGCCCATATGATCAAAATCTGAGTAGAAGATCAGAAATGCAATCACACTATAAAATTTCACACATCTCCACCCTCAAGGGGACACGTGGGAAATAACTGAAGTTTATCAAAGACGGGAAGAGGAAGAATGATAAAAGACTGTTGCTGGGCAAGGAATCCAACAGGGTATTCCTCAGAAAAGAATAGGAGACATTGGAATTTTAGTTTCTCAACAGATGCTCACTGAGGTCAGGCTAACAGAAACAACTTGTAAAGTGAATTTAGTAGAAAACTGTATCAGAAAACTGTATCTGTTTTAAATAAAATCATCACCTCTCAGCTTGCCCAATCATATTGCAACACAAATACACATATATAATTTCTGTAAAAAGGTGCAGTTATAGTGGGACCAAAATAGATTTTTGGTATGTATCCAAAAGACCAAGTAGGAGTCTCACTTCACACTCATGTCAAAGCTGACCTTCAGTGGCCCAACTCCAAGGGATGCAGGCTATCAGGTGGGGAAACAAAGCTGACTGGAATGTTGCCCATATACTGCCAGCTAAAAAACCGCTTATCGTTTAACCATTCTTACCCAACAAACTGCCTAGGTTTAAGACAGATTAATTTGTATGTTAGGAATAGCAGTGATGCCATTTTAACCATTATTTTAGAAATTCCTAACCATTAGATAATGGCTCACCATGCATTTATGAAATGATTCATGCTGCCATCATGCTGCCTTTCCAAGTCTTCTGGAAAATACTATTTTTTGTAGCATAAAGAGCTCAAAGCACATAGAGATCCCAGTAATACATCAATGCCTTAATATGCCTTCTCTACTGCAATATACAGGATATTCTAAAAACACACAAAAAAGAGGTACCCTGCCTCAACAGATCTTGCAGTTGACTTCAATATGATCCAATCTTGCCTTTGTAGCAGTTTTTAGCACTTTTTGTGCTCTTCTGTAACACTGCATGAGAGAAAGCACTGCATACTCAGTTGGGTCTGTACTGAAGGTAGTGCCCCATGCTACAGAACGTGTGAACATCTGCCACTAGCTTCAATGCAGTTCTATAATTAATTAATTAATGTTTAAAGTACTTTAAAAAGTGCTGTATGCTATTATTGCTTGTTGATAGCTTATGATGTGTGCATTAAATGAAAATCTTTCTGCTAATTCATGAAATCTCAGAATGAATCTTTTGCTGAACCATTCAGATATTGGAACATTTATCCTACAGGTAAACAGAAAAGAAAAGCAGGTTATTTGTCTCCAGCATATCATCTGTAAAATGAATGGATTTTTTCTTTAAATTTAAGACAAGAAACATGAGCTAAAACAAGATGAATTTTACTTATTGTGTGATATAAATTTTTTTTTTTTACTTCTAACAAACATCTTCCATTACCGAATACTGAATCACTTTTCATTAATAGTAACTAAATGCACCATTGACAGTTTTCAGTTGAGTTAATTGGTACCAGGTCAAATGCTCTCTGTGACTCTCTGTCAAACGTCATGGATTTAACTACCTGGAATACACAGAGCATGCTGGTAATCTCAAGTGCTAGGGCAATTATTTGCTGGATTTCAACAGAAAATAATAAACCGACTATCAGAGCAAAAACAGTCTCTTGCTTCCTCAGATGAGACCTAGATTTGAAAAAAGATCAACTCAGTTTCTTCATTTTCCATCACTGAAGAAGGATCATTTAGGTTTAGAATTTCTAGTTATTAAAAATGGTTATCAGTTTTATTGTAAAGTGCATTGATTTTTAATTTTGTGAGAATAATGTATACACAGAAAAGATGCAAAAGAATTTTGATCATTTAATAATCTTTTTTTTTTCGGGGGGGGGGGAGGAGGTAAAAATGGGCTTCATTTCACAACCTCACCATTACTAATATCAAGAAGGGGAAGCAGAGAGACAAATATTTTTCTATCTAGGATGGGACTGTGTATTAATTTCCCCAAGGAGCTTTCTCAGAAGTAATTTCTAAATTTTAAAAATCAGTTTTAACGGTTGCTACCATTTCAGAGTGGATTAGCTACATTGATTCGTATGTTTGTTTTCGTATTTTCCTACTAAGGTTGTTAATGAAGAACTTTAATATTTTTTTCTAGATTTTCTAAGCTTTTGTCTTTTCAAAATCCTGATTTTCAAAATTCCTTTGGTTCCTTTTCATAGAAGCATCCAAGTCCTACTTCTGGAAATACATGGGAAGAAACAAATATGCTTCTTTTTTCAAATTAGTATGTCTTTCCATTAGAAATTTTGTGAGTATCTCTGCATTTCAAGACGGCAAATGTGAAATATTTGAAAGCTGAGTTTTGGTACTGCTTGGCTTTAGCAAAATATTGCTTTTTGCCTGTCACTTTTACATTTTGCCTCCCAAGTAGATCAAGTAGTCTAGTAAAATCTGTTTCTAAGTTTACATGAGGCATGAATTCTCTGGGGCTTGAGGCATGCTCTCCCTAAATGCGCTGACAAGAGTGACTGCGCAGTGTTGCGCACACACGTGTGCATGCACACACACACACNAATGTGAAATATTTGAAAGCTGAGTTTTGGTACTGCTTGGCTTTAGCAAAATATTGCTTTTTGCCTGTCACTTTTACATTTTGCCTCCCAAGTAGATCAAGTAGTCTAGTAAAATCTGTTTCTAAGTTTACATGAGGCATGAATTCTCTGGGGCTTGAGGCATGCTCTCCCTAAATGCGCTGACAAGAGTGACTGCGCAGTGTTGCGCACACACGTGTGCATGCACACACACACACACACACACA
>VYZM01012854.1:144844-163927 GCA_013398915.1 Dromas ardeola
AGTCCCTCACCACTCCCAGAGTAAAGAATTTCTTCCTTATATCTAGTCTAAATCACCCTCTTTCAGTTTAAAACCATTACCCCTTGTCCTACCGCAACAGGCCCTATTGAAAGGTCTGTCCCCATCTTTCTATAAGCCCTCTTTAAGTACTGAAAGTCTGCAATAAGGTGACCCCAGAGCCTTCTCTTCTCCAGGCTGAACAATCCCAACTCTCCCAGCTTGTCCTCATAGGAGAGCTGTTCCATCCCTCTGATCACTTTGTGGCCTTCCTGTGGACCCACTCCAACAGGTCTTTCCTGTGCTGAGGGCTCCAGATCTGGATGCAGTACTCCAGGTGGGTTCACACCAGTGCAGAGTAAAGGGGTAGAATCCCTGACCTGCTGGCCAGGATTCTTTTGATACAGCCCAGGATTCTGTTGGCGTTCTGGGCTGTGAGAGCACATTGCCAGTTCATGTCCAGCTTCTCATCCACCAGTATCCCCAAGTCCTTCTCTGCAGGGCTCCTCTCCATCCCTTCATCCCCCATTGTGTATTGATACCAAAAGTTGCCTGTCTCAGGTGCAGGACCTTGCATTTGGCCTTGTTGAACCTCAAAAGGTACACATGGGCCTACTTCTCAAGCTTGTTCAGGTCCTTCTGGATGGCATCCCATCCCTCAAGTGTGTCAACCATACTACTCAGCTTGGTGTCATTGGCAAACTTGTTGAGGATACACTCGATCCCACTGTCTATGTCACTGATGAAGATATTAAACAGGTACTGGTCCCAATATGGACCCCTGAGGGACACCGCTTGTCACCGATCTCCATCTGGACATTGAGCCATTGACCACTACTGTCTGGATGTGACCATCCATCCACCTTCTATTTAGAACAAAGAGGATATTGAAATGGACCTAATTTGTAATTTATGCAGGATTTAGCACATGACTATATCCCAATATACACTACTTAGACAATCCTTATAGGGAGTCCTGAGAAAGAAAGGTGAGGTGGTGATAAACAACATTCTGAAGGATTTTCCTCCCAATGACACTATGCTGAGACATTTCCTTTTCAGAGTTACTTCTATCTGTACTCCTTCTCTCATTATGAATTTCAGAAGCATTATCTTTGATTAGATGTACTTATATATTATATCTATGCTAACTATATATGTTAATTATGCAAATACAAAAATGTAAAAATGTATTACAGAAATCCACGATGTGACTGTAAGAGTACTTTTTACTGTGATTTAGACTTCTTCCATTAGCAGTCCATCATTTTTCACAACGTCTTAAGAAGTCTTCTAAATTATTCAGCATTGCAGTAATAATACTAAATTTTATAATATGGAGTCATTGTTAGGTATCTTGCAAACTTGCATTGCACTTCTATCTAATACGGGTCTTCAGGACTGTTAGTTCCCTGTTTACCATTCAGCCCGGCTATAAGTCTGTAACTAGCTGTGGCTATGATTTAAAATATGGTTTCCTAAATACCAGCAAAAGCAAGCCAAGATTCAGGCTTTGTCATAAAGGTTTACATAGATCTGACTTGAAAAGTTTACTATTAAGGAAACTTACAGCTTATACTTAAGCACTCAAACAAATGCAATTATTTCAATTCTGAGTACCATGATCTCAAACCTCCTGTCATCTCACAGAATTGTCATCTCTGATTTTAGTGTGCAGGCCGGCCGAACTATGCAACAACATGCCTAAAGGGAAAATCTGAAGTAATGACTAAGTAATGATTGCCTAAGCCAATCATGAACTGGAATGCTGAGAAATTGAGAGGAACTTAAGCATCTACTCTTTATTAAAGATCAATGTCTAAATCTAGCCAGGTAGGCAATTCTTTCTGACTGAGATACCTTGGTAGGAATGCTTTCCTACTAATTGCCCAGAGATTAGTCTTCTGTTAAGAAGAAAACAACATTATGTGTAACAGAATAGCCAATATCTTAGTAGTTAAAGCTCCTCAGTTAAGTAATGTGAAAGTCAGTGTCAAAATCCTATTTCATCCAATTTGAAGCAGAGACTTCATCAACAAAAATAGTGCTAAAATCATTGGAGGTCTGAATAGCACAACCCCTTTGTCTTTCAGAGGTCTTCTTGTACTCCTTTAGTGTTTTTAAATACCTATATCCAAAAAAGGTATTTTGGTCTCAGTTACATACACCACCAGTGAGGACTCTAGCCTCTAAGGTATAGTTCTGGCCCAAAGAATACTTTGTTAGTTACAGAAAATGGAAGAATTTCAACATGAAGGACTGAGATTCTCCACCTTCTCAATGATGTTCCACTTAGGGCATTTGCCCAAGATACAGGTTCGGATCACTACCTTACATCAAGCAGACTAGGAATCTGATTCAAAATCATCTCAAAAGAGCTCACAATTGATGTAGGCTTTTGCCCAGCAGCTTTCTGTTGTATATGTAACATTTCATGAATAAGAGGTCTGATATAAAATCCTGGCAGGACAGGGTTCTGATCCTCAGTTTCATGAACTATGCCATCAATTTAATTTAATTGACTGTGGGACAGCATCAGTGTTTAGATATCTTTCCACCTGCTCACTATCATATAGCCACTGGTGCAAATATCAGTGGTGGAGAAAGGGACTTTGAAAGGTAAATTAGATCCTAAGTATTTTGTAAATCTCATCCATAAATTGAAATTATTCCTGGGCTTGCAGAGGACAGAGATTTCAGAAGACTTTTTTTCCATCTCTTCATCTCTGTTTAGAGTTTGACAAAAACAACATGAAATACACTTTTAATCAATGTGAATGGTGTTGCCCCACTGGAATATATTAGAACATATATAAAACAAAACAAGTTCTATTAAGTTAATATATAAAGGACATATCATGCCCTTGCATTTAATGGACACTTTCTTTCTTTGATCCTTAAATATTCTGCAGGCATGGCCTTGTATGCAACAGTCCCCTTAAATATTGTATATAAATTTAGTAAATTTTTGTTTGTTTGTTTGTTTGAGTTATATGCCTTTTTGTATGGGAGAATTGCAGAACCAATTTAATTGGAACTGGATTTTTGGATTTCTGTCCAGAAAATTGACTTGTCTAAGTAGAATTTATCACCTTCTCCCGACACAATGAAATAATAATAATACAATAATAATAATGCAGAGATTTCTTAAAAGCTCTGCAAATTATAGAAAGAGTTTTTTCAGCTCTGCTACCATCCACTGTTCACATTCCCCAAAGCAACAGAAAATGACAACCAAACACATCCAAATAAAACCATTTGTACAATTCATGAAACAGTGTAGAACGCAACTTGCTCTTGAAATAAATAACAGTTTTTCTGTGATTAAAAAGCAGTTTGATTTCTATTCCAGATCACTCCCACACACTTACAAGGAGCCTGCTGTATTTTTTGAAGTGCAGAAGATAGTAGGATTTATGTTTCTTCCAGCTGCACATGAGCACAAACCACATGGAGCCAAATTTCTTTTTATTGCAACTCTTGTTAATGTAAGGGAGTTTACCTACTACATAAAATGTCCATTACTGGTTCCAATTCTACTGACATGACAAAGAGAATAATTTACTTAAACACATAATTGGTAATGATACTCACTTAAACCTATACGTTTATCTTGTAATACATCCATTTAATATATAGATTATTTTGTTTCTGAAGCCATGAAAAAACTCTGCCTGATAGAGTTTAAACATGGAAACATTTCCCCCCTTTAATCCAGGTATAGTTCCTTCGTTGTTTCAGATTGCTTTCAAAATTTATTCTTTGATCCAGTCTTGTTACAGCCACAAGTATTAAGAGCCCTTCATATGATCTCATTTTTGACTTGGTTCAAGTGAAGATATAATTTTAGTTAAACCAGTGCAAATTTTGTATCTAGACAAGGCCTATATTCCAACTGTTAAATATTTTTATTGGTAATAGTATGACTCAAGGAGATACCACTGATGGCTTATAATTCCAAGTGAGAACATTCATGCTTTCTCATTCTCCTTCCAGCCATATCTAACACTTTCTAGTTTTCAAGCATTGCTCATTTGACATGGGATATTAAGTAGTGACAAGAAATGTAATATCCTTAATGCCATTTTTACAGAGGTATTTCCAAGACCACTGGTCATTTCTTAACAGGTCACAAAATTTGGCTGAATTACAGGTTATTAGATCATGTATTTAGTACTAACAATTTCATTTGCTTTTGCATTTCCCTTTATTGTTCTTGCTGGAACGATACTATTTTTGAGAAAGTATTTTTTTTTTCATGAGGTTTTTTTTAGTTTTACTGAAACTTGTGTTTGCTATTCTGAATCCATCTTTTTGCAGCTTTGCTGGTGTAAATTCAATTTTTCCTCAAGGAAGTTACAGCCAGGAAATATTTACACAGATATTCCAAAGATGGAACCTTTTCTTTAGCTCTCTTTCCAAATTTTCTTCAGAGCTTGAGATCAAATGTCTGCCTGCATGTACAGAGTAGAAAAAGAAATAAAAAAGTCTGTAGGTATTTGATTGATGTTGGGCTTAAAGATGAACAGCATTCTTCACACATCCAACCTAAGGATCTATCTTCCTAAGGGAATAAAACACCACAGAGCAACAGAGGCTGCACTCATCTGTGGCAACAATGATAACTTGAAAGCTTTTCTTTGGTGTGCAGGGGAAAAAAGTCCCATTTGGGGATGTAAATACTTCATTCATATTAGACAACAGAAAATAAGTAACCCTAAAATAACCCAGATAGAAAATAAAATACATTGAACTGCTTTTACCTTTTCTATATATGCCCAAATTATCTTGTCTAAAGATTTATGGTTTTAAAAAGAATGAGCTGGTACTTTCCCAAAGTAAAATATCCTAGTTTAGTGCTCACAATACCTTTATTGACAGGCTCCATTAGGAAAACGTCTTCTCATGTTTCCACTTGTTTACTTTTTCCTTTATTAGGGCTTCTTCCACCTTTTGTCCAGTCTTACTTCACGTCTGTTTCAGCTGTGCAATTCACTTCTATGTTTCTCATAGTCTAATGATAATCTTTTTTTGCATCCTGCTTGTATCCTTCAGTTCATCCTCTACTCACCAGAAAGCTACATAGAGTTCGTGTCATCAAAAGCTGAGTTCTGCAGATGTAACAACAAGAAAGGTGATGCTGTTGTCCCCACAGCCCAAGTCAGTACTCATACAACTCAATACCTATCAGCACAAAACAGGAGTTAGAAGAAAAGACAGAAATATTCACACTAGACAGAAAACAGTTTGGGTTTTTTTGCAGGCAAGATAAGGATGGATTTGGATTGTTTGTGATTATTTGAAACAAGTTTTCCCGATCCATACTACATTTCTTCTGTTCAGTATATAATCTTCTCTCCCAAAAGAGAGGACATCATCCTGCAAATTATTAAATTTCATTATAAAGTTTGAGAAAGTTAAAAACATCACACAGAGGAAATCTGTACAAACTTTCTTTACTGACTTGGTGGTTTTCAGGTGATCAAAATACCTCTAATGCTATGCTCTAGTACAGTGCACAACAACATTCATTAAGGCATGCTGAATAAAGATCTGTAAGTAAAATTGTAATGCTACTTTACAAAAATGAAGAGGAATAGACACATATTTCCCACAGGTACAGCAGCACTCCTCAACTGTCCAAAACCCTTTTTGGACAAGTCTGAACTCACTCTTTTGAGGGGCTTGATCATTCAAGTTTTTTGAGATGAGAAATCTGCTTCTTGTACAGCATGTTATTTTTATCTGTGTTGAGAATGGTTTGTTTTGGGTTTATTTTTGCTTTCTTTTTTTTTTTTTTGGTCTTAATGTACTGCACAGACCACTTCATAGGGAAAACTACAGTATCATGTAAAAATTAGAAGCGACAATAAATGTTCGATTTTTCCTCTGCATAAAACCCCCTAAACAGACCAACCCACTCCCAAACTTCACACAGCTAAAACAAGTTGCTTCTAAAGGACTGAATTCTGATACCACTGCATGTTCCGAACATGCCACTAATCCACAATTAGACTCATCATCTTCAAGAGGGAGGGGTGCCGCAGTAGTTATTGAAAAAGGATGTCCAAGTACGGTCCAAGAAAGAGGCAAGTGTGATGTAAGAGTACATGCAAATGAAATTCAAGCCCTGTAGCTGTAAATGTCATCTTGTGTTCAGCAAAATTTGAATATGAAAGATTTCGTTTTCTGCTCTATTTGCTGTCTTGGTGCAGAAGATATAAATATACTGGGAAGAGATGATTAATTTGTTTTGAAAAGTGATACATCCGATGCCTTATTTGCTGACCATCTAGAATCATATTCTGACACACTTAAACTCCCGCTGATCAGTATTTTACTTTGAGAACAGTTTCATTGATTTTTGGTCTGGCCCCGAGTCCAGGGAGAAAAGTGCCTAGTGTGTGTTCTGATTTGGTTTTGCTTTACATCAGTGATGCAGAGGAAGGACAACTGATATGTCATTTAAAAAGAAGTGATGTCAAGTCAGCATGTTTTGCTCTGCTCTTCTCCAACTTGCTGAAGAGTCACAAGGGCATATTTAGACTTTGGAAGTTTGAAAACTCTTTCTTGAACTCCAAATGAAGACTAGGTATATGAACGATCTCCCTCTCCCCCTCCCTCCCTTCCTCGCTCCCTCTCTCTAAATACCAGAGCAAGTGCTACTACTTGAGATGCTGGATACATGCCTACAATGAAGGACACAACAAACACGAAAAGAAAATCACAGTGATGCAGATACAACTTATTTCCACTGTAACCATGGTTTCATCAGCGAGTACTTCTATTGTTAGTACACCATTCTAAAGGCAAAGAGGAAAACAGCAGGTCTTTCTGATAACAAGACAGATTTGAATCCAACATGACAGAATGTCTTACATAAGGAAGACACAAGACTTAGGGGATTATATTATAGTTCTCATTATTGTCAGGACATTCCTGAATTACTGAAAAAAAATCACATGCTTGAAAACACTATATGCCTTAACTGATTTCCTAATACTTTGTAGAATACCCTGAAATCATGAAGACTGCATCATGCAGCAAAAAGCTAAAACAGGACAATATACGCAGATATTTTCTACTACGATCATTAGTATTGTATATGCTCATCAAATATTTTCTTTCAGTCACTTGATCAAGTAGTTTTGGATTAATTTAATGAATTTAAACTACATTCATTCCCAAATAGACTTTTTATAGCAAGGTATATTAATACATTTGGAAGATATTTCTGTTCCTCTTGAAATTTTATCTGAAACTTGGAAAACTACATCTTTAATCCCCACAGTTGGTATCTACTTCAGATCTAATGGCAAGGATTAATGCAATACAGAATGAAAAGTAAAACCAGTGAGGGAAGTTGTCAGAAGGAAAATAGCATTTATGTTTCCTAGAAAGACTGACTACGAAATAATTACACTTAATACAGTAAGAAGGCTGAAAATTCAAGCACTCAGATGGCAAGAAATCCCAAACATTAAGACAGAAGCAACTCATGGGGAGTATTAGCATAGCTGTATTTTACTATTCAGTATTTTTAAAATCCCCTTTATGAGTTACCTATAAATATGATGGGTCAAAAGAGTCAACCGAAATCAAATAGTCAGGGTTGTAACTTGGTAAGAAAGTTTTATCCCTTTATATTCATACCAATGAAAGTCATGACAGACTCCACCAAAGCAATGTTAAGTGTTTAGAAATTCTGCAATAGGAGTTTCTGTTTGTCATCTGCAGAAGAGATGTGGGTTGTGGGACAAACAGCTTACATAAGCCTCAGAACTGCTGACAGACAGACAGACAAACAGTGGTGTCTCGATTTTAACACTTGCATTTTGGAGGTGGTATTTTACAACACATAGATGATGTGTCTTTAGGCCAGTCTACCTGCTCTGGAGTTTAGTGTTCGTATGGAGAAGTTAGGACAAAGGCTTAACTATTTCTCATGCTATTTTTACTTTCTTCCCTAATTCTCCCAGGTTGATACTGTGATTTCAGTCTCCTTGGAACTGTTTCATCCAGGTTCAGACGCACTGACCCACGTTTAAAAGGAAAACAAAACAATATGAAAGAAGACAACTTAAGTACTCACCAGTTTTTTTCACAAGCATCACTCCAGTTGTCCTTATTCTGTCTCTTTCCTCCTCTCTACTCAGGAGTCCTAGTTAAACTCCAGGTTTGACATGCCTATCACTTCAAATCTGAGAGTCATAAGATTGCATGAGAGTAAATTTATTTTTAAACACACTATGAAACTCTCAGGTTCCATTATGTTGCGGAAGAAGTCTTGAAGATGCAACTAAATGTAACAAATACAGCAGTTCTGGTCTAGTGGGAGGTGTCCCTGCCCATGGCAGGGGGTTGGAACTAGATGATCTTTAAGGTCCCTTCTAACCTAAGCCATTCTATGATTCTCTGAATATGTGCAGAAAACCTGAAACCCAATTTCTAAAATCCGTCACAATCAGATACAGCCAGAGAGGAGCGTGTGGACCTCACAGCTGTGTGCCTTCTGCCATACCACGCTTCAGACAGTGCTCCCGAGAGATGGAGGCGAGAGGCCTCCTCATCCCGCCCCTCTCGCACGCGTACCATGGATGTGCCTCCCTTCAGCTCAGTATATTGCTGGGGGGGGACCTAGCGACAGCGTGGCAGCAGCGACACGAGAAGATAAGATGCCTCTCTGGAGGTGAAAGGCAGAAGAACGTCCCTAAGTGAATGCCTGGCTTGTCCTGAGAGGGGTCCTTCAAGAGCCATTGCCTGGGGTTGCATGTTAAGGCTGTGGAGAGTGGCCATAACAAAGCACCTGGCCAAAAGGAGCAGTGCTGGGGTCACAGGCCCGGTGACACCTCCCTCCCCGCCGCCCGCCAGCTTCTCCCTCACACAGCTCGGCCACCTTAGATGCACCCGCACTTTACAAGAACAACAACAAAGCTGCGTGTCCTTCAGTCTCTTATTTAGTTTGTTCCTCATTTATGTGGCTCACTATTTAAAGCGTTCAGTCTTTGTGTACAGTCAGTATGAAGTTATTTGTAAAAATAATGTGTGGTAAATTGGCAGACAAGTACAGTTTAAAATATAGACAATCTGTTGAGTGCTTTAGGAGAGCTGCCATAAAATTTCATTTCTTACATTATAATATGTTTAACATTTTATGCAACATAGTACTTCAAGAAAAAAGGGTAAAATGAATCAGTAAAGATTCTTTGAAAATGCCTTGCAAGGAAGAACGCAGAGGGTGACTGGCAGGACGCAGCGGGGGCCGGGGCCGGGGTGGCAGGGACTGCCCCTGGATGGCAGGGACTGGCCCGGGGGGGCAAGGACTCCCCCGGGGTGGCAGGGCCCGCCCCAGCCCCAGCCAGGCGCAGGGCAGCCGGGGGGCACTGGGGCAGCCCCAGCCCCGGGCCTTGGGCACCTCCGTGGGGACGGGTGGGCCCAGCTCGGCGGGGCCCATGGCTGGGCAGGGCCGGGCTGTGGGGAGCTGGAGAGCAGCCCTGCTGCGGCATCGCTGGCGTGGGGGCTGAAGGTCCCGCAGGGACTGACATGGGGTCCTGCGCTGGGGGCTGGGTGAGGGGAGCCTGGGGAGGGGTCAGGGACAGTCAGGGCTGATGGTGCCCTTGGGGCCCTGGCTTATTGGGCTCTCAAGGGACAGAGAAGTATCTACAAACAGTGGCATTTTAACCTTTAAGAAAAGAAAATCTATAACTGATATTGTATAATTCGCAGAAAGAAATCTTCAGTGTATTTTTCCAGGGTGGATTTGATAGCATTGTGGTCTGATGAGTTTATGGAATAATAAGATTCCACTACTTGCGCTGGGCTACAGAAGATTGCAAATATCTTATAATATATTTGGGGCCTGAAGGCCCTGACAGCAGCTATTAACAAATACTGATAACCTTCTACTTAGATTCACCGCTTGTTAGAATTCCATAAAGACTGAGGAAGCAATAATCATTTTCTACACTCAGAAATTAATATGGGAGTCAACATACCAAGTTGTTCAAACACATAAAGAGAATAACAATTGTTTTTGTAATTGTAATTAAAAAATTAAACAGACATAACCAATGATTCATTTGAACATCTAAACACAGTGAAATCCAAAGGCCGTTGAGGCTAAAACCCATGCCCACGTAGAGCCAGAATTTCATCCCAGTTTTTTACACCAGTATCTAGCATACAATGTAGTCTCTTTGTGTTGTCATCATTCTGTATTAAAAGCTATCTCAAGAAAAGCAGCAAGTCTACAAAACATTCTTACTTTATTTAGTTAAAATGAATAGGCTTAACTCAAAACTTAATAGGTTTGATTTTTAGGAAAGTAAATGGCCTTTTTTGTTCAGATGTTTCTTAGTTAGATCTTAAGTAACAAATGCAGGGGGAAGAGAGTAGTTGGGGAGCTTTCAGTACCTGGAAATACCCGGAAACTGGCAAAAAGCTCAACATATTTTTAAGGTCAAGATCTGCAGAAACTTTCTCCATGTCTAAGTATATTATTTACTATTGGTTAGCATTAAGACTCTATTGTTTTTTGTGTTCCACATGTATAGGTTTTCCTTTATCTCTAAAATATCTTCTGCCAAACTCAGTTTTCTTTAATCTTTTTGAAGAAAATAAATGTTTTTCCCCATGTGCTTCTGTAGCATTGAAGATCCATAGCAGGGAAGTTCTCAGCTTTGTAAGACCTAATTGGCCCCACCATACTCTTCAGGTCTGAGTTAAGTGTCAGGTGATGAGGTATCCTATTGCTTCTGATGAGATTCAGACAAGAAAACAAGCTAAGGAGAGTTTGTCTATGCCAAACAGTAGGAGATGCTCGGAAGGAACACAGGGTTAAGTCTAGTATTCTAAGGGGGCCATACAGCACTGTGGGGTGAGGGCTGTCAATAAATATTTATTAAATCAGGTGATGGGAAAAGAGCATCCTGTACTTTGTCAGTGCCTTGACCACCGAACTGTGACGCTAGTGGTAGTCATTGTCTCTACTCTACTCTCTCCCACTAGCAGAATGAGAATTATGACATTCATCTTTTTAACAAAGCTTCAATTTAATTGGAAAATAACTGACTAATTGTATTAATCATGCTATGAATGATAACGGTTGTTTTTTTTCTTTCTGAGAATGCTAGGTAAGACGTACTCATTGGTTAACTATATAACTCTCATACTTTCCTGTTGGTGTTTAAAACAATTCCTATTTCTGCAGAGTTTATTTTTTACTTTAAATTGAATATTTTCCTCCTTTGTAAATTTCAGATAGTCTTTTTCCTATCATTTGAAAGATTTTTAGAATAGTTATCTAAGTGTATTAGATTTGATTTGCCTTTATCTCAACAAATGAAGATAGACAGAAATGGACTACTTGGAAGCAAAAGGTAGAGTTGCTTTTAAAAAAAAAGCTTACTATTAATATCTATTAATGGTCATATTCAGTAATAAACTGGAAAATTATTCTTACCAAAATGAAACAAATGCTAAAAAAGCAGGACCGAAAAAAATCTCCAGGATATAAAGGAGACATGGAGAAGTAGAATGTGAAAAAAAGGTAATTTCTCAGGTGTGTAAAAATTTCGTTCTAAAATGGAACTTCTCTTGGTCACATTTTATAGTAAGATTTGCTCATTTTCATGTGATTAATATTGAAAAAAATACTTAAATAATATTTGGGGATTTGATAAATTTATCTGGAAATTTTCTGGAGAATTCTTACTGCATTGACATTTTGTAGGTATGATTTTTTTAAAAATTCTCTTGGGGATCTGTTGGTAAGTGGGTACGTGAGTATGTGTGTGTGCATGAAATGTGACAAGTCTCCTCAGCTGGGATCTTGAGTTCTGCAAACAATGACTTTTTTGTTCATCTCTGCTCTTCTGCTTGCCTTTCCTTTCCTCCTTCTGTTAACTAATGGCAGGAGAAGTGTGAAGCTTGTCATGCATACAGATGTTAAGAAATCTTTGCCATGACTGAAAATAGTTTTAAAGTAACAAAATAAATTGCTAGCAGCAATGAACATAATTAGCAGAAAATATGACTCACTTAAAAGGTAAAACTTGGAAATATTGTATTTCTCCCTACTACTGAATTTCTAGTCCGTTACAATTTTCTACTGTGAATTTTTATTCAGATAATTGAAAAAAGTGAATGAACATTTTCATACTTTTCATTAAATATAATGGGCATTAAATAGCACTAAAAATTATAAGCAAAAGTAACACATTTGATAATAATATATTATGTCAAGTGTGCTCTAGAATAGCTTACCTTCTGTCTAATGTAACCCAAAATAATGTAACATATAGACAGCAAAATAAAGAGTACAGTCAACATAACTGAGTTTTATGTAAATTTAAATTTGTACTGCTTCACGATTAATGACACCACAAGCACTCATGGTGCTTTGTTCATAGATGTGTGATTGTTCACGTTACTGTATAAGTGTATAGTACAGAAGAATCTAAGTACAGAAAAGAGGAAACCTAAGAGCCATTTGTCGGTATGCAGTCTGACAAGGGGAGAGGCTGAAAACTACCAACCCTCTTGCAATGTAGCTAATGCTGTTTGGGCCACATTATGAAATACATTCTTCTGGTTGCAAGAACAGTAGCATGCAAGCCACTTTAATTTTTCTCTCACTTTTTCTCTTTTTTTTTTTTCTTCTTTTCTGTAATTTTTTTTATTACCATTTGAGATTCTTTGTCAGGTATATTTTGTGGGCAGCAAACTCAATAGGTAAATAATAAAATGGCTTGTGTATGAAAACACACATGAGTACACAACCTTCTAAATCAAGGAACTAGGTGTGGCTTTTTGTAGCCCTGCACCTTCGACTGTTTTTCTCTTATTGATGATTGTGAACCTAAGCTTGTGCCATAAATATGTATGGTTCATATACTGGCTTCTCTTTCTCAATTTTACACTAATTAATAAAATACTTTGCAGTGATGGAACTCCAACAGTCAGTCTTCTTTTTCTGGAAACCTCTCCAAAGTACCTGGTTGTTAACAGGGCTGTTAAACTCTACAGTGAATAAAGAATCCAGTTTATTTTTCTTGGTGTTTTTTGTTTTTTTTTAAAGGCCTGATTTCATAATTATCCTTATGTACTAAACAAAATGAATTTACATTGTCCAGAAAGCAAGCAAACTACTTACCTTTGCTTTAATGTAATTACTTTAACCGACAATTTGCACCAAAAAAAAACCCAAACCAAAAACCCAGCCCAAACCTTAAAACAGCGAGAAAGAGCCAGTACATGTATATGGTAAAGCTAAAAAAATACCTTGGTGGAGAAAAAATTCAAATTGTATTGTTAAATTTTGTACTGTAGGCATATGAATTATTTATTAAAAAAAAAACAAACAAAACCAAACAAACATTAAAAGCACCTTATTTTGCACACCTGTGATGAAGATTTCACAGCCATAACACAGCCCAATAAACAACTCAGCATTCTTTGAGACTTTTTACACACAGTAGGAATGAACAACAGCAGATGTTGGAATGTAGTGCTGGAATCTCCGAAACTATTGACTTTGTCTATTGACAAAGAAAGGCTTTATTCTGTTGGCAACTGATTATCTTCTGAAATTCTTTCCTAGTACCAGAAGTTACCATTCTCTTAACTGCACCAAAGTGGAAGTGGACATGCTTTGGCCACACATGAAAGTGATTGGTTGAAAGGCGGTTGAAAGTGAATCTTTAAAATAAAGATAAACAGATCATTTTCTATGAAAATCTGTTTAACATTCCAGGTAAGGCATTTAACCTGTCTGGTTCCTCATATCCCATTCTGTAGCATAATATTCATATACTTTTGAAGTAATTCACAAAGTGTTTTCACTAACATCTGTTTTAACTAGCATCTCTTGTGCATTTTTTTCTTTATCTTGTCATAGGCAGAAGGTGTACAGTGAAGTGTCTTACTTCAGCATGTTTTCTTGTGTGCCTGTGTTTTGGCATGTTTATACACTGCTACATTCAACCTAGCAGCTAAGCAAATCCTATGAGTGTCCTTCATCTTATTATTTTTTGCTGAGCAGATGAGATTTCTCCCAATAATGAAACATTCTGTAATAATAAAAGAACATAACTGTCAAACCCCAAACTTTAATTAATCTAAACTACAGACATTCAAAAACCCCATGGAATATTTGAAAGTATTGAGAATCAGAACTTGTTTTAAAATTCCATATCCCCATGCTTAAAATCCAGAATGAGGAGTGGAGTGGACATTTTGGCTTTCTCTGAGTAACCTGTCTAGCTGAGCAGCCATATTGCACCATAGTGCAATACTTACAGCTTGCTGATCATAGAAGGATTTTTATCCAGATGAATAGCACTTTTGTAGCTAAAGCTGAGAGGTTATGAAAGTGTGAGTAGTTGAAGCTATCTCATTCACGTTACACTTGAAATAGAGTTTACTGGCAATCTAGTGACTGAAATTTTAATTTGAATACTGCTTTGCATGGGTTTAGTGTAAACCAGTTTGATTTATTTGTGTGTGAAGGAGCCAGGCGTGACCTGAAACACCTGTGAGACGCCTCAATGTCTTGACATTTTCAGATGGAGGTCATTGGTCTTTACGTTCTTATCTTTTTCAGGTTTGTGACAGAGCAAGAATCCTGGGGTG
Organism: Dromas ardeola; assembly: GCA_013398915.1. NCBI lineage: Eukaryota > Metazoa > Chordata > Aves > Charadriiformes > Dromadidae > Dromas > Dromas ardeola. Next base: position 159,473 of record VYZM01012854.1, read on the forward strand.
GAAAGGCAGACTAATGGTGTTAGTTAGTTTGTCATGATGCTGACTATGATGGCTGTTTTATTGCCAATGGTGGTATAGATTGGATTGTTTCTTAATTATAAGATCTTTCATCAGCATCAGTTATGGTTCATGTTACTCTTTGCTGATTGCTCTCATCAACATCTAATTTGTGGTCCTCACTTGGCTTTGGAACTAGTTCCTCCTTCTTTAACTCACACCATGTGATGAAGTGGAATATGAATTGAATGACCTTTAACGAATCCATTATGATGATGAACTTCAAAATGTTTAAAGTTATTTTAAAATTGTGATATATTGTTTCTTGATCACAGGTGCGATTTTGAGAGTCTGCATATTTTTACATTTCCATGTATGAAAAGAAAGTTCCTTAGCTGAGCAAGGACATGAATTTCTCTCTCATTTGCCTGGATTTCAGTGACGTTTAAAAACATCACTAGTATCCACTTAGATCTGTTCTATGCCATTGGCAAAGACCAATTTAGAGCAATTTGTGAAAAAATTGAAACTACAGAAAAGGAAAAATTATGCCAGGAATCGGAGAATTTTTTCCTTGCTTTCATGCAGTTTGTTGCTTGCACCTATATGTTAATTAAAAAAATAATTAAATTGTAGTCTGAGAATCTGATAGCACGGCTAGCTACTCTCAGTGCAGCTGAATGCCATTTTTCATTTTTTATGGTAACCACGCTAGAGTGAAATTTTCTATTACACCTTAAGCATTTCAACAGCAGACAATGTAAATGTTTACTCACATCTTACGCCACTTTAGTTGCAAGCAACACTTCAGCTGGGTAACACTAGACACAGCGGAAAAAGAGCAGAATGACTGCTCTTCGATAACATTACATATCTCAGATCACAAAAAAACCTGCTCCCCTTCAGTTTTCAGGTCTCATATGCAACAATGTATATTGTAAGTAACTGAGATTTTCAAGCAGGTCTTTAGCAGCCCTTAAATCACACCTCCAGAAAAAGCATCCGAAGGAATGTAGTAAGACCAGAAGATTCTGGTGTGATCAGCCATTCTGTAGCTGGGAACTAGAGCCTGCTCTGCAGATCAGACTAACTGAGACAGAGATAAAACCTGTCCTTTCCCAGCTGAGGACTTTCAGCTGTACTGAAATGAATGGTGCTAACTATGCTTTCAAGCTTCTCTTTTATTGGTCTTTAGTTGGCTTTGAACAATTCACATTTAAGCTAAGGGTATGTCCCTGTTATAAACTTTCTCTCCCCCCACAAATGTCTGCAATGAGAGATTTTTAAGGTTACCATGATGATTTTTGAGGCCACATGTGGAATGTTTTTTTGTGTGAGAAAACCAGGTTTATGAGTCTTCTAGTGAAACACAGTAATCAAGTTATGGAACGTAAAACACACAGCTGAAATAGGTAAGAAATTTGAAGTGAGGAACTACAGAGAAACCCTTAAAGCTATGTTAATATGCAGAGAACCTTTGGGAAATAAGCATGAATGTAATTGTAAAGTACAATTGGAATTATAACTCCAATTACACTGGAATGTAATTTATTCACACAATATTACATTTCTTTTTTCCAGTCTCAGCCAAGATCCTCTGAACTTTATTTTTGCACTCTTCTCAGTCTCTAATGACTTCTTTATCAAGTGAAGACTAACTCCAAATATTGCTGCTTTTTTTTTCTTCCTATGTAACATTTCTAAACCAGGTTCTCCTTTCTCCGTCTCCATAAAAATGCTATGCAGGCCTTCATCATGCTGTAGTAGATGTTGGCAAGCTTTAACAAATTAAGTGCCGCATCATCACTATTATTCCAATTGAGTCTACACAGGGCTACAGGAATCACTTTCCCTTCTTGTTGCTTTGACCACATCACGTATTTTTGCAACCATTACTGGATCCTCAATTTGCACTGTATGTCTTGAAAGCAAAAGCAAATCTTTTCCAAGTTGGTTCCTCGCCTCCAATATGATGAGTTATTTCTTGAGAGCACGGTGGTGTCAGTTCCCTCTTCTACCCTGTTAGTAGCAGAAGATTTTGTAAGTCTTCACTTTCTCTTTGTTGGAGACAGCATGTGAGAAAGACCTACGGCGAGACTTACACAGGGGGGGAAGACAGCTTTGAGACATGTCTTCAAAGTATTCTTTCTGTCATAAGATTATATTTTATTTTTTTAAATAACCTGTAAAATGGTAAGGAGGACTTTTTATGGTAATAAAGAGTACAGTCTCGCTGTACTCTTCCTACCCATCTTTACCCACTTAACTTATCTCCTGTAATTTCCATATGCTCAAATACTAGAAGAGACAGAGCCAATTGACAGAGAGATGGGACATTTCATACTTTTGGCATAATTAATAGATTTGGTTGGCATACTTGGAGCTTAGAAAAGCAAAACTCTTTTTGGAGATCTGATGGTCAAATTCCATTCAAGGGAAGCTTGCACTCATAATTAAACGGTACATTCAGTACCTTTCACTATAAGGTTTCCATAAAATATATCATTATGCTCTTATGTTCTTGATCAAAATTATCCATGCAACAAGTTTTACCAAAAGATGCCCTCTACTGTACGGAGCATTCCCTTATTATGACAAAGCCCAAAGGACTTGCTCCATCCCAGTTTGTGTGATTCTTTCATAGTTCTTCATTTTCGATTCTTTAGAGTTTGTTCTTCTTCTTCCATCTCATTGACCTCAAAAGCCTACATGCATGAATAGAAAGAGGCTCCTTTTTAAATTGGTTCCACAATGCACAGGCATTAATTGGCAACTTTTGCACTATGCAGTAACCACAGCTTTGTGAAACACGGTACTTCAGCCACTTACTCGTCTGTGAATGCGGCAACAGGGAAACTAAGGGCAGCAGGTCAACTAGGACAATATTATGGGTAGCAATAACAGTCTTTCTGTGCTGGGTTTTTGCTTTAATAATTGAAAGGCAGTAGAGACGATGGGCATGAGGAGCTGAGGGGCCAACAGACTTCCCAAAGTATTCCACAAATGTTTATAAACCAAATGACTATGAGGGACGCCTGTCAAATAAGTGACTCCTCCGGTACATGGAACAGGGACCAGAATCTTTTCCAAGGGAAGTCCTGAAAACAGTCACCTTGGGTGAACACAGACAGTGAGCTTAGATCTCCCACATGCCTGGCCAATGCTTTAATTGATAAGTTGCTGTTTGCAAAAGGGGAAGAAGGAAGGATGTCATCAATGACACTCATCTTTATCAATATTTGAGTGATTCTTCCGTGCATAACGATGCTGAGTTCTGAGAGTTTGAAGCTGCCAATCCTGATCTGACCTACATACCTTATTGTACAGAAAGTAACGTGCTTCAACTCCAAAGAAAGGAAAAAAAAAACCAAACAAATAATAGAAAAGAAACCATCAGATATGCCATTCTTCGAAGTTCTTACCATCCAGCTTACATGGCTGCCTGCTGAACATGCCTGCTCTCATGAGTGCTTTCTGAGCTGCGTAGTTTTTCCTCAATCACCTAACTCAGAGATCAGATTTGTTGCAATAGCTGTGTATGTAAGTCTGATGGATGATGGATCTTGCCCTCAGCTACAGTGTGATTGTCAGGCAACTGCTCTAATGGTTTGTATGCTGAAGACAAATTAAGTTAGGAGAAGGATCTGGAACGGCCAAGAAAAGTGACAAAAGAAGCCACTTGGAACAGTGACACAGTTGGAGGGGAAGAGTTATTTTATTTTGGCTCTTTTAACCCATAGATTGCACTGAAAGGCCAGGCTCTGGCAACAAACTCTGGCACGGCACCAGTAACCTTCGTTGCACTTGTTTTTAAGATGTCCATGTTGGCAACTCTTCTCAGCTATTTGTCTTCTACTGTGCATGTGCATCCTCTGTACATTTTCATTCTCCACAGCACAGTGTCAGGAATAACCAAAATAATGGGACAAACCAGCTGTGAAGCCACCACAGAAGCAAGCATCACTGAGCCTGCACCTGCTGCTGGCTGTGGCTCCCTCATCTCTCCAGCACCCTTCCAAAGTGTGTGAAGTGGCTTCAGGCTTCCAAAGCAACAGTCAGTCCTGCACGGGCGAAACGGTTTTTGTGGTATGTGAAAGAAATGTAAACAAATATTGAAATATTTCTTGCAAGAACCAAGTCTGCGTAGTTGGTACCAGCACATCAAACGCCAAATGGGATGAACTTTATTACAAATAAACAGTCTGAAAAATCACAGAATCACAGAGTGGTAGGGGTTGGAAGGGACCTCTGGAGATCATCTAGTCCAACCCCCAACTCCCCTCCAAAGCAGGGTCACCTAGAGCAGGTTGCACACGATCGCATCCAGGCAGGTTTTGAGTATCCCCAGAGACAGAGAGTTCACCACCTCTCTGGGCAGCCTGTTCCAGTGCTCTGTCAGGCTCAAAGTAAAGAAGTTTTTCCTCCGACTTTAAATCCTTTTCTGGTACTCAGTTACTG
>VYZM01012854.1:164689-206336 GCA_013398915.1 Dromas ardeola
TGCCCACGCCTGGCGTTTTCAAGTGCGTAATATTAATTCCACGCCTGGACTATTCAGATTATGGCAGATTTTACCACTGCTTTGTCATGGTCGGATTACAGCAGATGATACGTTTTATGACAGTATATATCCGATTAGATGAGATGTACTGCCGCTTGCCCGAACTCTCTTAAATTACAGAATACAGCAGTTCAGAGCGCTCACACCGCTTTCAANAGCCGGGGCTGGGGCAGTACGGCGGCGGCCGGCCCCCCCTCCTCGGCCGTTGGTGGGGAGCGGGCGGCGGCGCCCCGGCTGTCGCCGCTTCTGCCCGGCGGAGGCGGGGTGCCCGGGAGGCGCGGGCTGGGTGTGGGGCGCGGCGCGCGTGCCGTGGGGTGACCTGCCGGGGCTCTCTGCCAGCTCCCACTGCCGCGGCTCCTGCTCGGCACCGCCGAGATCGGGCCCCGTACGGTGCCTGCCAGGCAGCGATGAGCTGTGGGCAGAGGATTTCTTTCTGTTAAGCGGACAACCGCGTTTGATCATGCAGGCAGTCGTGCGTGCGTGTGGACTTCACGCGCAGAGGCATAATTAGCCTGGGAGGTATTGAAGAACTAGAGAAGCCAGGCATCGCTCAGTGAAGTTTAACAAAAGATGAGAAATAAAAGAAAGATGCTTTCGCCCTGGCCCCTCCCCCCTGTAATCGCTTGCCTCCAGCTGCAAGGATGCTGTTGCTCGAAAGGGGCTGCTGGAGCTTTAAGAGCCGCTCCCCCCCCTCCTGCTCCCGACAATGGTCTGAGCCGAGCTCTGCTTCCCAAAGCAAAATTTGTAATATGCCATTTTTCCCATGGATGCTTCTCCTCTTGGCTGCTGACGAAGTGACCGAAGAAAATGCTGAGGTGCCAAGCAGATAGTCTTGCCGGAGGACGGGTGCGGGGGCTTGGGGTTCCTCGGAGCAGCGCCTGTGTCACCATTGCTAGGAAGATGGTCCAGGAGTGCTCGGCTGTGTGAGTCCCCGCTCGAAGCCGGTGGAGACTGCGGTTGTTATTGATCAAGTGAAATAGCAGACGCCGAAATAAAAGCCACTAGGTACTGAACCTTCTATTTCTGAGTTAGACATTCCCTTCTTAGTCCTGATACCCTCCGGGAGGTGAGGTGCAAATGCAAAATCTTGCTGTCTGCCTCTTGCTGTAGTACTTGTGTGGTATTTAAATGCATTTCTGTAATGGGAGTTGGGGAATATCAGACTAAAAAACGTGAAGCCAACTTCTTTTTTTTGGTATGGTTAAGGGAGATATGAGGCCAGAGGGATGACATAAAAAGCAAACAGTTGGAATGAGTCCTTGTTTCAAGGTACTGTGTTGATCACCCCTCCTGTGTGGAAGGAGTGCAGGATGCTTCTGTTAAAGGTGATATCATAGTTTAGTGGAGTCTGGCAGGTAAGGAGTTAACTAGGAGGAGGAATATGCATGTAATGCAACTCAGACAATAGGAAGGATTTTCCTTATGGAATTACACTGTGCTGCCTGAGAGCGATCTTGCTGAGAACATCTGAAAAGACATAATTGCAGTAAGAACTGGTTTTATCAGCCACTATATCTATTTAACGATTTGAAAAAAAAAAAGCTTGTAAATGCAAAATATCCGGAATGATCCAATGAAATGAGTTTTCAAGCTGATGTCACTGTGGACAGGCTAGAACGTGTGGTAGTTAGATTTCTACTTCTTTCTCCTGCAGTAAAATTACAAGTAACTTGAAATGACTCCTCAACCTTGCTGTGCACATCAAACATCTGAGTATACAGAAAACAGGCTTTAAAAACCAGTTATGGACAGAAAGGTGAGGGAATAAAATTAGATTCACATCTAAGGTGGTAGCCTTCAAGGTGAGCAAAATGAATGCTTGTCTGAGAGCCTTTGTCAGGCAGAAGCCAAGTAGTATTCCGTCTTCTCGTTCCCACGGCTCGCCCAAGTGAAAAAGTCCAGCTGGTAAATTATTCCCAGGCTACATGAGATTGCAGAGGTGTTCGTTACAGCATTCACTTAAAAAAAATAAATAATTCCAAGAGTCTTGGACAATCAGCATAACAGAAAATGTCAAATAGGGTGGGGTCCAATGAGAAGAAAGATGACAACTTTTTAATCTTCCACCTTTATAGGATATGTACCACAGAAATTTCAAGTGGTTTTAGAAGTAGTCAGTATTGAGGATGCACTTTCATACCTGGTCCATACATGATTATCAGCACCTGCAGATAGAATATAATATAACATAATTGCTATCAATTTAGTTGTTAATGGGGTAGCTCCTGAAAAGGAGCTTTATATAACTCTTAACCAAGGATGGACATATCTGGTGCTGTTTGTTGCAATTTTTGTCCATTCACTCATCTGGATGTCTAAATTGAGCTGCAGAATTCATAATTGACCTAATACTGAGTTCACTCTTGATGGGAGACATAATGCAGCTAATCCTATAGCTTTGCTGTGACATTTTTTCATACAACCTGAAAAATCTTTAATGCAATGACAACAAACCACATTCTTTTCCCCTCTCATAGAACAAATCACAGTTGTTGCTTTTTGCCAGCTAAATGGCATGTGTATAGAGGGGAAACCCGTTCATGATTTCTCGTAATATTGTAGGCAATGGTCACATAACATCCAGTGTGCTCCCTAGTCATGCATAACATACGTTTGTGATTTTTATGGTCCTGTTTGGAGGTAGTAAAATTACAAGAGGTTAATGGCTTGCCTAGGTTAGTGACTTTTCCAACCATCTACACTGATCCAAACCCACTGGTGTCCATGGTAGAATTTCCATGAATTTAAGCAGTTGTTGGGTTAGGCTCCATGCAGATGATTGGAGAAAAACCTGAACGAGGAACCAATCAACCTGGAACAGATTTTGCAGTAGATGGTGTATTAGATATAGAGTGGACAAGAAAGAGAATGTATTTAGAGAACTTTAATGTGTTGCTTCACAGAGTGGCATTGTGTATGGCTATGATACCTGAGCACTTCAGGTCTAGAACTACTATTAAAATAAGAGCTTAGGTTCTAAAGTTAGTGTATTGCCTGAAAGTCTTTTTCTAGGGAGCATGTATGTGCTACATGGATTTTAAGGGAAGCAGCAATTTCTCAGTATCCTGCTCCCCCTTCAGAACCTCTTAGAGGGTTTGGATGGTCGTAAGGTGCTACACAAGTTCAGTATCCGTTGCAGTCCTTGAGAGTTTTGGGCACTTTGTGTGCTCCCCGAGCAAGAGAATTTTAATGTCTGCTCTGTGGCTCCTGATGAATCCAAGAAACAGTGTTTGTGTATTAACAGTAAAATGTTGGTGACTTAAAGTAAATGCATGTTGCATTGAGGGATTGCTTTACTTACATTCACAGTACCGGGTAAACTGATAAACTTTTTACTGCAGAGATAGTAAGTTGAGTATCAACGGAGCTTCTGTTTTTCTTCTTAAAGAAAGAGAAACGCATTTAAATAGTCTTATTTTTGTTGACTTAGATCAGTCAAGCATAGCTTTAATTAAGTTGTATTACTACAAGTCAAGTCACCCTTTTTCTGGCAAAGGAACACAAAATTTCTCTTTTTTTCCCCTTATAGAGGGTATAGAGGTATATAATGCATGTTTAGGTATTAATGAGGCGTATGTCACCTTGTTAAGCTCTTTCCCTCCAGTCCTTCCTCTTCTTTGCAGTCCTGTCCGTATGGGAAATACCACACAGAATAAGGTACATGAAAGGCTTATCCTGATATCATGAACTATGTGGTCTTGAAGATATGGGACAGAGGTGTTTAATCCACCGCTTGGAGTTCCTAACACCCACTGAAAGAAATTCCAGCTCCCTCAATGTTCTGTCTTGGATGCTTGTGTTCCCTCATGTGTAACTCAGCATGCCTTCAGTTATATCCTGACAGAGCAAGATGGCTGCCCCTTAGTAGCAGGTTGCTGCTACTGTATCTGGCCTGTTCCTTACTTGCGAGGACCAGGATGGTAAATTAAGATCTTCATTATCTGTTTCCTCTCCACTTCCATTCCTCCCCCAACCCCTTTTCTGACTTAGTTTTCTGGGGGCAACAGCCTGCAGTTCTCCTCTAGTGGCACAAATTGCTACATGGACTTGCTAGATGCATGGTTGTGTCCCACTGGTATTATTAAGTAGGATTTGAGGTATCAAATTAGGAAACCAAGTTGGATGCCTGAATTACTTCTCCTTCATCTTTTCCTCCTCCTTTCAGGTGACCAGAGTCTTGGTAAAGAAATCCTTAGTCAATTACGTCAGTGGGAATTTACTCAGTCTCTGCAAAGCTGACTCCTGGTAGCTGGTTACAGATTTCTGAGTTTACTCCATTCAACACTATGTATCTTTCTTTTGAGAAGAAAGCAAGTCTGTGTTTCTTGTTTCTTGTGTTTGTTTGGGGGCTTGATTGATTGATTGTTTTCTGAGAGGACGGTGTTAGGAAAACTTTTTTTTTCCCTGATGAGAATATGATGTATTCATATTTTTATTTCTCGTTAATGGTATTGTCAGAAAACTTCCTAAATTTACCAAGCATCTCATGCCTTTACGTATATTGTAAACATTGACTTGATAACTGATTATGACCTTGAATAGGAACAACTTTAATACTGGAATTTTGGGAAAAAATGTTTATTTATATTTAGTGTTTCTTCCCTTTAGATTCTAGAAGAAGCATATACCACTTAACTACTGTCATACTGTACATATGTGCTCCCCTGCCAAGCTAGGCTTCAGCAGCTCTTCAATCTTTATTCTAAAAATATTTTTTCATTATCTGCTCTTTTGTGATTCACTGGGTAGGTGAAAAAAATATAAAGCATTAAAATCTTTCTTCAAACCTTTCTTTTGTTTAAACCATTTGAATGATAAGTAAAGCCAGAATATAAGTGAGGCTATAAAAGTTGAGTTACAAGACTTTCCAAACTTTTAAATTTAAAATGTTCTGAGATGTGGCATTTTATCATCCAATATAATAGGGTTTTTTTAGTGTATTTTTTTCTAAAAATAAGCACAGATTTTTGTTTAAATTTGGATATCTAAAAAGTACGTGTTCGTTTCCTATCCTCATGTCACTGTTTTCAGGTTTCTCTGGTTTGTGGTTTTTTTGGGCTGGTTTTTTTTTTCTTTTTTTTTAATGTCACTTGGAGATTAGGACGTTTAGTGTAAATAGCAATATCTGAAAATGTGGCCAATAGTTTTAATTAAGTATAACTGAGGTTTATTTTTTATTTTTCAATGTGAATTTTGCTTACTTTTTGTAGAAGTCTTCCATGTATACAGAGCCCAAATTCTCCACAAGGCAGGCCATCCTAATAAAAACAACTTTTTTTCTTTTAATGAATGCAATGAGATGAGCCACAATGTGGGATTTTGGTTTTTTTTTAATTTTAAATTTCTCTCCAACCTTCTTTAAATATATATTGAATTTCAGAATCTCTGTTGTAAATGAGTGAATTCTTTGAACTTAAAGCTCTCTCCAGACACATGGAATTATTCTGTTTGGAAGGGACCTTTGGAGGTCATCTGTGCCAACCCCTTGCCCAGTGCTGGGCCAACTGCAAAATAAGATCAGGTTGCTCAGTGCCAGTTTGGAAAATTAAAAGAAGACTCGGCAATCACTGTAAATTTCTGCAGTTTATGTCAGATATTTATACAGTCCAGTTTTGCTTATATTTTGTCACATTACCTGAAAATTATAAGAGAAGTCACTTTGCAATTTAGAATTGTGGTGATGCAATTGAGGCTTTCAGTTGTAAACTTCAGAGAAGGGATTCTGATGCTTCACACACATTGTTGTTTGTCTTCACTCATTCTTCCTTTACTGTTACTGTCAGCTCTGAATTCTTTTTCCCTAACAGGACTAATCAAAGATATGTAACTGTAATTGCTTTGATTGCCTTACAGCAGTTGATAGGAATTTATTGATTAATGAAAGGAATACTACCCTGGGATAATGAAAATCTTAACATAGGAGCTGGCACATGCAGACTGAATGGAGAGATTAAAATATATGCACAGACTCAATGAACATATTTTTGCATCTGAATTTCAGCGTGCACGTGGAATTGAATGAGAAACTAACAGCCTATTACACTGTATAAAACCAACTTAGAATAGTAGAGGGCTGGGAAACTTCATCCTGATCTTTGATCTTTTGGGCCTGTCTCTGGTTATATAGTTACATAGTCATTTGTAGACAGGGGAGCAGAATCTCAAACCATTGGCTGATAAACCAATTAGAAAACATGTAATATCCAGGTGTCGGTTTATGACTGTATTTGGTCTTTCCAAAAGTTATGGTTTAGAAAAATGAGTCCCATGAGCCTAACCAGTCTTTGAAGCAGTAAGAATGGAGGACAAAAAGGAAGTTTAAAGATGGTCCATTATTTATCCTGCTAAGTTCTGTTCTGAGTAGAATTGATGTCTCCATGAATTAAGAACTGTGTACTTGAGACAAGTACCTCCGCATGTGCATGGCTCTGTTATTCCTGAGCTGTGTATATATATCCAGTAAGTCCAGGATGCATCTGACCTGTCTATATGAAATTGATTCATGCATATATAGTGAAATGTATCTGAGATGTATCAAAAGTTCTGTAAACTCACAGATCAGCCAAAAAAAAATGTGTCTGGTATGATAGGTTTAAAATTTAATAGAAATGGGCCTGCCAATAGCCTTCCTCTGAGCCTTTAAGAACTACAGCATTGAATGTGGCTGTGTCTCCCCAGTAAATACAACTGAAAGAGACATATATTTTTCACAGAAATAATGACTAATTCTGGGTATTTTACTAGAGAAGTCACTTTCAGAGTGTAATGGTTTAAATCCTTCCTGTATAAAATATACTTTAGCTTAACGCAGATTTATGGTCCGTGATTAGTGGGGCAAGAGTAGGTAGTTACAGTGATTCCTTCTGATTCCAGTGTATGAAATATTCCAGTTGATTGTATTATGAAACCGAGTAAAAATTGTTGGGGTTTTAGCGGTTTTTAATCACCAAAAGTAGGTTTAAAGTTCAAAGTTACATAGAAGGAAAATCAGAAGTTCCCTCTTTCCCCAGTGGAAGTTTAAAAATATAATTAAAATTACTCAGGGCATGACCACACTAGCAATCAGACCTAACTGTTCATAACAATACTATTTTTATTTTCTGCTTTAATATGAATCCCTAGGTTTTTTCCATCTGCATTGTGTTGGCTTGGTTCTTTATGTGCTTTTGGTGTGTGCAAACTAAATTCCTTTCAGATGTAATTAAACTGGAAGCTTACTCTTAAATCTAATGTCCTGACCCCACGTGTGAACCACATCATCACGTGGTTAACCAAGGGTTGTCTAATACATGCACACCATCAGAAGGCTCTGGAAACTTCAAGAACTCTTGAACTCCCTCATGTGATTCAGTTCCTATATAAAGATCCAAATGCATATGTGCCCTCCTCTTTGTCCTCAGCTGCCAATCTTATACTACTAAATTGTGATTGATCTGTTTGCTGGCACTCTTCTACTTTTGTTGAAGTCCTTTCTCTGCTGTCCTAGCTTTTGCTACAGCTCCTCTTGATGATCCTCCCTTTTTTCCTTTTTTTCCTTCCTTTTGAAATTCTTCAAATATTCATAGTATTTTGATTCCTTCCTGCTATCAAGCAGAAAATTCATAAAGGGTGCAATGAGGTCCTAGGGAAGTGGGTCTATTCTTGAATATGTGCTGGAAGAAGGCCAGCATTTCTTGGGAACAGTGTTAAATGGTGGCAGCCTTGGGACATTGAAAGCATCCCATCTGCTGGCAGGTGTAAGAGTGATAAATGCCAGATAAAGTTTAAAAAAAAGAAAAAAAGAAAAAGAATGCTTTTCTAAAGGCAAGAAGAGACAAATCATAGTAAATCAGAACAGCATGGCATATATGTCTTTCAGAAAGGGCTTTAAGAAATCTTTGTAAACCCCACAATAAGCCTGCTGTTCGAAATTTTGTTCCTTTTTTTCTGGGTTGATGACTCAGGAACACCCCGAGAAGCTGGCTTCCCTTCAGAGTTGTTTCGGGGTCCTCATTGGTGGCTACCAAAAAAGATCTATGCGAGGATATGGCCCAGGATTCCCTTTTCCCCTGCTCCTCACTGTTGCAAGTATCGATACATCCCTTTCTGGCATGCCCTATCAGCATTTCTGATCTGACCCAGGTTAGCATACAGCTTTTCTGTATTTGTATCCACGCTGAGGGTGGGGAAAGGGAGAGGTTGCAGTGTGGTTCCAATGGAATAATGGCATTGATTTCCGAACTGCTGGAAAACAATGTACATCACCAGCCTTATGGCAAGAACTGCTGTATCTTTTAAAGATTCTCCTGGGGCAGTGAGCTGTGGGAGAAAACTTCCAAATAGCAACTGCCTACATCAGGAACTGCCCACCCATTCCCTGCCTTCTCTGCGGTCTTACAGCCCAAGTTTGTTACTTGTGCCATGTCAGGATAATGCAGCCCAGGCTTTCAAAATAAGCACACTGAATGGTCCACCCCCCTCCCTGAATGCAGCAGATAGAGGGAAAAGACATGGTAGTTAATAGTGCCATGAGCATTCAGCCCATGGATTCCATTGCTGGCCCACAACCACATAGATAAATGGCGTCTCTCATCCCCATAATGACTATAGGAGGAGATTTTCTATCTAGTTAGAATGCAAGATGCTAAGGTAAGAACAGCTGTCTGCACAGAGGTTTCCCTACCTGATCTGTGCACACACCAGCATGGGTGAAAAACTGCACCACTCTCACTCTGCCACTGCCTGTGCGCAGTGGTAGTGTATGCTATGCTGTTCAGACCATAAACTTGATCTGCATGTACAGGACATTAGAGGTGATTTCTTGAATGATGAAAGTTCACCGATGAAAATCCCCTGAGGCAGGAAGCGTGCCCCATGAGACGTTGATGATCATAAGGCAGGAGAGGTTCAGTGACAACCTGAATTGTTTGGTCTTGAAGAATGGGCATGCAGAGACCTTGGTCTCTAGCCACCTGCTGCATACTGAAAACTTATGATTAAACTGAGCAAGTGGCAGATGGTCTTGGATGTTTTAGTTATCAAGTGAACTTGACCATGCCAAACTGGTTAGTCACAGGTGGGACCTGGGTGGAGACACTCCACAGAGTAAGTCAGCCACTTGCTCAGTAAAATGTACTCCCGCAACATTGTGAGAGGATTGTGGAGGCAAGACAGTGGCTTCCTCCTGCTGGTAGTCCCACATCTCAAGATACCTGTGGACAGTGGACAAAGCAGTTATTTTAACAAGAATTCCCCAAAAGCTGTTCTGCCTCTGCAGGGAAATTGAAGTGTAGGAGGATGAATACTCATTTATTCAAACTGTCCTTCTGCTGGCGCAGCTGCAGAGTTTAGTCACTCCCCGTCTGTGGTTCCTCACAGTACACACTGTCCATACTCAGAAGAGGAAGTGGTAGGTACCATGGAGGTCAGTTGGTAATGGTGCAAGTATTTTTAAACTTGAAGTTTTTTATGGTAATGGAGGCACTGCTGTATTAATGTCATCTCAATATGAAAGGACATTGTGGTACTTCCTAGTGGAGCCTGTAGTTTAGGAGAGGCAAAGGGTTCTGCAGGCATGCAGCGTTGAATCAGATAATCCTGAGTAAATATACCTGACCTAAATATACTGGAGATGTGCAGAACTTTCCAGTATCTGTGATTTCAAGCTATTAACTGCTTCTCTTGCACCTAATTAATTACTAAGTGGGTAATAGCCACAAGGAACCTTGCCTCCAGTCCAGACACTTTAAAAATAGGATTGCGGCCTACCTGAAACCTCAGTAGTGAAGCTATTGTCTATGAAAGCTGCACAGTCGTAGCTGATAATTCATGTTGAAATACCAGATTCATGTTGAAATACCAGTGTTTGGTGCCAGCTTTGCTAGTTATCACATCTGCTGAAAAAGTAAAAATTAAGTACTAAATTCTGCACGAACATTCAGAATATGATCAAGGCCAGTTAATCTTAGCAAAGCTATGTAATTTTCCCCGTAAATCTTAGCAGCAAGCAGTGCTAACACAAGGATTGCTCATGACTTAGTGATAGTAGGAGGAGTTGATTTTAATGAATTAAGTACAGGTGTCTTAGTTCCTCGGTGTATGGCGTATCTTTAAGTTACATTCTGTAACAGCTAGATCTTCCATTTTTCATAAATTCCACTTTCACAAGCTCCATTTTCCTACTTTGGAAAGCAGACCAGATTTTAGAATATGTAGAGCTAATCTATCGTCGTATTGAGACTGAAATGGTGAAAATGTTGCATGATGGCACACTTAACAGTAGAAGCGTGTCAACCACCTGTATTGTAGACAAAATTCATGTCCAGAAGGTCCATAGCAAACTAAAATATTTTAACTTCCAGTAGATGAACCAAAATCACCTTGATCCCAATTGCTGAGATAAAAGGCTTCCACTATTTACTACATTAGCAGAATTTCCAAAAATTAACCCTTAACTATCAATAAAGTTATGTCGGCTGTACTTCTTCAGTCATACTAGAAAAACAATTTCTGATTCCTTGGGTGACTGTCATTGGGTAGATATAATCTATTACTAACACAGTCTTTTTTAAAAAAAATAAATCTGAGTTTTGAGACCTGTCATATCTTTGTTTGTTTTTTTTTTTCCATCTGCTGAACCCAGTATTTCATAGCATAAGCTTCTCCCCATACATGAAATGAGGTTTTGACATTTACATAAGAAGCTTTACAACTGAAGAATGGGACTAGGTGATACTATTTGCTCTGCTCAGGACTGTTTTTAGGAAACAAACAACACTGATTCTGTCCCTGGTAATTCAATTTGCATAAGATATCGCAGGGATGGTAATTAGCAGAGAGTTTCTAGTTCTTGACCTCTTACTGAACAAGCTCACTGGAGAATAATTTCCCCTGAGGGTGGCAATAACTAGATAGAAAAATAGATTAACCTGGCATTGTTAAGGCAGCATGATACTGGATCAATGGTTAGCCTGAGCTGTACTGTAGAAATGACTAGAGCAGGACAAAATCTGGCAATTAATGGCAGCTGTTGGCATCAATACCAACAGTTCATCAATGACATTAAAAAAGAGAGGGGAGAAAATCAACGATAAAGGAGACTACAATTGCAGAGGAAGTCTTTTCTGTCATTTTAAGAGAGCATTATTTGCAAAACTATTTAATATATTCTGTTACCTCCATCTCCTTCAAGTCATTCTTCTCTCAGTTTAGGAAGCACATTCAAAGTCTTTGCTATGTGGAATTAGTCACTGTATTTAATCCCTGTCTATCGACCATCTGATTAACATTGAAAGCACAAAGTTGAAAGAGGGAACAATGCAATAATCAGCTAACTGTGTCCATGTGACAGAGTTAATTCCTCTTCTGAAATCCCCTCAAATGTTTTTCTGCTGAAGAGCTTTTCCTTGATTTGTGTTTTTTTAAAGAAATGATGTGTGAAGTGATGCCAACGATAAACGAGGACACCCCGATGAGTCAACGGGGGTCCCAAAGCAGCGGCTCGGACTCGGATTCTCACTTTGAGCAGCTGATGGTGAACATGCTGGATGAAAGGGACCGTCTCCTTGATACTCTTCGGGAGACGCAGGAAAGCTTGTCACTTGCACAGCAACGCCTACAGGATGTCATCTATGACAGAGACTCCCTCCAGCGACAGCTTAACTCAGCACTGCCTCAGGTATGTAGTTTATAAAGATTATGGTTTTAGGTTCACCAGTTTTGTACTTAATGCCACTTACTTCAACCCTAATCAGTATTTATTCCTTGTGGGCCAAATTCTTCTCCCGTTGAGGTCGGATGCAGAACTCCTATCGATTTAATAGTACCTGGTTTGACCTCCTTGGAACCTGTCTTCTCTTCAAAGTTAAGAGTAGGAGTAATGCTGTTGACTTCAAGGAGAGCAAGATGAAGGTCTGTAGCTACTGGTTCTTTTGGCTGTTGCTCCAGCATTTACAACAGATGAGGGATCATTTAAATTAAAAATCTAATGTTGGGAATGAAGAAAAAAGAATGAGGATGTTTCCTACAGACTCTGTTCCAGATAAGAGTTTCTAACTAGCGTTATGACAAATAAAAATAGCTTATGTAGGTTAAATAAGGTACTACACAAAACCACAAAAACAACTGTTATCTTAATATTTTAATTCTTTTATTTTTAAATAATTTTATAAATTTCATTATCTAAAATTACCTTGGTCTTTTTTAGGAACTGCAAAATGAATTACTTCAGTTAAAATAATAATATGATATTCTATTTCAGTATATATCAATATACTACAGTTAAAAGCAAAGAAAACACTTAGTTCAGCCTGTATCTGAACAGAGGTTTAAAATATACCATGATTCAAAACGCAGTTTTTCTCCATGCTATTTTCTTTGCGTCTCCCAGCTGTCACTTACTAGGGAATTTCATTGTAGCCATGAGGGCCAGGGCATACTTGCCTGGGCAAAGTTGTATACCTATTAGATGGTGGTTAGAGAGGAAGGCAGACAGATTCAGCTATGTGATTGGAATAAGGAGGTGCTATGGTTGAATCAAATGAGTGAGAAAGTTCTTAAAGATAGAAAAGGAAAAAGGCAGCCACTGGAGTAGGGAACAGAAGCAGTTGTTTAAGGGCTAACCCTAGCACGTTATTGGAAAGACAGCATAGATCCTTTTTTCAAAGATTTATTGCTAGAAATCTGAAGAAGAGAGGTTTTGCATCTGTGAACCCTCAGTCAGTGTGCCGCTTAGTACAGAGGCACCCTCAGCCCACCGTGAGGTATTTCTATTGAGCACTAGCAGGGTTCTAAGCCTCAATGTTTCTGTGTCTCACATAAGCAAAACTCCTTCTAGAGTACAGGAGACTAGCTAAGGAAAATAATACTAAGCTTACATGTGATACAGAGCCTAAAAGAAACAGAAAGTCTAAGGAACTGGATCATGATATGATTTTAATCTTTATTTCTTCTAGTCAATGTTGGTGGTGTGTGTTTTTGAATGATAGCTGTACACCCCCTAAAAGTAATTGATCTGTTAGGCGGACATTTTGCACTACCATGTACTATTAAGAATGCGTATTTCAGGTAGCATTCCTTTTTATATCTAAGTAGAGATGTGCGTTTCCCTTATGAGAAACTGTGTGACATACTGGTTACACTTTAAAGCAGAACCAGATTTTTTTCCCATCAATTAGATTGTCTAGATCTACATGTAAGTAATACAATTCTGTAGAAGTCTGTTTCTGTAAGTACAGAACACTGGCCTAGTGATATAACATTCTAGTAATGAATGTTAACACTGAACGTTAAAAACAAACTTCTAAGAAAATAACTTCCATGTTACTGCCGTACTATTTAGCTTCCTTTCTGGACTTGAGATATTCTACATAGTACTTCTATCATCTTTTTTGCTTACAGTTTTATGAATGGCAAGCTTGCATTGCTAGCTGCCTGACACAGCCCTATCACAAAATACTACCCAGTCCTTTTATCATGTAGAGGAAGAATTCTGTGTTCACTCAATCGAAGAGAAGAATACATAAATATATGATAACTATATGGTAATTATTTAGCTATAATGTGATATCTAACGAGTCTTGCTTTATCAGAATGTATTTCTTTTAGCTGTTGTTTTCTTGAGTGGTGTTCAAAATTCACTTATTTTTTCGCATTTGCATAGTGCTTTGCATGTAGAAAGTGTCTGTTGACACAGTTACATTCCGAAGCATTTTTGTTAGGACATTGTTTTTGTTTACTGTCTTAAAGAGTTAAAAATATGATCTGGAACAATCATTGTACTTTTCATAAATAGAATCTGAACATGAAAGCTGGGGTAATGAATGAGCCACTGAAAAATCTTGTCTAATCCGAAATAGGAAATAATTAATAACATTAAATATAAAGCTTGAGATACTAGTTAATGCTATTATAGCTACAGCTGTTACTGCTGTAGCCAAAATGCAAAGTATGACTGTAGATGGCTCTAAGTTTGTATACTGATCTATACTGCAGCAGAACAATGTATAGTTAACTACGCTTTTCAAATTTGACTTACAGAAATGTGATTGTCTTGCTAATTGCTATCATTGAAGTAATTTTTATTTCCATTAGATTAGCAGTCTTGACTTTATGAACATCCATGATTAACTGAACAGCTATGTTTAAGGAAGAAGGGAAAAAGTGAGCAGGCAATTACAGACCAGTTAGACTAAATGTAATAACAGAGAAGACTTTAAAACTTATTTTGGAGGAAAAACTAATAATAAGTCAAAAAGTTAACTTAAAAATATGACAAAGGTTTACCAAAATTATCTTTATACAAAATACCTTGACATCACTCTTTGGTACCAAAATTGTTAGACTAGGGAACTATGATATCCCTAAATTAGGTATCTTTTGAAGAGGCCCCATTTAAATTACTAGCAGATGTGAAACGAGTAAGAAAAAGTAAGATAATTAGTAAGGTAAGTAATAAAAGAGAGAGAGGGAAAAATTTCATTTACAGTAGACATTGGCAGGATGGAAGGAGATTAGTAGTAGTAGTAGTAGTTGATTAAGAATGTGTTTGGGGATCAATTTTTGTTAATTTGAGCACAAGAAAGAGGAGCATGCTAGTGGAAATTTTAGATGACACAAAACTGGGCAGTCAACTAAGGGAATGAGTATGATAGTACACAAGAACAAGAGTAACAGAGGTGAGATGATATTGTATGGTACAAAGATGATGGCGCTATATATAGTAGTTAATAGCAAAAAATTATGTTCTGACCTTTTAGGTAGTAGTAGTAGAGAGGGAAAATATATGTTACACAACTTTTGTAGGCAGCCAATGGGAGGTGGGTGTAAAAAAAGGCAAATATCATTCTGAAATGTATTATGTAAGAGATTTCTTTTAGATGTAGGTAAGTATTAATGCAGTTAAAACAAGGGGTGGTTTGAACCTTACTGTCTTTTTTTTGGCTCAGTAGTGATTGAGAGCCAACCTCAAGTTGGAGGAGATTCAGAAAAAGACTGCTAGAGCAAAGAGGAAATAACATCTGCCTGAAAAGACTAATCAAAATTTTCTTATTTCTGGGGAAAACTGAACTAGAGAGGGAATATGAGTGATTTCATAAATTTTCTTGGAGAGGCAGGAAGATAGAGCGACTAGGTAAATGTGAAAGAAATGATTTAAGCCAAAAATAACGTTGATGGAGGAAAAAATGAGTATAGGGTACCATGAATAAAGATATATCATCACAATATATATTCAGAAAGATGTATCCTCAATATATCAGAAAGATACATTCATCAGAAGAAGGTCTGGAATTATCAAAGAATGACATTCAGAATCCATCTTTCTTAGACAAAGACAGGGTGAAAACCCCAAATTGTTTTCAAGATGAAGCTGGTGTGAAAGACATTATATATCATAGTACCTTTGGTTAACCTCTGAACTTGACCCAGAACACTCCTTCCTGTTTTTTATTTCACACTTTGGAGAGATTCTACTTTGTGTGGGATCATTCACGCAAAGAATGAAACACAGATCTGAATATTTTTACTAAAACTATTAGAATTGTGTGATAGTACAGTTGAGAAGTGTTCTGTGCGTAATAGGTCTTCTGATATTAAGAATCTAGTTCACAAGTGGTCTTGTTTATTCTTCCCAAAGCTGCCTGTTGACAGCAGAAGCCTCTAAGGAAAGTGTATTTGGGTCTGCACTGCATGTTCCCTTACAACAGGAATTTATTGTATTTAGGTCATGACTCTTGAGTCCAACAAAAAAAAAAATTGCTAAATACAGTACAACTATTCTGTAATGGGGAAGCATAGGATCTAAATACTTAACAGTATGTTTTTATTTTATTGGAGTAAAATTAGGTCTCTTACTGTAGCATAAAAAAGTGCTCCACTAAAAAGATTAGTAACTCTAGTTAGAAATTGTAACTCCTGTTTTGAGTAGTAGAAAGAGGAAAATGTTCAGTTACAACTTTCGCAAGCAAATTTCACCATAATCTTCTCTATGGTCTGGGAAATGTCACCTATATTAGTTGCCTTGTAAACAAACATGGAAAAAATACGATTTAAGTCATTGTGAGACTTATGATGAATCATAAGAATAATTATAATAATTATAAGTGTGCTCTGATAAACAGTGCTGAACTAGGCTTTTCTGGTTGTTTTACTCTTTCTTTTAGTCTTTCAAAAATAAGTTTTAAGGTATGGAAGATGCTGAGGTATTATTTATATGAAGATGTCCATAGGTCATCATTCTCTAGTCAAATATGTGTATTTTGTTCATTAATAATGTGCTTGTTCAGTGATTTACTTAGAAATTAATCTAATAGTCACAGAATCACAGGATGGTTGATGTTGGAAGGGACCTCTGGAGGTCACCTTGTCCAGCCCTTCTGCTCCAGCAGGGTTACTAAGAACAGGCTGCCTAGAACTGTGTCCAGATGGCTTTTGAATATCTCTGAGGGTAGACTCCACAACTAGCCTGGGCAGCCTGTGCCAGTGCTCAGTCACCCTAGCAAGTGTTTCCTGATGTTCAGGAGGAACCTCCTGTGTTTCAGATTGTACCTATTGCCTCTTGAATATTATATTACTGGCAATAGGGATAACAATGTGGCCCAGGCCTGTGGCTGTGCAAGATGATAAAGTAGAACAACTTTGTGAGCACTTTAAAAGACTTTAAGATACTGAAATAGATCCTGATGATTGTCAAAGTCAGGACAGTTTCTTTTATAATCGTCAGTCTCTTCCTCCTGTCCTGCACTGGGAATTTAGCTAGGCATCACTGGGTTCATTATTAAAGAATTGATGAAAATGTGTAAGATCTTTTCACTCTGATAAGTGAGTTACTTTCAGTTTGAATCTGGACTAATAACAGAATTATATTGTCAATGAATCTGAGAAAATACATTCCAAATTAAGGTTTCAAATACAATAGTTTGATTTTTCAATTTCAATGTTTATATAATTTTAATAAAAATATAAAATTCTTTTGAAGTCCTTTGAATCAAAATAAAATATTGAAACTTTTTTTTAAACTTTAATATTAAAAGTCAGTGATATTGCAACTTTTTTTTTTGGAAGTTTTGTGCTAATTTCATAAATCAGCGTTTTTAAATTTTAAATTTTGCTAAAGAGTTTTTACACTTCAGAGTCCAACAGACCTTAAAGAAATGCTGTTGCAAGGCCAAAAAGTCTGTGATAATCACAATTTGAAAGCAAACTTAGTAGGTGAAATATTGTTCCAATTGAAAATGGTAGATCATGACCTGCATTCATTGACTAGTGCTTTGATATTTACAGTAATACATTCATTTTGTTCAGCCTTTGAATAAAAAAATCTGTTTTTAGAGAAAATTCATAGATGATGGAAATGTCGTACCATCACTAACATTGCTGTAGTTATGCTGATGTTTTTAAGTGGGTAAAAGATGTTGGCACATAGTTTTTGTTGCTTTAAAGAATACACAAAATATCTAATCCTTTTTACCAAATCTTCCCTTTGTGTGTTTTGATCTCCTTTACTGGGCAGTTGCTGGATTTTTGTAAAGAAGATCTAAGTTCTGATTTCAATGAGCATTTATATTAGTAGATTTTTTTTTTTACATGGCTGTAACTTGAGTTCTCATGTTCTGATGACTGGAATCTGCCCCTATGCTATGTCTTTTATAGTACAATTCATTCTGACTAAAAAGCTGTCTAAAAGTTAAGGACTCACTCTTAATCAGATAGAATCTCTGTAAGAAAATGGGAAAATTAGGCCCTTCAGAAAGAGCAGTTCATTCTGAAAGATGAGTATGGTGAACCTCCCCATGCTCTGGTTTTGGTTTTGTGGGGTTTTTTTTGTTTTGTTTGTTTGTTTTTTTGTTTTTGGTTTTGTTTTTTTGTTTTTTTTTTTCTTGTGACTACAGAAAGAGCCTTAATGCCTAGCTAAACTTACATGAGGTGAATTCTACTCTGCATGGGTATAAAAAGCTAAATTTAAATGGACCTTTTAAAACTACAGCAATCTAAATATGCTATTCTTTGGTATAGAATAATTAATAGTGAGAGGGATCATTGGAACTCAAATGATCCAAACCGCCTGCAAAGAAGGGCTAGCTATCCAGTCCTAGGAAGAGGGTGTTACTGAAATACATATTAATCTATTTCGTTGAATCGTAAGATAGTTTGGGTTGGAAGGGACCTTTAACGGTCATTTAGTCCATCTGAGACAGCATCCTCCTCTGAGAAATTATGCAGCAATAATAAACAAGTCTTAATGGTAGCTAGCAAAAAAATATGTAACTTTTCATTTGATGAAATATTTAATAAAAAATTACAGCTTTATGAAAGACCTTCTAATATTACATGTACAATGGAACAATTGACTTACCTGTTGCTATACTAGTCTCTTTAGATTTTTATTGAAAGTATCTTTACTATGAATCCTTACAACAGGCAAGGAAGCATCCAGTACTAAAGAATTAAAGTCACACTTTCTTTTTGGTTTTGATAAGGAACATGGAGGGGAAATGGCTCCAGTTTCTTAACCTATTTTTATTTATTTTTTTTTCTTTCTGGCAACTTTGAATGGATCATGATTCCAGTGAATCTCTCTGGTGGAGGTCTAAAAACCTAGATCTAATTAAGTATAAATTCTTCAAGATGTTGAAATTTCCTGTTTCCTCTCTAATAAATATTATCATTAGCACTATTTGAAAACTTGCTGTTTCTGGATATAGATAGTAGAATTGTTTGGGGTGTGGGACTGCAATGCTAAAAAGGATCCTTTGATATGCCCTAATACCCCATAGATTTCAGCTAAACTCTAATTGTTAGCTACAATAATTTGGTAATAAAATCAGTAATAGAAATATACTGGTAATCACTAAGGTTTTATTTCATGTAATAAGATACCAGTTATTTAGAAATGCTTACTGGAGGCACGACAGAAGGGAAAATCCAAAGAGGGAAATGTAATGACCTTGTTTTATTGAACAAGTTTATGTAATTTGATCAATATTAAGCTTTAATAGGATTCTGAATAGAGAATTTTGTTGATAGCCTTGCAGTTTTTTCCAATACTGATGAACAATGAATGGTTTACTGCCAGGGACAAGAAAGGTATACGAAGAGAACAGTAAGTCAGTAGGGTCTTATTCTGAGGTTATATTTTCTGTTTAAATGTGTGTCCATATAGTGCATAGATACAAAATAGTGACATACATATAGATACAAGTAGTGACATAGATACAAAAATAAAACAGCCCACCTGAAAAAAATAAACACATTTTAGAAAAATTGGAAATAAATTTTGTTCATGTAAGACTGAACACTTGCCAAGCGATTTCAGGTATTTGCTTTTTGGGTAGAAATAATTGTTTGACCCACAGTATTGTTCTTAAAATAACTCTTGTTCTTGTGATGAAGATGGAATGATGGCTTTTCTCCCTGTTTTATTTGTTTCTGTCTATACTGAAGAACATAGAGTACCAAAGGAATCCTGTGTATTTGAATGAATAATGAGTACTTTTTTTGAAGTACTAAAAATCTTCTCTTGTACAAAGGGCTTTGGTAAAGTCTCCATCAACTTTCTTTATATTGCAAGATAAAACATTTTTTCTCACATGTTCACAGAATAATTTAAAAATTCCAAGAAGTGAAATGGAGATCCTTTCCCATGTGTCTGAGGTGGAAATTCCAAGTTTTCTGTCTCAGAAGTCCAGTGAGGCACTCAATATTCACATGTAAAAATTAAAGCTTAATCCAGTGCTTATTGCTATCTCTATATTTCCACTGTCTTACAGAACAGTTGTTGAGGCTGCTAAATAAAAATGTCTTCATTTTCAGGTGTTCTGAACCTGTGCAGTTCCCATTAAAGTCAGTGCACAATCAGTTTAGATTACTAAATATGAACATAAATATTTTCATAAAGAAATTGACATGATGCTTTTTTCGCTAGTTATCTCAACTGTTTATCTCAAGGTATGAATATTAAGGGAAGCATATTGATATGTATGCAAAAGACTAGATTAAACATAACTATTAAATTAATTCTAATAGGATAAATATAGAGGTAAGTACATTTTGTTACAGGATTTAAATGTATGATGGAGAGACAGAGCATCTGGAATTCAAAGGAAACTTGGCAATACTAAGTTGCAATGGCTTAAGTGGAACACAGTGCTGAAATATTAGTTGTGTCCAACCTTAGAAACATTTAGGAAAGATTGAAGTGTTACCTTCCTCAGGTACTTACAGAACATGTATACATGGCTGTTCTTTTTCTACATAAAAGCAAATAAATGTTGTTTGCCTAGTATTATATACCAATTTTATTATGGTTGATGACTCCTAACTAATATTATCTGTCAAAACACAGTCTGGCTGTATCAGCGGTGTTAAGTAGGACAGTGCTTTAGCTGGCTCCTCTCTAGACTGTCTTTTTTTTCAAACAGCCAGCATATTCCCAACTGAGCACAGTCACAAGTATAATTGTACATACAAGTATTTACTTGAATTATTTTCAAGTGTGGGTTTTGTTTCCTTGCTCTTGTGAAGTTCTGTGTATTCAGTAGCATATTGCAAATATTTATAAGCAGGAGATTTTCTCTTAAAAGCTGTGGACTTTGTAATAAATACTTGATGACTGAAGACGACTGATGTGACAGTCCAGCAGCAGCAGAAGCTGGGATATGAGGAAAAAGACAGAAACATAAATATTTAGAGGAGGAGGAGCACGTGGTGAATGCCTGAAGCTAGTAAAAAGACTATGTACTCCCATTTCACTCTGTATCTGCTTCATAAACATTGCTATCAATTATTTTAGATTGAACCAGGCACATTAACTGCTGCATTAACTATTGATGGCTCATTATCTGAATGCTTATAAAGACACATGACTGAATATGAGATAAAAATACAATGGTGCTGGTCAACAGAATAGAGCAGAGATGGTTATCAGAGTCCTCATAAATGAGGCTGTTGCCATGAAAATTGTAGACACCATAGTTTTCATAACAGCTGTAGTCATGTGCGTGTTTTTTTTTTCTGGTTTTCATAACAACTGTAGTCGTAACAGCTATAGTCATGCCTGTCAGCATTTAAGAGGCATTTGGACAATGGCCTTAATAATATGATTTAACTTGGTCAGCTCTGAAGCGATCAGGCAGGTCCTCTAGATGATCATAGTAGGTCCCTTCCAACTGAACTATTCTATTCTGTTCTACGGTGAGGAAAAACTAGAAAAAATAAAGCAATTTTATAAAGCTTAACTCAGATGGGATACTCTTTGCTCATGTCCTTGAAAGTGGATGGTAGAGGATCAGACATCAGTCTAGAGCAGCACATCAAAACAAAAAATACAAGACAAAATGTAGCTTATTGAAAATACATATTCCTTCCTTAATAATTTCTCTATTTAAAGCAAACAAAATGCAGACTATTTAAGAATCAGTTTTTAGAAGTGTCTTATTCACGCTATCTTTTATATTAACAAATATTTGCCTATACTAACAAGTATTTGCTCAAAACCATAAAA
Organism: Dromas ardeola; assembly: GCA_013398915.1. NCBI lineage: Eukaryota > Metazoa > Chordata > Aves > Charadriiformes > Dromadidae > Dromas > Dromas ardeola. Next base: position 186,228 of record VYZM01012854.1, read on the forward strand.
TTATGTTAGGGACATGACTTTTTCTAAAATACACCTAATTTAGCTGGCAGTGAAGTCTGTGAAGTTTTCCTGTTGACTCTGAAGAAAACAAATTTGCTTGTATTGTTGAATGTGTATCTTTCACATGATCCCCAGGAATCTGAACTTCTATGGATAGAAATTAAGGGCCAGGTAGAGCAGTAACCTTATTTTATATACTATAACATTTCTACAGTCTACTCAAGAATCTGCTCCAGATCATCATTTGCTGAGTAGATCGTATCCTTTAAGTGTGTTTTTTTCCTAGTTAGGATCAGATTATTTTTTTTTAAATTATTGTTGGTCAACTGCATTCTTTACCATGTATGAGTTCGAAAAAACCCCCGGTTATACCATGACAGACAGCCAATTTATTATAACAGTCAATCATCTGTCAAAACAGATAATATTAAATAAATCTTGGAGACCTACAGTAAGGTCTTCTGTTGTAGGTTGATTTATTTGAAATTTTGAAGTAACCAAAATTACGGATTTGTTTTTCCCATATGGTTTTTTTTTCATGAGACTCCAAGCAAAAGGGAACACAATGATAAATAAAGGGAAGGAGTAATAATGAAAAGGTAGTGAACAAGTAGATAAATCATATTTCTGCATCAAAGTGGTAGAACTCAGTAAGAAGGATAGAGTGAAAGACAGTCTGCGCAGGAAGTAAAGCCCAAGGCCAGAGTTCATGGAAGTCAGTATGGAAGTTTTTCCATTTATTTCAATCAGTGATAGAATTAGTTCTTAAAGAGCAAGTAGTTAAGGAGCAAGCTGAGCAAAGGGGCAGAGGAGCTGCAAATCTGTTCTCATAATTTTTTGACCAGCTGTTTGGCATTGAAGTTACATCCGTTATTAAATAGTTGCATTAAATGTTTAAACAAGTGCATACAATAAGAAACAACCCTGCAGTTTTATAGGGAAAAATTGCTTCCCCGTCTTGGAACAACCTTCCTGTCTATGATTCCTCTGGAGCCTGAATAGCCCCCCACATGTCTACAGTTTCATGGGTTATCCAGAAAACTGGGCACATGTATGATAATGTAGTGCTTCTTGAAATGCATGCAGTTGCTTCTGTAGTTCTTTCGACAGTGTTTTAGACATACCTTAGTGAGTTAGGGAAGAAATATGCAGGGGCTTCTGCAAAAGATTATGGTTGGGCATGATGGGGCTTCTAGAAGACATTTTGGTGGGGCAAGACTATTTGTGATTATTAATTTTTAGCTTGCCTCGCAAAGCAAATATGAATATTTGCACTGTGCCCACATCAGGACAAAGCTCGTGAGAGTATTTGGGTCTGCAGTGCAAAATTCTGATTTTTGTATTTTTTTTCTGTTACACTGACAAATACTGTACAGGTGTTGAACACTCTTAGATAAATACTACATTCAGAAAATAGATTTTTCTGATCTCCTGAAAAAAAAGTAACTCTTTCTTTGGTACTAATGAATAAAAGTGCCATCTGGACAAATGTGTTTTGGAGATGGAATTTGGAGATAATATTTATACACTAAGTTTGTGTATTATACTTCCTTTGCTTAATAATATCAAATCCTGCATTGACAATGGAAATAATGAATACCCAAGACACTAAGAAATGCTGAACACATTTGCAATGTTTTCTTTTCTAAAAGGTGAAGGATTAATACTATCTCACATCACTGGCGCGTAAGCACATTGTAGTACATCTTTGGTCAAAAAAGTGTAGAAAACAGTACTTCTGAAATAATGACCACTAGATGGATATAATTGTGCCTATTCAACTAATTTGTCATTAGCGGTAAAATCTTGTTATCAGAAGTATTCTAGGAAAAAATTAGGTATTTTAAGATAGAGAATTTCTTACTGTTCAGTAATTTATAGACATTCATATCAGATCCAGATACCTGACTGATATTTGAGTTACTGTTTGTATCTGCTGTAAGCTAACACAAACTTTGTCAGCCAAAAGGTATTTAAAATTCTAATACTGTCTATGTGGAGAATAAATCAATTGGCTTGTCCCATTTCTTTATCCTGTTTTAATGAATATTCAGCTAAGTTCTGTGGCTCATTTTCCTTTCCATCTAACTCTACTTAGGCTCTTAGCTATAATACAAATTTAACCGTCTCCGGTATTAAGAAAGAAATGTGTATTTATTTCTGTGTAGTCCCATTGATCCATTTTCAGTGTGAGCTACTACTACTTCTGGCCACAACCGTGGCATGCAGTTATGAGCATACAGTAAACAAGGTAATGGTGTCTCACATGTATTGTATAGATTCCCTGCAGAGACTCGATATTTGAATGGTATGGGCAGATCTGAGGAGGTATTGTTTACTGAAAATTGTAATTTCAAAAAATCTGTTGTGCATTTCAAAAAATACTTTCAAGAAGCAGCACAGTTTTTCATAAAATTGAACATGTCTATGTATTTATAAATTCTCAGATTAAGTCATCAGAAATAATACTGTGCATGGGCAGATGGTTTTATTTCCATGCAAATAGAAACTTCTGCATACTTTATAAGGATCAGTGAAGATTATTTGGGAACCTACTTTTAAGTCTCAAAGTTGATAATCTGACTTCCAAAACAAATGGTTACACAAGATCTCAAATAACCTGAATCAAACTCACTAAAATGTGTATGTTTGCCACTAAAAATACCACTATATATTTCTAATTTCACTATTTCAGTTGGTTATAGTTCTTTATAATTTAGTCACCCTCAAATCTGAACCATACACTAACAGTTATTTTCTGTTTGATTACCTCCTTGGTAATTTTGCTTCATACTTTCATATTACAGAGCTATGATAGCTAGGATTACAAGAAGTTCAGTAACAATTTAAGGTAATAAACAAATAAATATTTTCATCTATGTTAGAAGACACATAAAAATAAATTTTTTGTTGCTGGTCATTATTTGTATTCTCAGACATTATAGGAAGAGAAGTGAGAAGAATCACTTTTACTCTCAACAGAATAAACCAGAAAGTACTTGTCACCTAGAAGAATATTAGCAGATAGGTATGAAACATCTGAAATGCAACTTATCCTAACCCAGTGCCGTATTTTTGAGTCCTTCACCATGATGTCTCTGTTTTCCAAAGTAACTTTCCTATATTACCTGATTTGCATGGTAATAATGATAAGCTAATAATACCCTTAAAGAAGGCACAAAAGCTTTTTGTTACTCATAGCTTGGCAAAGGAAGAGTTTACACTTACAGATGTTTTTAGATGTGTTTTAAAGGTGCCTTTCAGATGAGAATAATATTATTGTTTCTCACTGGTTACTTAAACAAACAGAAAAGTACTTCATTTGAAATCATACTGCACTGAACTGAATGTAAAGCAGAAGTTTTCTAGGCCTAAATATAAAGAACTGTTTTAGCTTTACAATTCTTTGTTTGATTTTTCCAGAGATGGGAGAATAACCTCAGGCATAACATACAGGCAAGTGTTGCCAAGTTCATAACCCCATAGTGCTCGTTTCTAGAGTGCACACATACCAGCTGCTCATAAAGAGATGTCAAAGAAAAGGTCTAATGAGAGGAATAACAACAGGGCAAGCATGTACTGTGAGATCTCCAGAATACTTTCCCAGACTTCCATCATTTGCAGCTGAGGGCAGGTTTTCAACTTCAAAGAAGGAAAAATTAAAAGCTACGGATACTATTGAATGTAGAATACTTTTTGGGTTCTCATAATGACTCTGCTTCTGAGAAGAGCGAGAGCACATTATACATTGTCCTTGCAAAATTGTTCCGTTGTCATTTTTGCACAGAACAGATCCTCGAGTAAGAACGTAACCTGCCTACCTCCTCTTTTTCCGTGAGTCAGTTGTGACTCATGATTGTTGTACATTGTCCTCCAAAAGTGAGTTATTTTATGAGTATAAAGTGTGCTATGTATGAAGAACTGTGACCTAAGTCAAAGTCACGGTAGATATTATTAGAATGTTCACATGGAAGGTTGTACATTAGCAGAATTTTAAATGGCTTGTGACATCTTCTGGTTTGAAAAGGATGATGGTCTGCATGCCAAAGATAAGTAATATATTTGTTTTCCTGACAGGGTGGTCATTTTGTAATGTAGTAGTATAAGTTATATAATTTGATTATTTTGCACCCTTAGTGTCCTTCAGGATCCTTCTTTTAATTTCTAGTAGTGAAATCGATATTGGTATCTATTTAGACTGTTATTGGAGATCTAGGTTCCTTTCCCCTATATCTGACCTTTTTTCCCAAAAAACTTCTGCAGCTTGTTGCTTCTGAAAGGAAGCACAGTTGTTGGAAGCACTTTTAATCACTCATAAGAGCAGGTTTACATGGAATATGGGTAAAAAACCTGATGGCTGCGTATGCCCAGTCTCTGATACACTGACATTGCTGGAGCTGTTCTTGCACTAGTAATACACATGTTCAGTTAACTGAGAATTTCTATTAGAATTCAGTTGCTACTACAGAAAAGTTTCTACTGATTTTCATTAAAAAAAGCCCCAAATTAATCTGATTGGATAAACATTCTGTAAAATGTTATTTATTGTCTGAAACATGGTTTTTTAAATCATAGTTTGCAATTTTCATGAAAGAGAAGCTATGTTAAATATTTTCATTCTTTATTTCCACAGTTTTAGAAGAGTATTTTGGAACCATTTAATATAAATGGATCTTTGAAAAAATAGTTTCTTGGGAAAAAATACAATTCTGTATTAGGAGCAGAGTTTGAATTTTATGAAGAAAGAAATTATTCACTAAAAATTCTTGTTTTGACAGCCAGACCTATTTTTCAGAGCATGTCATGACTGGGATATTGTAACATTAGAAAAATTGAAGACTTTTTTTTGTAGACATTGAAAAATTTTTGAACACCCTAATGAAATGCTCATAGTTTTCATTTATAAACAGTCTTATGTTTTGAATTTGCCTATTTGAAAAGAAAAAGATTACCTTCAGCTGGAATAAAACATTGGAGCTGAAATCAAAAGAAGGTTTTGGGGATTTGTCTGGTTTTTGTTGTCAAGGAAATCAGAAAAGAAAACATCTATAATATAGAAGATAAAAACAGTTTATTAGAAATGAAATTTTAAAAACAGCTAATTGCTGAACTTTAATTTTAAATCAGTGCAATCAGCATGAATATGTTCTGTGAATTACCATTGTCTGGTTTATTGAATTCTTCTTACTTTCGTAAATATGATGATTTCAGAAAGAAGAGTGCCTAGGACTCTGGCTGGCCATTCACATTCCACTTTTGGTAATGATTACTTTAGGAGGATATGCCACATAGGTGCCTTTTGTTTTTTTTTCCTAGTGAGATAGGAAATAATTTGGTATTTCATGAAGGCGTAAAAATTCCGATCTGTCCATTTCTTGTCTGTTTTAGTAAAAAAATGAATAATGGTTATTTTGCCTTCCACTACAAATATGTCTTTTGTTACGTTTCCTCCTGAAAAACGCTTCCTGATCAAACATGTCAATTCCAACTTTACTTAGCACTACTCAGTGGTAGAATTGATTGCCTCTGTTCATGGCTTGAGAGAAAAAGAAGAGGAAATACTACGGTGTGGTTTGATCTTTGTAATCTACCTTTTTTTTAAAGCAAAGGTATTTAGATATAAGGAGGGCATGCTTCTAGATAATTAGTTCTTCTGTGTTTTAAAATCAAATATGTTTCCTCTGTTTTTTTTTAATTGAACTCAGCCTATGTACCCATATAAATTTCCAGTAGTTAGATATTTTGCACCTGGAAACTTGCATTTTAAAAACTGTCAGTGGATTATTTAAGGAGCTTACTCTGCCCTCTACCATCTAACCAATCTAGTCTCATAGAATCATAGAATGGTTTGGGTTGGAAGGGACCTTAAAGATCATCTAGTTCCAACCCCCCTGCCGTGGGCAGGGTCACCTCCCACTAGACCAGGCTGCTCAAAGCCCCATCCAGCCTGGCCTTGAACACTTCCAGGGGTGGGGCATCCACAGCTTCCCTGGGCAACCTGTTCCAGTGCCTCACCATCCTTACAGTAAAGAATTTCTTCCTAATATCTAATCTACATCTACCCTCTTTCAATCTCCTAATCCTTTGTCTCTAAAAGTAATTAATGCACTGCATTTAACATTAGTGGCTTTATTTTTGAGTTAAATTCTAATGAGAAGTCTTTTCTACAACTAAAATGACATATACAAACCTTTTTGGCTTGGAAATATAATTAGTATTCTGTTTGAGACTTAGAGACAATTGGCCTTTAGGACCTTCTGGAACTGCATAGGACCATTTCTTCTTAAGCTTTGGATAGAAACGTTTTGAAGCTTATTGTACCACATTCTGTAAATCTGCAGTTCAGTGAACTGAAGCAATACCTTGCAGTTCCTTCCACATTTTGGGCGTAGCAGGAACTGGCGACTTTATTTAGTAACTATGAGGCACTCAGCATTTCTGAGCACATGGAGAGGAAGGACGGAGAACAGACTACAGTTGAAAGGTGTGCGACTTCAGCAAAGCGGTTGGAGTACATTGGGAATAACACATACGATGTTCTCAATTCTTGCCTTATGGCATTTTTGAAGAGAATTTAGTTTCAACTAATTGAAGCAGGTTGCCAATTTACCTCTCAAAATATAACATGAAGTTTAGTTTAACAATGTTTCATACTTTTTTAGTGTTCTATACCAGGGTAAAGTGTTATGGAAATTAAAATGTGATATTTCTACAGAGCAGTTTATGTAAATTTATTTTTTTTTTTTAAATTACAGCCTCCTTGTTGGTAGGAATGCCCCTGAAACAACTAAATTCTTCATTTGTCTAGCTGTCCTCTATAGAAGAAGGCTCTTTTCCTTTATATTAAACTGTCTGCTCCGATAAACTGGGAAATTTGTATTTTTTCTATCTTGAACAGATAGATGTCACTTCCATGCTTACTTTCATAAAAAAAATAAAAACATTTTGGGAAAGTTAATCTGCATTTCTACAGTAGGACTGAGGAGCAATTGCATCAAGGAGTGAGGAGACCACTCACTGTAAATAATTTCTTACTTTCTTTGTTCAGGGTCACTCATCTGGTAGAAACATTGCAGGAAAATTGAGGGTCATCTTACAACTGCATTCAGTCAGTGATGAACAGATTGCTTTGTAGATTGCAGATATGCTATTCTTGTTCTAAATTAAGTGTCTCCTGTCTTCCACAAAGTGAAGCTGAAATTAGTGAGGCAGTACATTTTTTCAAAGGAAAAAGGTCTTAAGTATCCCAAAGCCTATATCTGCCATGTATTATATCAGTAATCAAAATACTGACCATTGTTGCAACATTTCTATTTAGTTTTAAAACTATACTGTTTTTTTAAAGTGATTGTTACGAAACAGGTACCAAATTAGAAAACACAGGGGCTTTTTTAACTAGAAGTAAGAGTGTCTGTATTTTGAAAGAGCAGCCTTCTTTGGAAGGTGTACCTTGTGCTTACAGGATAAAAGCACACATACAATTATTTCTGGTAAGTTACAGATAATATAACTTTGTACTTCTCACTACCTACTTATGAATTTAAATAGGCCAGTGAGGAATGGAAGTCGACATTTACTTCTACTAATTCAGTCTGCAGAAGTAGTTCGAATATATGAAAAGAAGTGTGACTATGTGCTTGGGAGCCTGTACTTGGGATGTGAGTGCATAGCAAGAAAATGAGTCTTGTAAAACAAGACACCGGACTGTGACTTAGAAAAGCTCAGGAGTACTTGGGTCTGCCTCTGATGCCCTATGAAACTATAGGTCAGTCAGTTAAATATGCTGTTCATCAAATTTCTGAAATGGTTTCCTTTCTGTTTCTTTAGCTTTTTAATGTTTTTCACGTGTAGCCCAGGCTTTGATCTAACTGGTCACTCATTTCCTCTGTCACCCAGGAAAACACAATTTCATCATACACCAAGATGCACATTTTTCTAGTTTCTTAATATTGAGCTCTATTAAGGTATACAGTAGTCTTCCAAAGAGAACGGCAGAGTGTTATCCATATGTACTATTTGAAACTAGGCTGAAAAAGTATTTATAAGAATACTTTGACCCGGCTTTTGGAATAGGCTCTCTGGACATTCTCATATCAGATTTAAATACTTTTTCTTGTTCTAACATAGGAGCAAAGTTTTACCAAGAAACCTGCTCTAATACAGCTCTTAAGTTACTTTTGAGAGGCGAAATGGGGAGCAAATTAGTGTTGACAAAAGAGAATGACAACCTGTGCAGGACCAGGAAGGTTTAATGCCAATTCTGGGTGACAGTAAGTGAAGCTGAAACTTCTGATTTATGCTACAGGCAAATGAGCACTGTAGGCTTTAGGTTGTGGAGACCACTTGTGAGATAGCTAAGAAAGCAAGATTTGTATTTGATTGCTTCATTGGTTGGTTCATTGCACAGCTGAGTATTTTGAAAGATGTACAATACATTTGGAACATTCAGTTTTGCAGTAAATATTAATACGTGTGCAGCAGTGGCTCTCAAGGAATGGAGCTATGTATCTTTTATTAATATACGGTAATGAAATAATTTCAGTTTATATATTAATATACATCGTAAATCCATCTTTATAACCAGAGGAAAATTTATACAGCATCTAATTCATACTTCATGTTAATACTGATTCAGTCATTGATGACAATCAAGTTTATGGTAGGTCCAAATAAGTCTTTGCAGAGTCCCAGTATGGGTGGATATTTTTCAGGTTTTCTTCCTGTCCTCGTTTGACATCAAGCTTTCTCAGAAAAGCTTGTGTTGAAAACTTTTTGCAAAATTCTTCTCTTTTTGCATCTTTTAGCTGTTCCGTTTAGGTGTCTATTAATTTTATGCTTATTTTTGGACTATAGTCTTAAGAAAAGGGAACTGTTTGCTATCCTTTCTGAACATGACTTACTTTTAAGTTTAGGTGTATAAAATTTCTAGCTGCCTTAAAGCAATAAAAAAGAGCCACAGATATGATATGCTGAAATAGTTGAATAACTATAATAAAAGCACAGTTCTAGTTGAGACCTCACCTGGAGTACTCTGCCCATCTCTGGGATCCTTAGGATAAGGACAGTGACCTGTTGGAGCAAGCCCAGAGGAGGGCCACGGAGATGACCAGAGGGCTGGAGCACCTGTCCAATGAAGACAGGCTGAGAGAGTTGAGGTTGTTCAGCCTGGAGAAGGGAAGGCTCCAGGGAGACCTTATAGCAGCCTTCCAGTACCTAATGGGGGCCTACAGGAAAGCCGGGGAGGGACTGTTTATCAGGGAGTGTAGCAATAGAATGAGGGGTAACAGTTTTAAACTGAAAGAGGTTGGATTTAGATTATATATTAGGAAGAAATTCTTCACAATGAGGCTAGTGAGGCACTGGAGCATGTTTCCCCTGTTGTGTTGTGGATGCCCCGTCCCTGGAGGTGTTGCCAGGTTGGATGGCGCTTTGAGTAACCTGGTCTAGTGGAAGGTGTCCCTGCCCATGGCACGGAAACTAGATGATCTTTAAGGTCCCTTCCAACCCAAACCATTCTATGATTCTGTGAGTCTATAATTTAGCATCATTTGTTAATGCAAAACTGTGTGGGAAAATTATTTGCATTGCTATTAAATGGGTGCATTTAATGTAAAAATTAATTGTACTGATACACAGTCTTGCCAGATACCTGTGGTCTGTCACTGGATATTCAAGAGCAATGCAAAAAATATAAGATGAGCTTTCAAAGTTGTATACTTGTGGCACTTATGTAATATTTTTTGTATTTTAAATATTTTACATATAAATAAATAATGCTGTAAATGTATTTATCATATAGGCATATAGGGTCCATCCCTGGGCCTTGGGCACCTTCCTGGGGATAAGCTGGGCCATGGGCCCACACGTGGGCCCAGATTGGCAGGGCCCATGGCTGGGCAGGGCAGGGCTGTGGGGAGCTGGAGAGTGGCCCTGCTGCAGTATCACTGGCGTGGGGGCTGAAGGTCCCATGGGGACTGACATGGGGTCCCGGCAGGTGGGGGGAGCACCAGGGAGTGGTCAGGGACAGTCAGGGCTGGTGGTGACCTAGGGGGCCCTGTTGTGTTCTCAAGGGAAAGAGAAAAATCTACAAATGCTACCATTTTAACCTTTAACAAAAAATTCTGTAACTGATATGCTATAATTCACAGAAAGAAAACTTCAGTGTATTTTTCCGGGGGGGAGTTGATAGTATTGTGATCTGGTGAGTTTATGAAATAATAGGATTTCACTGGGCTATGAAAGATTACAAATACATTGTGAAATGCGAAAACCTCTTTATTTTGCATATATTAATGGCTCATGCTTTGTGATTAATTTCCTTTTTGTGCATTTATCTCCAAATTTGAAATACATCATTCAGAAGGAATTTCCCAATCCATTTTTTACGCTGACATTTATATTCAAAAGCTGTGATTTTACAGGTTATAGGGAGTGGTAAGGTCTTCTGTTTGGCCCATTTGTCTTCAGCAGGCTTCAAATAGCTGGTAGGGCAGTGCTCTTTTGACGAAGCAGGGGGCCTTGGGGATCGCAGATAGGTAACATTATTAGAAGTTTAAGAAAACTTAAATTCTGTCACCCAGAGACTTAAAAATCTTTTGGCTGCCTTTCTAAACTCTGCTAGGAGGAAGATGATGAGCCTAATTATTTATGCCCGAGTGGCAAAACACTACAAATTAGTGTGATTTGTTATCAATACCCAATTAGGTTATCACGGAATCACGGAATCTTCAGAGTTGGAAGAGACCTCTAGAGATCATCTAGTCCAACTCCCCTGCTGAAGCAGGATTGCCTAGAGCACATTACTCAGGACTGCATCCAGGCGGGTCTTGAAAGTCTCCAGAGAAGGGGACTCCACAACCTCCCTGGGCAGCCTGTTCCAGTGCTCTGTCACCCTCACCGTAAAGAAGTTTTTCCTCGTATTTGATTGGAACTTCCTGTGTTCCAGCTTGTGCCCGTTACCCCTCATCCTGTTACAGGGAACCACTGGAAAGAGCCTGGCTCCATCCTCCTTAAACCCACCCTTTAGATACCTGTAAACATTAAGAAGGTCTCCCCTCAGCCTTCTCTTCTCCAGGCTAAAGAGTCCCAGCTCTCTCAGCCTTTCCTCATAAGGGAGATGCTCCAGTCCCTCAATCATCTTTGTTGCCCTATGCTGGACTCTCTCCAGTAGTTCCCTGTCCCTCTTGAACTGGGGAGCCCAGGGCCAGACACAGTATTCCTGTTGTGGCCTCACCAGGGCAGAGTAGAGGGGGAGAATGACCTCCCTTGACCTGCTGGCCACACTCTTTGAAATTCACATTTGTTAGAGATGACAATTCTCATTGAGATTTTAAAACAAAAATACTTCTCAACTAAAATGAGTCCTGAAATTCCTTCATATGTGATATAAATTATTCATTAATATACGATTGAACTTGGTCACAGATGATCTTATCTAGTGGTTTAGAGCTTAATGATCTGGAGGTGTTCGTTTTATTATAACAGAGATACTTCATGTAATGACTTGACTGAAGGGATATAATGTATTTAGGTTTATAAACTATATATGATTTTTACAGTCTTTGTTACATCAGGGTTTTAGTGGTTGTCTAACATGCAGAAAAAAGGGCACTTCATTTAATAAGGAGGAAGAAAACCATCATAAGGAAAAATACAGTATTATTGTCCCTATAAATGATGGTTAATGTGTACTTTAACACTTTCAGATGACTGCCCTTCCTTTCAAAGCATTTTAGGCTGGTGGGATACAGTCTTAATATGACAGCACTAATTATAAAAGTGTCACTTCTGGAAATTAATAAAAAAATTCATGAAGATTTCAGTGATTATATTTGTGAAGATTGTATAGCTAATTTAAGTTGCAAAGGTAGAGGATGCTATTAAGCAGTAATCTCATGCATTTTAATAGTTGTGTAATTCTGAATAATTTCAAGGAGATTGTTAAACAAATTCCATGTTACTGTTAAAGATGCCTTTAACACAGTAGATTGTTCATACCCCATTCATTGTCAGCTTCCAAATATAAATTGGAAAACAGGTATAGGTTAAATCACTTGAGAGGCGGAGTGATTAACCTAGTTAGCAGGCTTATACAGGCATTGCTGCTCCACATAACACCAGTCAGATGGGCATACATCAGTAGGGCGACTTTATGTCCTGGTGGGACAGACTGCCCTCATTCTTTGGGGCATCTGCAATCATCCCAATTAGTTTCACTGACTTTTAAAAATGGCCCAGATCCTTAAAGGTATCTTTTGCCTAACTGTCTTTGATTCCTCAAAGAGGTTAAGCTTCATATGTACTGTTAAGCCCAACCAGATTTGTTATCCAAACCTCCAGTCTTCCTCTGTGAGCCCTGTACCTCAACGTTCACATCCACTGGCTTCAGTTAAAACACTCCTTGCTGTGCCAGTAATTAGCTCAGAGTGGCTAGCAGCTGCAGTCTCTGCAGCCAACAGCCTACACTGCTGCAAGTTCTTGGAAAAGGAACCTGGATTCTCATGTAGTCATTGTCTGTTTTGGGGGAAATTAAAAACCTGTAATTTTTCTTCATTGCTTTAATGCTAAAAAATACAAACCTGGTATAAAATGTAGGTCTCTAGAGTACCATATGTTATTTTTTGTTGCCTACAGGCTGGCTAACCGAGCATAATTGGCTGAGAATATATGTATTTTTTGGCTTCTCAGGCTGCTCAAACCTGATGCTGAATTGCATATAAGAGAGGTCATAGAAAGAGCACAGTACGTTATGCTGACTGTTCATCTCCTTTAGGCATAGTTATGCAAATGTATATAACTTTGCACTCTGTCGTCTTTCTTCTGAGTGGATTTATTTCAAAAGAAAGTCGGTCTTTTCTAATCTGTAATCATGATTGTAATGTAGGTCACTTATTCTGTGACCAGCGTCACTAAGGGAATGCAGTTGCACGTAAAGTAAAACTAACTTTTGAGAGTAGTATCATCTGAATTTGTTGTCTTGATTTTGTGGGCTTGTAATATTCACATGAAATGGAACCAACTAAAGAAGAAAAATCCAAACAACAAACTTAACCTAGCTCATCACTAATGAACAAGTCTTCAGTAAGTCTTCCCTCCCTAAAGGGAGAATTCTATATTGGGAGTATATAGGTACTTCTCATGATATATGTATGCACAGTTGTCACAGAAACACTCTAACTGGACTGTTACCATCATAGAGCTCCATTGAAGCAATACATTTTTCTAAAAAGCTTTAGAAGTATAGCCTTAGGTTTACAATAACTGTTAGTTGAGGATTATAGAATCTGAATTGATAACCTAACATATGAAACACATTACCAGTTTCGTAAAGGCAAGACCTTCTTAAAGGTCACCGAAGTCAACCAGAAGACAGGACAACAAAATCTTGAAATGGCATCTCTAGTAAATCTTTTTTTTCTAAACTAGGATGGGGAACTGAAGTCACTAGGTCAGATGCAGTGACATGCTGATGTAAAATGTGTCAAAAAATATTTTAAGAATTTTTTTATTTTTATTTTTTTCAAAATTGGTAGTCTGTTAATAAGCTACCTCCCATTTTCAAACCTGTTGAAATTATCTGTATTTTAGATGCTAAAAGGATATCTTAAACAACAAAAAATCATTTTGTGGATAAATTGAGATTAACCTTAATCTGTAAAAATAGATACAGGGATAACATTTCTGCTTTCTAATGGACTCCCTAGTCTCCTAGCAAGACCTACAAGTTGAGGTAAGGCTAATTTGGACATGAGGTAAGATTCTTTGAGTACAGTCAGTGATGATAATAGATCACTGGTGAGATAGTAAGAAAAATTGTCAAGGAATTTGTTAGATTACTAATTTTTTTAAGTTAAAGTGCTTCTTGTTGAAAAGGAAAACTTCAGCCTTTTAAAGTTTTTCCCTATAAAAATTTACATTGCAGTTAAAACATACTGCTCTGAAATATTGAGAAGGTAGGAGGATGATGTAATAATACAAAGTCATGTCAAATGAAGTTGTAAACTGGCCACATAGGTTAAGAAAGGCTTGTTGCAAGACAGTTTACTTAATAATGAAAGGATGGAAAATGACATCATGCATTCTCAAGTACTGAAAATAAAAATGTGAAGACTACAACTGAAAAGGTACATCTGTTTTGAAGTAACAAATGAAGTTTGCAACTGATGGTGGAATATGTAATATGGTATTAGATATGATTATTTTTCATTAGAAACTTGAAATGTAGAGGGGATCCGGTGGTATGGGAGTGCTTGATAACATTGCAAAAGATAAAAGGTTGGAGAAGTCGGATAACCATAAAATTTAGAATGCACATCAACATTGCATGTCTATGAAAAAAATTAATGATTTGTTTTTTGTTTGTAATTAGAGTGGGAGGGTTAGGCTACATGCGAATAAGTGAAATTTAGTCAATCTTGAATGTAATGGAAAAACCTGCTATAATAGAAATATTGTGTTGAAAAGGATTTAATATAAAATTGTGTAATAATAAAATGCAGCTAGTATCTTAGCAACTATATGAGTGAAAATCAGGATAGGTATGCAACTGTTTCTTTGATTGGTTATGATGATACATTGTGGATAGGAAAATGAATTTGAACTTCTTTCCAAGAGGTTGTGTTACATTTCTTCATCTGCTTAAAATCATAAAAATCTGAGCTCTAAAGTTCTGCATAAAAAATGATGTTTGTTGTTCTAAAAGGCTATGTATGTTTCTTCTGTAAAAAGAGAGATTTTACAAAAGTAAGGTCCATCAGTAATAATTCTTGGCACAAAATCAAGCATTCAGTTGGTATGCTGTGAAGCGGAATGGCTATGAGAAAGGCCCACAGGGGGAGGACAGTAAAAGTAGCAAGCAAACTGGAAGGAAGTCACACTGATACATAAAGGCACAACTTAAAGCATTACAAAACAAAAATAATAAAAAAACCTAAGAAGCAAAATAGTTCCTTTGTGGATCAGTGGTTCTTTCTGCTGTTGCTTTGTAAGCAGTTTGGTTCCAGGGCCTTGAACTTATTAATGTGTTATAATGGTACTCTGCATGTAAAGGTTTCCCTATTCTGCTCCTTTTGTTTCTCTATTATAAATTATGTATCAATATTAATAAAATAAAGCTTTTCTCTTTAGAGCATATTTTTAACACAGTGTGGGGACAGGGTAGCAGTAGAGTCTGCCCCACGCACAAAGCCAGCTCCTGCCATCCCATTGTACTTCACGTGTGCTTAAAGCAAATCCCATGGGCCTATGTATAAATAGAAACAGCAGCTTCATGGTGTTCAGCCTCCTGTTGTTTGTTTATGGAATGAGAACGTGACCTATTCCAGAGTAGCAAAATTGCCTAGTTTAGAAGGAAGGATTTTGTCAATTAGGTAATTTTTGTTAGTTTGGTTATTTTATTCATTTTATATTATTATCTTAGCTTTTTGGGGAAGTAAGAAAGTTTCTGATCTGATACATTTTACTCATTTTAAAATTGGCTGCAGAAGTAGCTCACAATCAAGAAATGCGCAGAGGAATATTTGACATTACTGATTTGTATCTCAACTTCATTGTGCACTTTTCTTCCTCAGATTGTTGATTTATTTACTTTCAATGCGCATAAACAGCTGTGTGACACAGTTACCTCCAGGTCCCTTTAAATTATACATATCTGAATGTTCTTTTATTATTTTTTTTAAAAAAGAAAGTGCTTCTGGCACATAATATGCTCCAGTGCAGATAAAGATTTTGATGTTTTGGTTTGAGAGAAAGTTCTTAGCATAAGAAAAGCAGTATCTGCAAATGTCATGAGGTATTAATTAACCAATATTAATTAAAAAGTGGCTCGTGATGGAGTAAAGAAAATGTTAGAAGCTGATTTGGAATGAAATCACAGGTGTTTTGTTCTTTTATTTTTTACTTATTTATAGAAAACAGACTTCTTGCATCCAACAAACACTTGGTTTGCATGTTCTTGAAATGTGAAGATGCAGAGGGCTGGCTAGCTACACCTGCCTTGTGTCAGGGAGGAAGTTGGCCAAGCCTGAGTAACTACTTTGGAGAGAGCCTGTTATCAGATGGTGTTTGCTGTCAACAGGATTTTTTTGCCCTCAGTCTACTTGCAGATAAAGGAAGTTTGAAGTGGGATTCTGGAGCATCTGAAGTTAATTTTTCTTGAAGAAGTTACATAAAAGTAGCAGGAGGAATAACAGGGCGTGGCAGAAAAATGGTTACAGCTGCTCTCATCATGGTTGTAGAGCAAACTTGTGCTTCCCTGCTGGCTCCTATGGGACTGGTTACTGAAGTCTGAGTAATATATCAGGAGTGGTGTTGCCATGAAAGCAGGAAGACATTGCTGGAGATCTGTTGAGTTCCTTGTGAACTACTGGATGGTGAAGTGGTGAAATGGTGTCCTGTTGTACCATTGTCACACTTCTGCCTCAGCAGTTGATGCTTCAGACGTTTTTTTTCCCCTAGTACTTCCCTGTGTTAATACCCTCTTGGCTTCACCGCTCCTTTGCTTTCTTGTGGCAATGCCGATGTTTTCATTAGCTTAGATTAATTTAACAGTGCTCCATGATAATTTAACTATAGTTACTCTAATATTTTAATAAAAGTTCTTAGACATGATTTTTCAGGTATAATTCATAACACTATGCTTTACAAGGCCTTATTTTTATTCTGTTCTTCCAAACTGTAGAGCCAAAAAGAAACTATATCTGTGTTCTGTCAGCCTTATAAGTGACCTTCTAACTTGTTGAGAGAACTTACCTCCTTCCCTGGGGAAGGCAAATTGCCCGTAACTAAATTTCAGCTCCCCTTTTGCGTGATACACTGATCATACCGGTAATTTGCCATTCTTTATGTTAAGCTTGTGATTCAAAATCTTGATTAAGTGTTGTTTCTGATCAGAACCACCAGACAAAATAGCTTCTTAGGGCTCTCTCACTCCATTATGTTGGTCTAGAACATGTCTAATTCTGACACCAGGCTATGTGCCGGTGGCATTGAATTCAGAACGTGGTACATGAGACAATTCTGAAAAGATTTTTGATTTCCCTTTGTGATTTTTTTACACTTAGAAATCTCAGTGATGTCAGGTGGTTTCTTGAATGAAATCAGCTGTGCTTTTACCTCCAAACCTACACTAATACATTAAAATTTAAAGAATCAGATAGTATCCTGCTGGTTGCAGTGAATGGGTAGGAAGAACAATGTGTTCAATTCTTATTAAAGCAGATAGCTTTTTGATGAGGAGGACTGTATCCAAGAGATTTCTCCCTTGGAAGGGTGGGGCAGTGGGAAGAAAACAGGAGGGTAGCGTATCCTAGACTTCGTGGCTAAATGTAATTTTATTTTTTGTTCTCTGTCGTAATGTGCAGATTAGGTATATTTGCAGAACTGACAGTGTCAGTTCTGCATGATCAGGGGAATGCAGATCATCTATTTCAGTGACAAATTTCTTCATTCTTTCCCTGTTGTGTATTACTTTAAAGCAATGAGATGTGTAGTTTGTCTAAACTATTCTTGTTCTAATAATGTACTATCCACAAAACTTGTAACAGGAAGAAATTGAATCATTTTGTCTCCAACTGTCTGCCTTTCTTACTTTAACAAGATAGTTTTTAAAACAAATAACAACCAAAAAAATACCACCAAAACCACTGGGCTTACAAGTATGGTAATTCGTTTCTCAGCTCCTGAACGGGAGCTTTGCTAGCGTATCAAGGTTTTTAGGTGTCAGTGAACTGAGGACACTCAACAGTATTCAAAATCAAAACCAGTAGTGTTTTACCTGAGGCTTTTTGCTAGTCCGGAATCCTCTTGTTCTCTGTTCTGTTTGTTCTTTAACTATAGGAGTGTTTTTTCAAGGCGCATGTATGTTTGCATATGTTACCTGTATGCACAGCAATATCTTAAATTCTGGCCCTGATCAGAATTACTGTGGATACATCTATTCAGCTATGAACATATTTAATTACAGCCTGGTTTTGTCTGTCTTTTTTACTTGGAAATGTACATCGGGAAATGTACACTGTGTTCTTCCTCAAATCTAGTCGTATTTTATTCATCTGCTCATTCCTACTAGCACAACAGACTTATTTCCATAGGAGGGTCTTTGGCTGCAGAGAAGAAAAATGGTCAGATGACTGTGCTGTGTACTCCATGGCTGTCAACATTAAATCAAAACCTCAGTTTAATAAAAGCAAATCAGATGGGCCATTATTAGTCTGACACTTTTGGTCTGAACTTAAAAAGACTTCAAAATTTTTTATTATTAGAAATCGATAATGCATCCTCAACTAAAACAAAAAAAAATATTTAAATTAATAAACCAGCTCAATAAGATTGGAAGATTAGGTTGGAAAAGACCTTTAAGATCGTCGAGTCCAACCATGAACCTAACACTGCCAAATCCACCACTAAACCATGTCCCTAAGCAGCACATCTGCACATCTTTTAAATACCTCCAGGGATGGTGCCTCAACCACTTCCCTGGGCAGCCTGGTCGAGTGCTTTTGGTGAAGAAATTTTTCCTAATATCCAATCTAAACCGTCTCCTGGCACAACTTGAGGCTGTTGCCTCTTGTCCTTCGCTTGTTACTTGGGAGAAGAGACCGACCCCCCACCTCCCTATAACCTCCTTTTAGGTAGTTGTAGAGAGCGATAAGGCCTTCCCTCAGCCTCCTTTTCTCTGGGCTAAACAACCCCAGTTCCCTCAGCTGCTCCTCATAGGACTTGTTTTCCAGACCCATCACCAGATTTGTTGCCCTTCTCTGAACACACACCAGCACCTTAATGTCTTTCTTGTGGTGAGAGGCCCAAAACTAAACATGGTATTCAAGGTGCAGCCTCACCAGTTTGCGTTATTAAAGGTGGAGTGGGTGGCATTATGTGTTACTAAGATTGCCTGATAATTTTGACTCTCTAAGGAATGCTGAGAAGTTTTTAGGCACTGGAATGCAGCTGAATTTTATTTCTTTAACACTGAAGTAGTTCTGATTATCATTGTATTTGGCATGCAATATAAAGTGCCCTATTTCCCTTCTTTCTGCTCATTTAAACTATAACTTGGTTTTCATTGTAATTTAGAAGCATTGAGTCTGTTTATCAACAATGAAACATAGATTATCACAGCCAGAACTTGTCTAAACAGATGACATAGAAGTGCAATTTTGTTTGTTTGTTGAAGCAACTGGGGTTTTCACATAAGAGAAGAATTCCAGCTTTCTTGCAACACTGAAATGACACAAATTAACAACATGGTTCTGCTGTTGCCTTCTGAAATTAATACATTTTGACATAATACTTGCATAGATTCTAAAGTCCTATAGAGCATAAACATTAAATATTTAATCATATGCAAGTTATGCTAAGCTGGCCAGAAGCAAAAAGTTTCATAGGAGGTGCTCTGCAATATGCAAGTTTATAATACGCAATGCTGAGCACTTTATGGTAGGTGGATGGGTTCTCTCACTTCCTAGTAGGTTCTTTTTCTTTAATGCATTCTAACTCTGTCACAAGTTATCATTCATGTTGTTGCTCTGTTTAATATTTCTCACTATAGAATCATAGAATGGTTAGAGTTGGCAGGGACCTTAAAGATCATCTAGTTCCAAACCCCCTGGGGGGTGGGGGGCAAGGCTGCTATAAGGTCTCCCCAGAGCCTTCTCTTCTTCAGGCTGAAAAATCCCAACTGCCTCAGCCTGTCTTCATAGGAGAGGTGCTCCAGCCCTCTGATCATGTCCGTGGCCCTACTCTGGACTCGGTCCAACAGGTCCATGTCCTTCTTATGTTGGGGGCCCCAGAGCTGGATGCAGTATACTCCAGGTGAGGTCTCACCAGAGTGAAGTAGAGGGGCAGAATCACCTCCCTGAACCTGCTGGCCATGCTTCTTTTGATGCTGCCCAGGGTGAGGTTGTCTTTCTGGGCTTCAAGCGCACCTTGACAGCTCCTGTTGAGCTTCTCATCAACCACCACCCGAAGTCCTTCTCGTCAGGGCTACTGTTAATCCCTTCATCACCCAGCCTGTATTTGTGCATGGGATTGCCCCAACACAGGCGCAGGACCTTGCACTTGGCCTTGTTGAACTTCATGACGTTTGCATGGGCCCACCTCTCAAGCCTGTCC
>VYZM01012854.1:212628-255602 GCA_013398915.1 Dromas ardeola
AAAAGCAGCCCTTTACTGAGAGACTATTCAGGAAGATTTCAGTCGTTAAGATACTGCTGATGTTAGTCGGATCCCTAGTCACAGCTGCAACACTGCCATGTGTCTGTAGCATTTTTCTACGCCTGTGCCTATTTTGTTCACCAGTAACAGACCTGGAAGTGTTTTTATGTATTCATCCTCTATTGTGATGAGCCTTTCAGCATTGTAAATTGTTCCATTTTATGGGAGAATAGAATGGCAACTTTGTCAGTTGTTGACTCCACTATGATTTGAGTACTTTGTGTGTATTGTTGTATTCCCCCACCGACAAATGAAATGGATTTGCGGCAGTAATTCTTTCATACTTAAAGTAGATCATAACATTTGAAGGCGAGTTTTATTTACTTCAGTATAAAGTTATGTCTTTATTTTCTTATCCTGCATCTGTTTCAGTATTAAAAAGTCCTATAGAAAATCAAAGCATCTATAAAATTGATAATTTTTGTTTTTCTGTAGAACTTGATAGTTGATTTTTGAAGATAAAGATTCAGGTTCTACATTCTGTGATCACCCGTTGTTTAATTCCTAGCAATTATTTTTTTCATGAAATTAAGGACTGATTACAGTCAAAAGGATTCATTTTGAACTTGGTATCAGCAGTCATGGAACGGATGAGGACAGAAGGGACCCCAAATGACCATCTAGTCCAATCGCCCTGCTCAAAGCAGAGTCAGCTAAAGCAGGTTACTGAGGACAGTGTCCAGTTGAGTTTTTAATGTTTTCAGGGGCCGAGACTCCTCAACCCAACTCAGAAAGTTGTTCCAGTATTGGATCACTGTTACAGTAAAAAAGCTTTTTTTTTTTTCCTTAGGCTTAAATGGAATTTTTTGTATTCCACTTTGTGGAATGTTCATTCACTGTGCATCATTGAGAAGAGTCTGGTTCCATCTTCTTTTCGCACTCCCGTTCAGTGTTTATACACATCGGTAGGATTCCCCCCTGAGCCTTCTCTTCTCAAGACTAAGCAATCTGAACTCTAAACAATTGAGATGGTACTGTTCATGTGTGTACCTTAGAATTTGCTGGAAAGTAACAATTTCACCAAAGACATCGTATTTTCATCTCTTTGGTAATGTTCTCTTTGGCATTGTGCCTGTTCGTTGTGGCTGATGTTTGCACAGCTGTTAGGAATTGCTCACAAAAAGCATTGTAGTAGGGAATATAGCTCATAATGTTAGATACAGAAGACTTCATCTTTTTAAGATCTACAGATTTTCAATCCAAAAAGATAAAAATAAAATCTCTTTAAAGTATTTTAAAACCCATCCTTAGTAATGATAGTTCATTGTGTTCTATGAAGTTTTTAAAAAACACATTAATGTTTGCTGTGGAATTTAGGGATACTACTCACATCTGCTAGATGCTTTGCAGTGAACAAGGAGATGATTTCTACACCAAAGACGTACTACTAAGATAGGTCAGTGGGTTGAGGTAGCAAGAGGAATTTAACTTGCCAGTGTTGATTGGCAGAAGACAATATTGATCACAAAGGTAAACTAGGTCTGCCCACATCAGCCCTTGCACAAGTTTTTATTCTTAGTGCAACAAAGCAGGATTTTATCAGTAGATTTGAAGGGAAGTAGTAAAATCACAGAATTTTGTGGGGAATTCCTTTCAAAAATGAGAAAGTTTCAGATGAAACTCAAAGATCTACATTATAGAACGTCACAAATAAGCAGAGTTTTGTATCATGGTATGCTTAATGGTCAGCTCCCGTTGAACCCCCCATAGAATTCCAGTTGGGAATTCAGATAGCTAAATTACTAGTACTGTAGTTTGAGAGAGAGAGAAGTCAAGAAACATCATTCCTTTTGGAAGATAAACGCATCACGAAACAAGCGACTACTTTTCACGCTTAAGCGCATAAGAGAAATGATGTTGAGGGGGGGGTGGATTTTTTTCTCCTAGTTTAGGCAGTCTCTGTTACATTGCTGTAGCCCAATTTAATGGACTGTTTTCTGCTGCATTCAGTCTTCAACTCAATATCTGGTATTATGGTCCTGCTACCTTATTTACCAATGGGTAGTTTCACAGTGTGTTTAAGACACTTCTCACCAATGAACGTCTCAAAAGTGAGTGTGTGTGGGAGGGCTCAACTGAAAACTGTCTGTATATGTTTGCTGTGCATTAGAGAGTTTCAGGAAGAGGTGTTTCTCCTGATTGTGGGACACTTAACTTTTTTTTTCTTTATTAACTTAGTAATTTCCAGCCAAATGGTGGAGGCTCCCTTGTGGTCTGTGTTTCTTGATGTTTTTCTCAGAAACGCTCAGAACATGAAGGGGAATTTGAACATAAAAAATTTTTTCCTGGCATGGACCTCAGAAGCAAACCTAGAACTAAGTTCCTAGTTCTGATGGAAATGGGTGGTTATATCTGATATATCCTTAAACTACAGCTCAAAGTGAAGGAAAAATACAGTGTAAGGACAATCCATATGTTGTTAGGTTTGGTGGTTTTTTTACTTACAGATGTCAATGTTCATTTTTATAAAAGGAAGGAGAATTTTTATTCACAAACCAGTTTCTAATGCTATTGTATGGTTGTGAGAGAGAAATTATTAAGCAGAGCAACAAAGAGAATTAAACATTAAAGGCTGCTGGGTGTTCTGTTTCTGTAAATACTTCTGTATTCTGAATTAAACAGCATGCAGCTTTTCAAAGCCAAATTGTTCTAACTTCTGGGCCAGGTAGTGATGAAACTTACTGAAATTTAGATGTCATATTTGATACAAAGTTCAGTTGAATTGCATGTTTAATGATCTGCTTTAGGGCCTGATCCAAGACCTCTTTTGAGCAACCTGTCACATTTCTGAGATGTCCTGGCAAGAATAGCCAGATTGAATGAACACAGATTCCAGTCTATTGTAGAACATCGTAATTAGCATTTCTGCAATTTTACCATAGATTTGAATTAAGCCCACGCTATCTTTCTGTTATTTTTAGTGACGCACTTATCTTTGCTCTGCCCTTTAGAGTTGTAAAAAGCTTTTAACCACAGAGTGGGCTCAGTGGAATATTCCTTTGCCTTAGCAACTTTGGCACTAATGTAGGGAAAAGCATCAGGAGCAGGAAAGATGGAGTTGCAAACTCTTGTACTTAGCTCTGGACAGCCCTGCTGTCTAGGGGAGACCGGTATTTCCTGCTGTAACTTAGATGTGCCAAAAGCCATTATGAGCACTGGAGCAGCACAAACTTAGGAACATGCAATGACCTTGGCACTCACCTCCCTCAGGCCTCTCAGAAACAGTAATAATACTATATAGTGAGATTGCCTTGTATTTCAGGAGCCAATACAGGCAGCAGCTGACCTCAGTGAGAACTAGTGGTACTCATGATGCAGATCTGAGGCTGGGAAGTAGAGGCTCTAGACTTGTTTTCACTCTCCATCCTCATCGCTTAATACCTTCATCTATTCAAATGCTGCCAAATATAAACATGGATTTACTCACCAAACTTCCTAGTTCTGCTGATACATCTGTAAGCAACGTTCGTTTGAATAAAGGAAGACAGGCCAAACACAAATTAATATTATGGGAAGTTCCTCACCAACGTTCCATTGTCCAGAGGAAAGTTAAGACACATTCTATGGGGCAGATATGAAATGGTGTCTTAAAACAGGTAATGATCAGATTTGTTTGTTTTGCTTACAAACAAACAAGAAATCTCAAAAGAGCAAGGAAAAAATCTCAAATAACCTCTAGTTTAATTAGTGTAATCAATTAGAGTATGTGAATTATCACTCATCTGCATTTTGAACATTTTTTCAGATTTCTTTGTCTTTTTATAACAAATAAGAATAGATTGCCTCCAGTTTTACTTGTCCAAAAATGTGAGTAATAAAAATTGAATAGGCATAGAAATATCTCAGCATAGATGCTCATACGCACTGACAAAGAAAGGACATTATATTAGAAAGGCAAACAGCCATGAATAATGAAACAAAACTCTCCATGTATATTGGGACTTAAGCAGAGTAAGAGAGAGAATCATTAGCAAAAGAACAGCTGGCAGAAACACATGTTTATTCTTTATGTCTCTCATGAGTTATACAACTTCTTTTCTTACTGGAAAATTTAAATTGATACTGTCATTTGTAATAAAAACAGTTCATGTAACGACTTCATTTGAGATATATATATACAGGAAGATAAAAAATTCTTTACAGTTCTTCAGGATAGCAATATCTATTAATAAAAATGATCACGTACTAAAAGCTACATAGTGACAATTACATACCAAATCTTGTAGATATTTTTTTTAAAAATGAATATCTGGAATAAACATACTCCTAACCTTGTCTGAAGCAAGAGGTGTAGGGAGGTAAAATGATTTTCTCACAGCTTAGTGATTTAACCCTAGTCATAGCTTCCTTAACCTATTCCACTTCAGTTGTAGCTCTTCCTTGAAACAAAACTGCAAAATATGTTGAGACTGTGATTTTATCTTATTTCCAAAGATCTGTGAACTTATTTTTGTAAATGGTCATAAACAGAGTTTCTATATTGATCATTGAACTGGAGCGAAGGGTCACTAATAAAGGTATTCTGAAGGCTGAAATATTTTTTACAATAAAAAAAGGATAGATCCTCTCTCTTCCTATCCCTCATTATCTTTTAGCAGATACATAAAATATAATTAAACATGCTATTAAAATGAGAAGCTTACTCTTTGTAACTTCTGTTATGTTCCCCCAAGATGGAGAAGCATGCTTGTATGAATAAAGTATCTATCAAGAATTTATGATCTGGAAGGTGCAAATTGCTGGAGTGGTGGTCAAAACCGGCCAGTTTGACATAACATAATTTCCCCGGTGTCCTGCTTGACTAAAGAGACTACAAACTATTACGGTACATGATGTGTTTAGTTTGTTGTATATGTTTTGAGGCTGGCACAGGAAAATACTTCAGGACTTACTAATTTATCTTTTGGCATTTAAAATCACATGACTTTGAATTACTTATGACATTGGCGTGTGACCAGGCAAAATTAATTTATTTTTTTAACGAAATCCCAAACACCTCTGAAATACCTATTTTTAAGTCATTATGACTCCTCAGTATAAAGTGTGTTCTTGACTAGAAGACAACTTTGTTGTAAAGATTATTATTTTAGAACAAAAAATCTTCCAACGGCTAAACTACATGACTGAGGATCCACAAGTGGACTTGCTTCCTCCCTGTCTCCCTCACCCCATCTGTTTTGCCTGTTACATTCTGCCTGTGTAATGCCAGTTATTCTTACGAAAATTCCCAAGAAGTAGAGAAATCAAGTCATGAGAGTATAGTGAGGTGAGGGGCCTTAGAACACAAGTGACTTTATGTCCCGGGCACTAGAATAACAAAGCAAATATGATATAAAGCTAAGAAACGTTAAGCAATCTCATCATTACTGAGTAGAAGAATAAACCGTAAAGTATGTCAGGGAATTTATGTTAAAAGAGCAAGTTTAAAAGCAAAGGTAGTATTTTTTAATAAAGCTGTCTACTTTTGAATAGATGTTTGTTTACTTTCTTTCACATGAGATGTCTATCCACTTGTAAGTCTCGTAGTTTCTATGTAAACGTAAGGTATTTACAAGAAGGTAGATATGGAGTAGATATGTAAGACTTAAGCTTATTTTCAGGAAAGAAATAGTATGATCCTAAACACTTAAGATTCTTACCCCTAGTTGTTTTATTTAAAAAATTACATTGTGAACTGATCAGTCTTTGGAAACTGCCATTTCTGTGAGAGAAGTAGAACTGATCTCTTGTGATCCTCCTTGAAGCGCAGTCAGGATTACTGTCTCCCCTGTCACCTGCCATTGCGTTTACATACCTGCAAAGGGGAACATACATACCTCCAGGGTATACAAAATCACATAAACTCACACTAAATTGGATGAGTTTGTTTCAAATAGAACCAAACCAGATTTTAATTCCTTCTTCAACCTTTGTTTTTGCAAAGGTTAATCTTTAGTTCTTTTGGTAAATGTTTGTATTTCTTCTCAATTTTTACGTACTAAATACCAGCTTTCAATCATATTTTAAGATATTTTGATGAGACAAGTGAAACAAGAAGTCCTCTGCTTTGAAATTTTGTCTCTTTCTGGCTAAGGTGAGCACCATGTTGATGCTTCTGATTTCAAATGTTGTACAATGTAAACAAATACTAGGTTATTCACAACTACTTTCATATAATATGAATGAAAAGTAAATACACTAAGATAGGGTGCATATGAATCAGAATCACTGAATCACTTAACACTATTGTTCCTGTAAGTGAAGGCTTTACCAGGACTTCTGTGCTACAGTCCCTTCTTCATCTGTGGTCTTTGGTCTTTTCAAGTTGCCTTGTGATGGTGACCCCAGCAGTCTGCTCCCATGCAGAGTGTTTGTCATGTGTTGGATGATTTATTTATTTTTTCTCCTGAGGAAAGTAACTTTTGGCACTTGATGGAAATTCCTCCTGGTTGTTTGGACAGTTTTTTACTGGAAAAGGCTGACTTCCTCATTTCCCAGGCAGTTCTTCACCAAACTGACCTCTTGGTTATGTATAGTTAGACTGTGCCAGGAGCTGCAGACAAGAGCCTGTGAAGCTTCCCTGCCACATTAGCACTCAGGGGATCCTTTGGGAAAGGTACTGGATGCTTGACTTCCTTCCCTGGCAGTTATCAGGAACTTCTTTTTCCTTCTCAAAACAATTGGCAGTTCCTTCATTGAAAGAAAGAGAATATCTTCTTCTTCAACAGTTTCGATCTGCTGGGGGAATTGGCAGCTCCTAAAACTGGGCCTTGCGAGCTGGCCATGAGTCTGTTAAGTCCAGCAAATGTACTAGTCGGAGATTTTGGTGGATTGTGTAAAACACAGAACTATAGAACAACTGGAATGAGTGACTGCTGCTATGGGCGCAATTTACTCTGATTTAGATATATCTCTTTCCAACCTTTTGTTGTCAGCAGCTGTTCCTGGGATGCAGTGAGCCATTGTCTAGCAGTACCCAGACAGGATCTGCTGGGTTTCCATCACAAATGATTAGGCAGGAACTACTGGCAGGGAATTGCACCTTTCCTTCAGGTCTACCACCATGGAGTGGAAGGGTATTATTCTTGTCGTGCAGGTGGAGAGGTTCCTTCTAAAGACCAATTTCTTTTCCTAACAGGCTGGGTGAAATTTGTTGCTGTGCCAAAACTGCATTGCTTTCTCTTAATCAAAGACATGCCAAGACAGGATGCTCAGGGGTAGGATTTCACTGTAGCTTATGTTCTGGTTTTGTTTGCAGACTGAGATGAATTTCTATTTAAAGTAGTGCTTCCAGTGGTTTCTAATAACATGTAATGTTTAAGCTACCCTGAAAACCATGCTATGTTTTCTTCCAAATAAACATTATTTGTAGTTGGTCATAACTAATAAATAACTAATTTATTGGGAGACATTACTAAGAATTGCACATGATTAGGGATTTTATAGTGCTGTATTTTTCTTTGAAATTTGTGCTTCATTAAGCACATTTCTTCACAATGTGATTGCTCTGTGCCTTTATACTATTTGAGTTCAGGAAAATATACCTGCAATTGTGTCATTGTGAGTAACTCAGAAATACTATTACTACTAAGACACTAATATTTTCACTGTGTTTGTATTTGGTATGTGCTGTGTTAAGTTTCAGCATGAGACATTCATTGCTTGTATTTCTTCAAATGCAAATGCAAAAAATGCACTTTTAAAAGAATTGTAATTTTTATTTGCTGCTCTACTGGTTTATACTACATGGATTGATCTACTTGTTTGTATTATATTTTAATGAAAAGAAGCATTAATTTATTTTGGTAGTCTGCCTACATTCATTTTGCTTTCAAACTAGATACAAAAATTAACTATTGGTTTGAATGTGTGTCTTCAACAGCATTGTCACAACAATCAACCCATTGCCACAACTTCAGCCATAATCCAGTTTACTTTTTATACACATTGGTGTTTATTTTAAGTCTGTGATTTTTTAAAAATTCTACTTTTATATATCTTTCCTTGCTTCCTTCTTTTCAGTATTATATCAGGTTATTTTAGCAGTCTCCTACTTACTTGCTTTATAGAGGCCAGACGGATGCATGTGAGAGTACCACCTTTTATAGCTGCCATAGAAGCTTGGTTTACGTGTATATATACAAGATTGATAAATTAGTGTAGTATTTACCTCAGTACTTACGTGGAAGGCCTCAGAAAGGCCTCATACATGTGATGTACCTGTCTTTTAGTAGGAAGTTGTTATTACTGCATGTCTTGATTTTGGGAGGGACCTGTATCCTATCTGTCCTACATCTGAAAGATGTATCCTGTCTGTCAATATTGCTTGTCATCATAAGCTGGGGGGACTGTGTTGGATGAGTAAGAGAAGAAATTTCTACTTTTTTCTACTTTTTCTGTAACATCAAATTAATACTTGTTCATTGCAGAATTATGGGGAAAAAACGGATTTTCTTGGAGAAAATTTTCTGCTCTTTACAAAACTCTCTCAATGCTTAGCCAAAGACGTATTACAAAAAAATCTAAGTAGGTACTCATGCATAAACTGTGGAATTCCAATAGTTTTTGCAGTGTATTATCTGTGTGTGTGTGACACTTGTATTTAGAACATTTTAAAATATGTATGCCCTGATTATGCATGGAAATGTATTTTTAAATAATTACGAACTAATATGTATATACACTGTAGCGATAATACAGTGTGTTCTGAAAAATACATAAAAAGTGACATGGCTTTTCTACTGTTTGTTTTTTTTTTTTGATTGTGCTGGAAAACCCTCATTGTCTATACTACACTTCATTTGTTTATTTTTTCATGAATATTTGAGACTTTTCTAAATCATGCATATTTACATGAGCTATATCTATAACCATGTTTCTGTTGTCTTCTCCTTTGAAGAAGATACCATAGCATGATACTGTAATGGTTGAACTTCAAGGATTATTAAATTAGTTATGAACCTGGATTATTTTTTTCTGTAGTTTTTTTGTCATTTCCTATGTATATGTATGTGTTGAATCAGTATTACAAATGGCTTTCTCTTGTGTTTTGCTTTAGCAACAATCCTTGTTTGGCTGTTGTAAAAACGTGTTAAGATAGATGTGGTAGTTTTGCTATTCAGACAAACTTTTTTTGCCTTGTGCTTAGAAAACACATTTTTCTTTTAGCGTCACTACTACTGTTCTCAGTTATGCATCCCTGTGGTATCTGAAACCTTACCATATACTTTTCAGAGATCAATTTTCAAACATGAACATTGTAATAAGACACTAGTCATCCAAATGTGAATGTTTAGTATAAAAAATGCATGTATAAATGGCTAAACTGAAAAACAGAGTTTATACTAATAACATAAAAATCTAATGTAAGACCATTTTCATCCAGTGCCTGCATTTATTGTGGTTGGTATAACTGCACGTAAGTGAGAAAAGTATTTTGATAAATACTTGTTACTAAGCCCTCATTCTTTTTTGTAAGAAATCATATTGTAAAAAAAAATAATTGAGGAATATGTTTCTCATATACTAGTCTTGTATTTGCATTAACTTTCAGCACCTGCTAGTCTGGATGTCTTAATTCATATAAATTCTGTATCTAGTGAAAAAAATAAATACTGGCTAGTATTATTAGAAAAAAAAGAAAAGATGGAATCTATCAGGATATTCATTGTTAAAATTGTTTTTCTGTCAAAGCTGGGACGTATATGATGTTCCTGAACTTAATGTGCCCAATGCATTGATACAGGGAGCAGACTATTTGGATAAAAATAAACTACAAAGCATTATCCAGTAGAGCTCATTAAATATTGAATTTCTTTTGTGTTTGTATACGGTGAAATGGTGGATGACAGGATATTTGGTTCAGACTACACTAAAACTAATCTGTTAGATTTTTCATCTAAGAATTCAAATTTTGATATGTTACCTGTATAAAATACCTAATTTGATCCAAAACAAAAGCTTGTTTAAAAAAAAATTATATTTTTGAGTTTGTTTGGGTTTTTTTTCCAAATTAAGGCAATTTTGGACTAATGCTGATTAGGAATGGACAGGCAGATTTTTTTTAAATGAAGATTTCTATCTGTGTAACGATTGAAAAAAAAAACGTTTCTGTGATTCCCACTTCACTTAGGTTTTGTTAAATGTCCATTTTGAATGTCAGAAGAAAAACATCAAGCGCACTCATCATACATCATTCAGAATGCAAACATGCGATAACACTAATTAATGCTTCTGGAACTAAGATATTTAATTGGGTAGCTAACTATGGTTGGTATTTTAGAGTAGTTTGTTTTAAAGCTTCTTATGTGATGTAATGAAATCGAATGGACTCGCTTTTCCTGTCTGTCTTGTGCTTATTACTCCAGACAGGTATACCTGGAGCTCCCTCACACCAGCGTGAGATAAAGCTATTTCAATGTAGTACCGGTAAGGATTGTTTTAGCAGGAAAGAAGGCACACGATGAGGCCTTGGCTGTTAATTAACCTTAATTAGGAGCCATTTGTTTATAATCAGAAGTTTTATAATCTACTCTAAGTACTTAGTCTTCTCTGTGGTGGCTCTTTGCAGGAATTCCACCAGATGAGCCCTGTATAATGCTTTGAATGAATGCTGTATCTGAATGTCTGTGGCATCTTCACATGTGCAGAGCACAAAACCTCCCTTTACACTGAAGGAAAACTATTTTTTGGTAGTAGTAACTGCTGCTACACTGCATTTTTTATTGTGTTCTCTGTTCACAAAGGTGACATCAGCACTGTACAGACATTTGAGAGGCAGAACTAGACTTGGTGCACGCTGGTGCTTCTCAGTAAAAAAATAATTTTAGGTAGTTTGCAAAAGGTATAATGAAGTCCATCCCAAAATCTTTTCAGTAAGGACTCCACAGGTTTTACAAGGTCTGAGGTCTAGGCTGTAACTTTAGTTCTTCTCTTGTGGTCATTTTTTTGCACCTGCTATTTGTGAGATTTGTAGTTGTGTCTTACAGGAGGTACTGAAGACCTTTTGAAAGAACAGTAGCTAGCAGAGAAACAGTAGAAAACAGAGATGCAAAGACAGCTATATGTAGCTTTTGGAGCTATCTGTAATACAGCATATTTAATATCCAGATATAGTGCTTTCCATCCCTGAAAGTTTTCCTGAAGGGACTGAGGATGCTATGATTGTATTGAAGTACTTTCTCAAAGGTGCAGGAATGCGATAAATATTGTAAGTATCAGATATGAGGTACAATAGGCACAGAATAATGAACTGTCATATAAACTGTAGGAAAAAAAGCTTGAAAAGAAATGCAATATTTTGTATTATATCAGTGACATGAGACCTGAAGAGACTGTTGCATTGAAAGGATCATTTTTTCTTTTCATTGATATCTCAGTTATTGTCCTATTAATCCAGAAGTAGGGGAATAGCTCAATTATATGGATTCCTGAAACCAGAAAATGCAACCTGAGAAACAATTTAGACTTAACCTGAGTTAAACTGGAAGGAAACCAGTAACAGCTTTGTAGCACTTAAGTTACAGTTTTAAATCCAAAACTTAATTGGGAAAGTAAGACTCTAATACACTTTTTATGATGAAAGCAAACATGGTCAAAAAATGTATACAAATATTTCTTCTCATTTTACAAATGCTTTGATTTGAGATGGCAGATTGTAGTGGTCTATCTAGGGTACAGTAAAAAACACTGAAATGTCTCACAAAAAAAAAAATTAGGCTGAGGTTGAAGACTGGAAAAAGTTGTATACCTCTTTGAGGGTTAGTTCTGCCATTCATATTGCTACTTCCTTTTAACATTTTCCTAATTACCTTAAAAGCGTGGGCTTTCATCAAAGTATGTTTTTCTGGGTGGAGGTGAAGGAAAAGGAGTTAAGGCATCTGGAACTGAGGCCTCCTGGAAGCAGATTTGAGCTTGCTCACCCTAGGCGAGCTGGAACAACCCCAGCTGGTAGAGAGTTCATGCACTGTGATTCCAGGGAAAGGAACTGTAAGCTTGAACTTGGTCCCAAGCTGCTGTCCTTGATGTCATTGTCCTCTGGAGAAAGAGTTATTGGAACAGGAGTCATTGTAGTACACCACCACCAAATCGCAGCAATCAGTAAGCACAAGCAGGAGCGCTGCCATGGGGGGAAGAGGCACTACCTCCCTCAGAGGATGATTCTGAAATCCAGTGTCCATCTTGGTGAACATCCAAACAGACACATCACTTGAGGTGGAGCAGTCCTTTACCTGTTTTTGAATCATAGTTGGAGAAGCCTGGGGAGGGAGCAGCCTTCAAGCAGATAACATTATGTTACAGTACACTTACAGCCAGTGAGATAAACAACGTCCAGCCCCAGATCTACTTGTAGTGATGAATGCCATCTTTCCCTCCAAACTGACTGACCCTCACATAGTCTTATTCATACGGATGTTGGTGCATGATTTAAAATGAAGTCAAGGAGCAGAGGAAGGAACTAGTACAGCCACAAGTAAGAGGAATGGAAATATGAACCAGCAAGTTTATTCTAATGCCTCAGTCTCCTTGTTAGGATGATTGTCCATTACAGGGTTTGCAGGTAGGCAATTAAAACAAGATGACTTTATGGCATTTCCCCATCATGCTCTGTCATGCTCTGTCATGCACTCAAACCCTCCAAATGCCCTTTATGTTATTGAGAATTCAATTTATTTCACAGCATGATTTAAGCTTCTCTGTTTTTTTTAAAGATGATAGAGTATT
The DNA here is from genome assembly GCA_013398915.1 of Dromas ardeola. NCBI lineage: Eukaryota > Metazoa > Chordata > Aves > Charadriiformes > Dromadidae > Dromas > Dromas ardeola. The sequence goes on from VYZM01012854.1 coordinate 225,391, forward strand.
ATGTTGACATAAAGACAAAAATATTGCAAGTCTACATATGAGCCATGCTGTCATCGTAGCACATAGTAGTGAGATACAACTTATCAGTTTTGCTGTTGCACACTCAAGGGAATCTTTCTACATTTTTAGGTGCATGACTTCTGTTAGTTTGTTAATTGCTGCCACAAGGCTGCAGGGTTTCTATTGCTAACCAATCCCTACTGCTTCCTCCACTCAAAATCCCTTTCTGTTACATCCCCGTTCAAAAAGCAGAGCTATATATGAAGGTACTGGTCTATTCCTGCTGATCCCCCTTTCCTCCCATCCATTATCTTTCTGCTGATGCAGTTAACCTTCACCTCAGGCGACCTCCTGGCTATAATAAATGGTTCCTATACAAGTGAGGAAGTATTTAAAAAATATTTCCTCAGTGTGCTCTTTAGTCTGCAAAAGTCTGTGGGAGTGTTAATTTCATTGATTCTGGAAAACCTTGCGTTACTATACATTGGAGATCATCAGCTGTAAAGGATTACTTGTTTTCATCCTTTTTCTTCTGTAATACCTTACATGTAACAGCATTCACAGACAGAGGTGCCACTTTTTGACCAAAGTAAAAAAGAGGAAAAAGCAATTAGGAAATGATACAACATTAGCCTGCCTCTGGAATATGCCACTTAGCAGAGAAATGCTTCAAAAATAGAATTCTCTTCTACTTTATCTGTCCAACAACAGAAATCAGAAACATAAACGCTTGCTTACTGAGTGAAGAGATTGCAAAAGAATTCTCTCTAACCTTGTCAGCTAAAGTGGTGAATTAAATGCCACATCTTGAATTACTCAAGGTATCAACAAACTCAGTCAGGCAAGGCTAAAAGTGTGATAGTCCAGATACCATTTCCTTACCATCCCCTGTCTGAATAGATCACATATGGTCTAGTCGTTGTAGGCAAAGCAGTACTCTCCAACAAAAGTCCTCCATATCCTGACAATAACTTTTAAACATGGACATGGTGTTGAATTTTAGTAGAATTACAACATACAGGATATTTTAAGTTGCGTGGCTGGGTTTTTTAATTGAATGAAAGAATAATGACATAAAAGCTTAATTTGTTCTTACTGTATCATGTTGGTATTAATGATCTGTTGCTCAACTTGCAGTTTAACCCTAAATACCGGGGGGGTGTTGGGTTTTTTTAATGCCCTTCTGGATTGACAGTTTCAGGCATTGACAGAGTACTGTCAGAAATTCATGTCATAGGTAATCCCAGATCAGGGGACTGCCTGCCAGGAATACCAGTAAATGGATATATGGATATAGAAAACTGACTGAGGATTTAAAACTTGGGGTGTCATGTGTATCACGAATGGTTGTTAAAGATACACACTTTTGTCAGTAGCTTTTGAAGAAAGAAGAAAAAACAAACAAAAAACCACTTTCATTTTTAAATTTGGTATAACATTCTTTTTCTTTTCATTTTACTCCAGAAATTAGTCACAGATATAACATCTAGGTCTCTAGGTCTCAGAAGATAATTTTTTCCTTTTAAGAAGAAAAGAGGATGTTGAAATTGATGTTCTACCTATTTTTCCTCTTCATTTTCTACGTGTGTATTTTCTGCACAGAGTTTTACAGTGGTAATAAATTACTAACATTATTGCCTTTCAAATCTGTGGTGTTTACTGTTGGCAAGACTCGGGGATACTTAGATTAAACAGGGCAATTACTAAGTAAAGTCTCTCAACGCTGTCTCTCTTGCTAATGTGAAAAAATGCATGCATGCTTCAATTTAAATGAGAGATGTGAAAGACAAGTTTTTAATATATCATAGTACTGTAGAACATGTTATAAATGTGTTGGAGTAACATGACGGTATATTGGAAGAGGGAATAAGAATGGACATGAAGCAGCAAGGTTGCTATGGGGAAATATATTAGATCTTTTCGTTCCATGCTTTGTAGCCTTTGAAGAATTCTTGCAGAGCTGGAATTGGTAACCATTATTTGAGACATGCCTGAATTGATGTTTGTTCGTTTTCTGGGAGGAAGGAGTCCCTTTTTATTCCTTTTTTTTTGCCCCCCCCTTAGAATGTGGAAAGCTTGATTTTGCAAAACATCAAATGAAGTAACTGCTGTTCACAGCATGGTTAGTAAGTACAAAGAACTCATTGAAGACAAATAAGGTCTCCCGCTTCCTAGTAACTCTCAGAGTATCAAAGAATGTAATGAGAGGGGGAAAAAAAAAAGGCAAAAAAAAAGCTGCACTTAACAGAGCTTCATCAGTTTATGAGAAAGGTTAGATAAAGTGTTCGTCTTCATTGGCACTAGGAGGTGGATCCTTCTGGCACAGGCTGATCTTACACAGTTCCATACTTTGTAGTAATCTAGTCAGATTTTTTCAGGGCCAGAAATCATGTTATTGTTTGCGTTTATTTCCTTCTGTCTTCTTTTTTTTGCCATCAGAGAAAGAAGAGGAGGTCAGATCAATACTTAAAAAAATAATGCCCACTGGAAAAAACATGAATCTGGAAATATTGAAAAAAAATGCTGAAATTTATATTATTTGTTACTGTTTGAATTGAGAAAGCATGTATAATGTGATTAAGTCTATTTCGGGCTATTGTGTTGTAGTTCTTATTTATTAAGCTTGAAAAAAGAGTGCAAGTGAAAACTGTTACAGAGAATTTCGTAAGAGATCAGAATCATAGAAGGGTTTGGGTTGGAAGGGACCTTAAAGATCATCTAGTTCCAACCCCCCTGCCATGGCCAGGGGCACCTTCCACAAGACCAGGTTGCTCAAAGCCTCATCCAGCGTGGTCTTGAACACTTCCAGGGATGGGGCATTCACAACTTCCCCAGGCAACCTGTTCCAGTGTCTCACCACCCTTAGGATAAAGACTTTTTTCCTAATATCTAACCTAATTCTCCCCTTTTTCAGTTTAAAACCATTACCCCTTGTCCTATCACTACACTCCCTGATAAATAGTTGACAACATAGTTTTGACCATTATCTCCTCCTATGTCTGAAATTAAGCCTGTTTTGGATTATTACCTCCACTTACTTTCACACTAGTAAATATAATAATAGAACTTTAGTATTTTTAGCCATGGGAACCATGAAATTCCAGATAACTAAGGAGACAATTTGGATAAAAGACAGAATATTCAATTGTGTGGATGTTGCAGTGAACATGTTGCACTGTTGAAACAGTGTTAAAAAGCGATCAAAACACAGAATAAAATCTTTTGTCTCATTGTTATACTGCCTCTTTTTTCCTTTGAAAAATTGAGGCCCAAATATCAAAGAAACAGGAGACAAAGGAGAATAAAAATATTGCATCTAAGGTAGAAAAGAAGTGACTGTGATTATAGAAATTACTAAAAAGCAATTATACTTCTTGCTGTGCTGTGCCTTCAGTGAAATTGCTACTGTCATTTTATTCTAAACTTTTGGTTTTATTAAAGGTGTGCAAAAAGGAGACAGTGCTTTATTAAGTCCAATGGTTGCACTTACACCCAGAAAATGGCCAAATAAGGCTTTCATATAGAAATCTGCCTTACGGTAGTTTAACCATTGTTTAAAGTATTTTCCATGTAGGCAACTATTAATATATTTAGACTTTTTATTTTGAAAGGTTTATAATCTTTACTGTGATTTGTGGGAAATTGAGAAACTTATTTCTTGTAACAGGTGTAACTTTTCAGGGGAAAGCAGAGCCTGGGAACTGTATGTTCCTCCGTAGACTATTTCTTGAAAAACACAATGTATTTTGCCCCAAAGGTTGTAATATGCTTGTGATTTTTGTTTGTTTAGCCAGATGAAAGAAATATTTATGTATTTTACATATGTATTTCACAAATGAACATTTTCATCAGAACATACCCCTTTTCATTCCCATCCATAATCTCTGTGAATCTCTAAATATGCACTGGGATCTGAAATGTGGTCTCCTTAAGTAAATGCAGTCTATTTTGCAAAGTCACAAGTGGTAATCTAATGTTTTGCAATACTCAAAATCAGGTGTAAGAATTATATGAATTATGCACATACAACAAACCTTTTAAAGCAAATAAATCTGTGCCTTGTTGAGCAGGTGATGTTTACATGTTTACTGTGACACAGGTGATTGATTTTTAAAGAAGGGCATCATCTGCTACTTATTTGGATGCAATTTTTTCTTTTATAGAAGTGTTCAAATTATTACCACATCAGAAATCCTTCTTGTTAGCATTATGATTGTGCTAAACACACAGAAAACTTGGTGTCCTCTTCAACACACCATTATTTAGTTAAATAGGACATAAGCCTCTGAAATTGTTCCTTGCTCTATGCGGGCCCCGTTTTTTATTTAAAAAATAAAACCACAAATTATTTTGAGATTCAGATAGCAGCTAAATGCTATGTATTAATATTAATGTATTAAATAGCCTTGGAGATGATCTAAAGAGTATTAATTTCAGCTTTTTCATATTAACTTGATTTTGCAGGGCTGTTACTAGTTTCTGAGGGGAACCAGAAAGAATATTTACAACTTCGATTTTGCCATCTTGTTTGAGACATATCCTGCAAACCTAGTGCAGCTGAAGGATGCATTTTATTTCTCCTTTTACAGTGTTGATAGATCTCTTTTACTGTGCTTTATGTTTTACTTTATCGTAATTAATGATCTTTGTATCTGAGCATGAGTTCTGTAAGCGCTGTCAAAATTCCTTCTAATGTGTTAATGCCCTTTTTTTTTCTAAAATCACAGTTAGTGTGGGTATACATATAGTGAATTACTTAAGATGTTAATATTTTTCTGCTCTAACTTGCAAGCATTGCTTTCCCAGTTTGTAACAATTGTCTTCCAATTTAGAAGAGGATAACAGGGAGCAATATTTCTTTCTCGCTTTTTTCCCCAGTAGATACTCTCAATTATGAATAAACAATTATGATGCAGTTGAAATTCTGAAAATACCTATTTCTACTCTGTTTTTTCTAAATGCAGTGTTTACTTCTTTAAAAGAGTGAAGTACTGGAGATTGTGGCAAAAGTATACACTTTACACATACACACAGACATACAGGCACACACACTTATTCTTACATCTGAACTCTCTGGCATTTACGTGAAGTATTCATTGTACTGAATTTTGTTACAGTGAAAAAAGATTACTATGTAGTAAACAATTATGTCTCTACATAAAAGCTACTGAAACGTGATCCTATGTATGAAGACATTATGGTGACAGCGTGTTCCTGATTCTCAGTGAGGCAACCATTATTTTGAAAACAATGATTTAGAAAGAAATTGGCACTCTCAATCTCAGAGATTGGTTTAAGGAAATTAATTTGTATTGAAAATAAGTGCTCTTTCTTTCCATTTCCTGAGTTCATAATAGACATTTATAGCTCTGTTAAACACACCTTTACTCTTCCATTTGGTAGCCTTGTGTTTTGATGGTCAAGTCCTGAAGAGTAGACTTGTGCAGGAAGTAGAACATCACTGACAGAACAGAAAAGTTTGTAATCTGAACATTGTGAGCTAAACGTTTCAAGGACTAAAATCTTAATCTTTCTTGCAAATCTACGCTTAAAGTACTTCAGTGCTGGTCAATTAAAATGCTCAATTTTAAAATTAAAATATTTGAATTTATCACGCTTTAAAAATTATGTGAAATATACTTTGAATTTTGTTTGCAGAAATCCAAAATATTTTGTTTGGAAAAATGTTAATGGAGTATTTCAACAGCAGGTGCTCTATGACACTTCTGCTCAAAGTTCAAGTGAAGTAAATGTTGAAAATCTGTGTTAATTTAAAGTGGTTTTGCTTTCACAAACCAGCATTTTTGAACAGAAGAACGTCCCTCAGAAACGCTTATAAAAAACCCTCTACTTAAATGGAGAATGGAAAAATATAAATTTTTAATCTTCTGGAGCAGTGCTGCCTCTGTTTTTGTATCTGCACAATGGCATGTGACATACATTCACAATTTATTTTACATTCTTCAATGCATCAAACAAACTCTCTGCATTTTTCTCCACTGAAATTATTTATTTGCACTTAAGTGATCAATAGCTACGTTCTAAACTTTGCAGTAACCTCACTTGTAAATCAGTGCTTGTGTATGTAACACTATTCCCTACATATGTATTGCATGCTTTTTGCAACTATGAAGTGTGAGGTATACTTTGCGCATCTCATCTGCAAACAGTGCTCTTTATTTGCTATCTCTTCAGCCTTAATTATTCTGCCGTACTAATGTGTATTGTGATGGTATAGAAAAGTCCTCATTCTAGCTTAAACAAAGCTCTCTTCTTGTGACCATCTGTCTTAATTTGTGCCCATTCTGTGCATTGTAAGTGGTAGAGTTACCTGTGAAATAAACCTTCTGGGAGTCATGGCTGTGTTTTGAAACACAAATAAAAATTACCTTGGGCATTTGCTCAAGGAGAGATATAAGTGGAGAGATACTAGTGTTCTCAGTCCCCTCTTTTAAGCTCCCAGAGTATCTCTTCTAAAATAATCAAAGCACTCTGAAATTGCTTGAAGTTCATGAGTTGCCGGTTAATTCTGCTGCAAGTTAAAGGAACTACTAAGGTTATTTTAAATTACACTGGCATTTCTGCTATTCCTGTTAGCTGGAGTTTCTCTCAGAGGTGTACAAGGAGTTTAGCTACTGGATGAAGTTTAGTCTAAAAGGAGTCTGAAAAAGGATTAGGACATATCTCTGACTGGCCAACTAGAGAAGGGTATGCAAAGAAAACAGCCTGCAGCCAAAGAGGAAAAATGGATTTTTCACAGTGATACTAACAGAAGAAGCTGATGAGCTGCTCTGTGCTCATCAGTCTATTCCCTTATGTGAACCCGTGTCCAAAGGGATAATGGTAATTTCTGCCTTGTCAAATTCTCCCCTTCTTCCTGATTATCCTTGCACCACTGATTCAATCATCTGACATTCTGTTGCAGATTAATTCCCCTCTTGTGGCTTTTTTTTTTTTTTNTTTGTGTTTTTTTTTTTTTTTTTTGTTTATGGAGACAGGGTATGGATTCAATACAGAAATGCATGTTGAATAAGCGCAAGATGGTAATTTTAGGAGGTTCCTTTATGGCCAAATGCTTTTATGTCAGCAGAAGGAAAAGGGAAGTAGGAGGGAGACAAATGAAAAGAGGTAATTTGGAAGACAGTATGTGATGGGGAAATTGTGTTATGAATAAAACGTCAAGAGGATGGGGATATGGAAAGTTTCTCTGGTTGTGTCACTTCCAGGAGACTCCATGAGAGGATTCATTCACCTGCAAATACCAGCACTGGATCCTTGTGATCCTTCTGTCACTGTGACAGGAGCACACACGAACCTTGAACATTTTTCAGGGTTATGTATAATTTCTCATTTCCTGTCATCAATCAAAGGTGAGTGATGTGAACTAAAAAATCAAGCAACCTATAGGCGATAATACACCTTAAAAACCCACTGCAATTCACTGGTGCTAGCCACTGAGGAGAGTAAGGCACAAAGAAGAGGCTGAAGCTTGGCATTCCTCTCTCCAGTAGTATCCAAAAAGCTCGAAGAGCAAGAGAGACATATGATGTGTATAAGAACTGAAGAGGGCCCGAATAACTGAATATCCCCATAGATTATTGGGAAACTTGGGGTTGTTCAGCCTGGAGAAGAGAAGACTCCGAGAGACCTTATTGCAGCCTTTTAATATATAAAGAGGGCTTATAAGAAAGTTGGAGAAAGACTTTTTTCCCAAGGCCTGTAGTGACAGGACAAAGGGCAATGCTTTAAAACTGAAAGACAGTAGATTTAGATTGGAGGTTTGGAAGAAAATTTTTGTGATGAGGCTGGTGAGATGCTGGAACAGGCTGTCCACAGAACTTGTAAGTGCCTTATCCATGGAAGTGTTCAAGACCAGGTTGGATGAGGCTTTGAGCAGCCTGGTCTACTGGAAGATGCCCCTGGCCATGGCAGGGGCGTTGGAACTAGGTGGTCTTTAAAGGTCCCTTCCAACCCAAGCCATTCTAGGATTCTATGATTATTATGAGTGCTAGACATACCAAAATAAATCAGCTGTATTGTTACAGCTAAATACAGTAGCGTATAGCATTTGAATTTACAGAACAGGTGATGCAACCATGTTTCAGGACTTCAAGCATAGCAGAAATTAATTGAAAAATGAGATGCCCTTTGAAGGCAGCAGCTGCATATTTTTCTTTCACGTTGTTGGTATCAGATGTGCTAGTAAGCTGTCTCCTGATATCCTTATTGTTAAAACTTCATTGTATAAAATCTTCACTATGTGTAATAAACTTTTTCACCCTTCAGAGGAATTCAAGTGTAGATATTAGAGAAGATATTTAAGGATCAGTGGTAGTCCTATAAACTCCAGATGGAAAGAAAGCCCATAGCCCATCCTTTGAACTCTGAAACTTTTCCTTTTCTAGTACAATAGTTTAATGCCAACCAGAACTTTTTTAAACAATTATGTATTAGTCTTTCTTGGAAAATATTCTTTAAACACATTAGAGGAGAAACAGTTGCTCATCTTACAGAATCTTTGGTCAAGATACCATTTTGCATATCTTATCAAAAGGACAAAGTTGAATATTTTATTTAAAATTTTCATTCTGGGATTTTGTGATTTTAATGCCCTAAACTATCATTCCACTAAAGGGAAAGCAGTTTTTACAAACATGTTGCTTAAAAGCTTTCATCTGAAAATAATTCATTAAAAAGAACATTTTTAATTAAATTAAAATTAATTTTAATTTAAAAATTTAAATTTAAAGTAAAAAAAATACATTTTATATTCTAAAAATTAAAAAATCAGCAACACCCAAGAGTGATAGGACTTTTTGCTTGCAATATACAGTACATAAGGAGATTAAGTTAGTGAATGTATTGGTATGAAAATGTAAAATTAATAGCCAAGTTTAATGTCTCACACAGGAAGCTTTAACAGTTATGAAGATCTCGAGGTTTGCATAGGCTCTCCAAAATTTGGAATCTGTCTATAATTCATAATATTTTTCTGTAATCATCCCAGGCCAGCTACATGCACTGTGGCATCTGTCAGCTAAATCAGTATTGGGAAAGATGGGAATATTTAAGTTATTAAACTGTCTGGAATAAAATATTCCATATATTAAGAGCATTGCGGTTTGTCCCAGTGCAACAGTGCAGTTCTGAAGTGAATGCAAGAGAACAGTGTGTGATATTCAGTGCGGGAGATCCTCTCAGTACATAGACTATAATAATTCCAGCAGTAGGTCTGGGAATTTAGCTCCTGTCAGCTACAGCCACAGGTTGGCAGCTTTAAGAAATCTCTAAGGCAGTCCATCGTATTAGTCCCAGAGAAGAGGGTAGGGGAGGAGGCCTTTTGCAGATCTTCTCCAAGTTTTTCGGGGTGTAAGGGAACTTCAGGTGTTTTTCAGTTCACATGGAAGTGTGGGTTCATGTGCTTCAGCTATGATTCTTAATTGTTAAAAAATAATTATAGCTTTTTTATTTTATGTTTTTCATTTCTTAGAGAGAGATTCGTTCTCAAACGTGATGAGCCAAAGCCCCTATGAAGCTGCTAATGATGCATGATAAAAGTGATGTGCTTTCTTCAAGCTAGTGATTTGACTGACATTTCTCTTAAAAAAAAAATAAATTCATTTTAATGTACATTTAGAAAGGAATGTAAATACTTGATAGGTTATGCATGAAGAACAGTTTCAATAATCTTTACTTTTGCAGTTATCCCACTTCCCAGTGGGAGCTGGGTATGTATTTCTCTTTGAACAGAAACGAAAAATATTCCTACATATGTATGATCTTCCTGAATCTGAATATGTTTATGAATACATACTTATAAGTGGAATTTATACCATAGTCACAGAGATACATCATTTATTAAAAACAATTTAATATTATTTATGAAATCTGTATTTAAAAAAAAAATATATTTCTAAACCAAGAATTTAGGAACAGCTTGGAGTGTCCTGTCATTACCAGAGTAATTGCAATACATAAGTACAGAATAAGGCATTGTTAGAAAAAATAATCAAAAGAAAAAGTATGCCCAGCTTGAGGAAATTTTTGATTACTTCCTTTACATGCTCCCAACTCTTGCTTTTCTTCTTGTAAAGGACTTGCTTTATTATTGTATTACTTCATAGAATCATAGAATCGTAGTGTTGGAAGGGACCTCTGGAGATAACCTAGTCCCACCCCCCTGCCAGAGCAGGGTCACCTTAGAGCAGGTTGCACAGGAACGCATCCAGGCGGGTTTTGAATGTCTCCAGAGATGGAGACTCAACCACCTCTCTGGGCAGCTTGTTCCAGTGCTCTGCCGCCCTCAAAGTAAAGAAGTTCCTCCTCATGTTGAGATGGAACTTCCTATGAAGTTCCTAAACCAAAAATCATATTTTTATAACTGATCATCTCAGGAGAGTGGAGACAGTAAAATGCAGTTATATTTGCATTCCTACTGCTTAATTGCATATAGATATGAAGAGAAAGCAAGGCCGTGCCTGTAAGACACAGACCCAAACTGCAAGAAGCGCAGCCACATTACCTCAAAGGAAATGCAGGGGCGGCATTGTATGCCTCAGGGAGGGAGAGACAAAAAGAACAACTCATTCAACAGGAAATGTGCTTAGAGCAATGCCCTGAGAAAGATGTCATCCACTGCTGAAGGTGATGGGGGAGAGGAACAGTTTGCTGCCTCTAATGGCTTGCATTAGACTGCGTTCCTATTTGTGCTACAACTGAGTGATCTGAGAGCTCCAGTAGTCGCAGCAATGCTTCTCCCTGTGTACCTTACTTTTAATGATGCCCTAAGAGTAACTCCTGACTATATAAATTACACAGAAAAGATCATGGCATGCCCTCTGTATTGGAACTCCTCTGTCATCAACAGTGAATTGTAAGAGTACAACAGTAGTGGTGATAATTTGGGGAAAATTCACAGTATGACTGATGAGATTTTCTTTTGACATTTTAATCATCATAAAGGCTCACTGCTGCTTTGTTGCACTGAAACCTTTGTGAATTGGGTAATAAATACATGTCATATATTTGAAGGATGACTCCTTTCCCTGAAATTAGTTAAGCTTGACTAAATATTGAAAATGCTACAATGCTATCAGTTGGAAAATAAGTTAGTTTCTTAGAAAATTTCTTAGACTGTACAACCAATTTGTTTTAAAATAACATATAGCACTTATTTTAAAATCAATACTGTATGTTTTCATGAAACTTAACTACTAATGGACAGTTTATCTGAACAGGTAATTACTATGATAACCAATTTGGCATATTGTAGCTTTTCTGAGAAATGCTTTTGGGAACTGACTTTATCCCGGTTCGATTTAAATGGATTTCAGAACAACTTGCGGTGGATGTGGATAACATCCTTTCCATCAGCACCTAATTGGCAGGAAACAAGACTAGTAGTAGATGAGGAGTTCTTCAAAAAGTTGGTTGCTTATAGGTGTGCAAAGATACCTGAATAACTCTGCACAGCATTACACAGCGCCTACTATGTAAATAGTTCCATTCAAGCTACTGAGACTAGTGAACCAAGTAGATTTAAATTTCAGTCACATAGGAAAAGGCTCTCAGATTGGGTGTCCTAAATCAGTAGATACTTTTTGAAATTCAGGCTTAGGACTTACTTTGTAGATAGCTATGTCTTAACTATGGGTTGCACGTCTGCAAGCACTGCTGAAGAAATTTGGGCTTTATATTCTAACAACAACCCAAAAGTTGACATTTGCTGTGATCATTTAGGACCAATTTTAATATATATTTTATATATATTAAATATATAATATTAAAATATAATATTTAAAATATTTAAAATATTTAATATTTAAAATAATATTAAAATATAATATTTTAATATATTTGTTTCTGTATAGTACCTATTTTTTTTTATATCCTGCTTAGTATGTGTCTGGTTTGCAAAAATATATACACAACATATGTCTTTTCTATTTGCTTCTTGTCCAAAACAGTTTTAGCACAAATTAGTACATAAATAGTGACTATTATTAATGTTGGCATTAGTCTGGAATCATTTGTTATACCCACTCATCTATATTTTGCATGCTGATCATGTTGAAAATCAATGAAGCGTGTGAAATTGTAAACGACAAAGTGGAAGCATTTGCAATTCTATCCATGTCTGCTCACAGATTAACTGTTTTAATCTTCAAAAAATAAAATCCTCATGATACTGAAGGCCATGTGAAATTTGTCATGTCCACAAATCGAGATTTGTACCTGTTGTACCAAAATTTCACATAAGGTGTTCAAATGATAAAGCAGCTATAGTGATGTGTACCCATTTCTGTTGCAGGTGCTTTGCACACATTGATTTATACCCACAATGTTGCTTGTATAGTATGTGGTAAAATGAGAAGGATTGAAGCAGTGTCACTGAATTGCTCAAGGTCACTTTTATGAAGTTAGTAGCAGAGGTGGGACTTGAAGTCAACCATTTTTGTAATTGTGGTACAGACCAATCATTCCCAGAATCCTGTCTAGGATCTACCTTACATTACAGTGCCTTTCCTAAAGGGTGTTGAACTCCAGGCTTGATTAATGGTGATACATTACTTTCTGTGACAGGAGCATAAGCTCTGAATGAACAATTATTTAAATGTTCTCAGTTGAGAATCATGCCCTCGTCATCCATGCTTGATGTACAAACATGGTCTCCTGACTGTCTACGCTTTTGCCCATCTGTTTGGATGGCATAATGCCTGTTCTCAAGTAGGTCAAAACCTTGCCATAGGGCATGTATGCCAGGCAACAATGGCTTTCAGTGGAAGACTACATAACCCTGAAAGTGTTTTCACTTCTGCAGGAAGTCCTTCCTTTGGTGGGGGATTGAATCGTTAGCTCCTCAGGTTTATATACTTATCCTCAGATACTGCAAAGCACTATCTGAACAATAGGGAGGAAAAGGAGAGAATGGTCTAATATGATGGAAATGAGGCAAGAAAGAATCTTTCTCTGGTTTTGCCTCCTATGAAGTCTGAGAAGAACAGTAGAGTTTTAATGTTTCAAAGTGTGGGACCTGCCATGCCAAAGGGAGAATCTGGCATGGTGTCTGTTGTGTTAGGTTTCTCGCTCTGCTTCTACTCCACATATTCGGGCCCCTGAGGCTGAAAAACAGGGGGATGTTGGTCAATGCACAGACCTCTGATTTCTCAAGACCGCTTACTGCAGGGGGTACTGCATAGAAAGCAGACTGTCTTAAAATAATTCTCATCCAAGAAATGAGTGAGGATATGTATATAATTTTAATTAGTCTGACCTTAATAATTGCCTTGTTTATATCTGGTGCATAAAAAGGCAGCATACAAAATGTAGTAATGGAATTGCTATGTGGTATGACTTGCAGATTGTATGAACACTAATCTATAGACAGCAACATACATATCTCTGCAGGAGACAATAAAATGAGTAAAATATGTTGTATATATTTGCCAGTGTTGGTCTTCTCTCAATATAGCAGACAGGAGTTGATCTTTTGAGTCCAAGGGTGGCAGTACTCTGCAAAATACAAGCTAAGCTCTTTTAGGTTATATTAAATAATGATTTAAATGTTCTGTTAGAAAGTATTTGAAATGCTGTCATGTTTATTTTCTTTCCATCCAGTATATGCTAGCATAGCAATATAAGCACAAACACAGTTAAAATTATAGTTCAGTTACAGTGACTTTAGTACCGTGAAAGTCACTGCAAGGATTTAGACTGGGCATTTGTCCTATTTTTTCCCCTACGATTTAAGATCATCAGGGTTATCTCAGATATGTACTGACTGAAATTGATATTCACATGAATGTACTTATTGCAAAAAAAACCCAACAACACTAAAAGCTTCTGGGTTCAAATACTGCAGAAAACTCCATACAAGTTACAGTGCACTGATTCCGTGAAATATAAAGGAATAAGCGAAGTGCCCTCTAGTGTAAAAAGCTTGGCAATGCCTGTTTATAGAGTGAGTGTAAAATATGTATACATAATCATCCACTCTATTTTTTGGCCTAGTATGGTCATGGATAGAGCTGAACTTTTAAAATGTTGATGATAATTCATAACTGATGTTTTCACTAGCAAATTAGTCTGATTTATTGATAATAAGCAAATCCAGGCCCACCACCAGGAAAAATCAAACAAAATAAGAATAAATAGCTCAAAAACAATATTAGGTGTACGCTGTCCTAAAGAAACATCATTTTCCATTACGAAATACTAATGGTCTTTCTTTGAACAATATCAGTCCTGGTGGCCTCTGCCAATCTGTTGTGTTTCTTCCTCTCCTTCCTGCTTGCTCCATGCCCTAAAGCTTGAGCTGAAGTTGCCAGTGTCGTTGCCTGCCTAGAACAGGCAGAAGAAGTTTGAGAAGAGTTAACATCACCGAGGTGTGTAGCTAGGCTTCCTCACATATACCTAATAATTGGTCAACTGTCCATTTCTAGCTGTAATTCAATGCAATCTTTTAGTTAAATTGTCCAAGTTCTCCATGTGAACATTAGATAGATATTTGTATAAATCCTCAGGTGGGCTGAGGGCTTAAAGCAACAGCCCAAGTCTCAACATTAGTTTCACAGTGGTCTTGCTCTGTAAACTGATTCAATGCATCTGCATGTTGCCCTCGAAGTCTTAAGACAGTGGGTAGGAAATGTTACATACCAGATATTTCTGTGCATACATGTGACAGTGCTTCTCAGAATTACTCAGGACTCAGTTATCTTCTGAGATGACAGGCTATTGTTTAGTAGTCTAAAGGTTAGAATAGGAGATTGGGGTCTTGGTTCTTCTCAGCTTGGATCTATAATTGTGTCACCCTAAATGAATGACCTAGCCACCAGATTGCCAGCAGCTGTCAGTGGGGCCCCTCAGCATCCTGCCCAGGGAAGCTGTGTTACTCTGCAGCCACAAGTGCAAGAACTTCTCAGGTGGAACAAGGGTGAGACGGAGCACAGCATAATTCTGGTGAGACTCGCCAGCTGGGAAGGGGAAGTCCAGGAGTTCCAGCACCTGGTGCTTGGGCTGCTGGAATCACATAGAAAAACACTGAACTAACCTTCTTTCAACCCAGTGCCCTAAATTCTTTCAGTGCTTTTGTACCAAGGTTCATCTTGCTGGCCTTGTTTCTGGACCTTTGTATTGTTTTGCAGCAAGAGCCATGGCAGGAGCTCTCACACACAACAGGCATTTGCCTGGAAATTAAGGCTGTCTTCCTGAATTGGGAGCTCTGCTTCACAGCCTCCTAGGCTGTGTAAGCGTTTTTACCATTAGGACATGACTTCAATTCAGTATAGTCACATTATGATAGTGTATTGTTTGTCCATATACCTCAGATACATCTAAACATTCTTCAGGGACCTACAGATGAAATCTGGCCTTCCAATAATGAAAAAAAAAAAGGACTAGGAAGTGCTGAGTCCTTGGAATGCATCACAATATACCTCCATTAAATGGCAAACTGTCAGAGAATCAAGCCCAAGTCAGAGTGATATAAACTATTTCCCCGATGGTTCTTCAGAGCTGCTTCAAAACCACTTGCCAAGCATGAAGATATATGCAGGGTTTGGGATATTCTCATAGCAGTTTAGAAGGGCTTTACAAAATACCCTTTTGTCTACTTTCTCTTGCCATATCCCAGAAATAACAGGCAGCCTCCAGAGAAGCCCAAACAGTTGTGCTCAAAAGGTTAGACTGAATCTTTCTTAATAAAATTCAGGAATGTGTACTACAGATGTCTCAGGGTACGTTAGCAGTGTGTGGTCAGTAATGATGGCCTTTTGCAGCCCAGAGGATTGTTATGATAGACCATAGGAAATGAAACAGCCTACTCTGAAGCACTGAGAGAGAGCTGCTTTCTGTCTCTGTTGTCCTAATAAGTGATAGGCTGCAACGGAGAGCTTATCTATCTACAACTTTAGACCACCCTCTTTTAAGCATATATGATTCATTTAAATTACATAGTCTGGAGGTCAGTCTACAGAGGAATATCTGTAGAGGAAGACTTAGGAAAAATAGCTGGCTAAATGTTAAGGTTAGGGACTGTGAATAATCTTCTATTTTTTTCTTCCTAAATTTAATCCTTTCAGTGGCAGCATTATAATAAGGGACACTTATGGTTTGCCTTGCACTCCTGTTAGGAGTAGTAGGAGCTAGGAGCTAGTCTTTTTACAGATCTTGCAACTTCCCAGTCAGCAGGTCTGTATTTATGGATGCTATTCTGAGATACCTAATTTCCTGTGCGCTCTGTGAAGCCTTGGTGCCTAATACAGAGTTTTGGATTCCACCCCAGTGACCAGGTGCCTTCAAGTTACTTGTATAAGCTCCTGACACCTTTTTTATGTCTAGCCATTAAAACAGAGAGTTAATCACTGTTGAACTTCAAGGTGTTATGTCCAGTGACGTGAGGTAGCTGGATGTTAGGAAACCATAGGGTGAAGAAGTCCCTGATCAGAGACAAATTGGACAAATTCTACATGAGGAAGCAAAAAAGCTATATATGGATTTATTTTACTTGAAAAAATTCAGAATTGTAAAAATCAGCGTAGTATAGGTCAAACCTATGCAAATGTGTATGTCAAGCTTCATTTAAATACATTGTTAAAGAGATTTAATAAGAGTAATGGATATCGAAAGCTTGAATTCAAGAGTGACTTATTTTGAATTAAAAGTATTTCACAGAATGTTGAAACTTTGCATAGAAATCTGGACTGACGATATGCGGTACAGGTTTTGGTTAACACCACATGAAACATCTGAAATTAATCACTATTAATAATAAGGATTCTTGTAGATAAAAAATAAACTGTTGTTCGTATCACAGGAAAATCAGGCTCCTGACATGTTTATGACTATCAGGTTTAATCATTTCTGGATTCACTGGGTATGTGATAAATCTGATGAAATGTGATCTAGTCTCATGAAATTCATTCAGGCCTGGTTGCTGGTACTGAAAATCAAAAGTACTCAATCTGTAGCCATTTCTGGCAAATAGAGCTCTTTACAGTAAAGGTCAAGTATCAGTTGTTCTCAAAAATGTCCTACCGAGTGAAACAACTCTTGTTGTTTATATTCAGTAGCTGTATGAAAATGTGGGGGAAAAAATCATGCTCTGGTTATCAAGAAGCAGCAGCACAAACAAAAGCATCTTTAAAAATGTAGGTTACATCAAAACGCGGAGGGAGGGACGTCTGTTATTTGGTTTTCTTGCTACAACCCCGGCTACTTCTGTTGCCTTTCCCCTTCCATGCTAGAAGTGGTAAAAATTATAAGGTGAATCCCAATGTGCTGCATTTTTGATTGCTATTTTATTATATGCATCCTATTTTCAGGATATTTTTTCCTTGCTGTTTATCTCAGCTAAATTTGGAAAGCTGTCTGCAGGCTGGTGTTCTGTTGAACGAGCTGGCTGCCTGAATAGATACGTGACATGATTTTGCACCAGTTAGGGACTATAAAGTAAGAGTACTGTTCTCTGGCTTGCCAAGGGCCTCTTTACATACATTAAATCTTGTCTCCTCGTATCATGTGAAAAGGCAAAACTAAACCAGTAATCCATTTTCTGATTAATTCTCAGATTAATTAATTCTCAAATTTAGGAGGAAGGGGAGATTCTTCACGCTCTAAAATATCAAATTCAGAAAATTGTTAGAAAATAAGGCTAGAAATGGACCACTAAGATCAGCTACACCGACCTGCCCATACAATTCCTCCTAGGTACTGCTGTACGTTGTGTCCGAAGTGAAGTGGCTGAAACCTCTTCACTTTAGAGATTCAGACTGAATGTATCAAATTTTGTGGTAAGTTATTTTGGTTGCTAATTTCTAAACAGGGAAGTGTTCTTGCATGTTAATTCTAGTATCATATATATACTACAGTGCCAGAAACAAGAGTGAAGCAAATGCATATTTTTTATCTAAAATCTTAAGATTTTGCCCTTTTTTTCCCCACAACCGAAACTGACAAAAAGCTTAGTTAAATTTCATATACATTTTCAAAGGTGTCCAAGCTTGAGTTCACAAAGATCTATTATTTCACAAGCTCTTGGCACAAAGCTGCTCCTGCAGAAAAAATAAAACCAAACAAAACACAGTGCTAGAGAAGAGATGATGAACAGGAGGAAATGATAGAGCAGACAGAAGCAGGACAGAGCTCTGAGGCACTTCAGCTGTGAGGATCTTGCCTGTGATACAAAAGGGAATCTGAGATGTCTTTGCCTGCCTCTCTGGCTAAATTTAAGAGCTATGCTTTTGAAGTCCATACCTGGCTCTAATGGAGGTGCTTTTGGGAATCTTCTAATCTGTTCCTTTTCAGTCATACATTAAGCACCTTGTAAGAACACCCCCATTTCTAGTCATTCCATTTTGAGAAATACATAAAATAACTGTTTTCCCAATGTCTCGTTTTAGATACCATTCCTGTAATGTTTCCTTTATTAAGTGAAGGATCTACCATATAAAAGTCACAGTTTTATATAATGTCGTTGCAACTCTATAGTACAATGGGAACAAAATGAAAACACATAACTTTTTAAAGGCATCAGTTATGACTGCCGCTGGCAGATACCCAAAAATTCTGTAAAGGAAACTGCCACATGCTGCCAGCAGCTTATAACAAGCATGCTCAAATCTTTGCATAATATTCCCACTTTGAAAATGCTGCTTTTAACATCTGGAAGTAGTGCTGAAATTATTTTTCCTTGAATTTTTGCTGGAGAATATATAGAAATTTCCTAGTCCATGTTTGCTTTTCACAGACTTTTAATAAATGAGTTTATTAACAGGAACGTTCAGTAATATGAGGAATTTTATTAGTTATACAAAGTGAATTCTTTAATTATAATTGTGAATTATGACATCAGAAATTGGTTTACATTACGTACAGAAGATGTAAATGTGTGTAAATGTGTCATTTAAAACAAGGGATGTCAGATGAGAATACTCATCCATTTTCAGAAAAAGCAACAACCAACAGTTGTTCATAAAAATAATTAGAATCCCACACGATATTAAATAAATACTGAAAAAACTTCTTTTCACAGACTTCAAAAACAGCAATAGAGATACAGTGAGTGAATAATTGTTCATTGTGTATTAGTCACTCTGCTGCAGTAATTATTGTTACTAATAATAGCTGTCTCAGAATGTTTGGAACCTGAATTTGGATTAACTTTTCCATCTGCTCATCAAATAAAAGCCCTTAATTACGCAAAGACTTGGAAAGAATCATTAGGAACCATTGACTAAACATAGCTAGGACTTTGTGGAGACATGAACCATATCTTTTTACTATCTCTTCCAGAGCAAGGGCCACCCTAAAGTCACAGGAGATGTATTGTCATTTTCCCTGTACGGTAGTTGTAGGATTTCTCTTGTCTTCTCTGGCTTTTGTCCCGAATAGCTGTTCACATTATCTCACAGGATAAAATTGATACTAGTAGTATGACACTTGAAAGGATCCAATTCTGCATTGCACTGTCTTGGGATATCTTCTAACCAAACATCATGGTTAGGAACAGTGTAACTTCTCATTGTATCATAAGCAAAACAGCATCACAAGTGATGCTTAAGGATTAAAAATTTCCTGTGTATCATGGCATACAGCAATCCACACATCCCCCACCAGCCCTGAAGAAATAGATCTATCCAATTACTTTATCCTTGTAAAAGGCACTTCAGTTTGCGGAGGAAGTAAAGCAAGAAGATGTATGAGTGAAGGAGAGTAGTTCACAGAACTTTTACTTTCAGCAGTAGAAAAATAACTTCTATTTTTTTTGTTTTCCAGGCCTCCATAAAACAATATATAAAATTAGAACATCAACTTTAAACATTAACCTGTGTTTCATTTGAAGACTATACTTTGCTAATAAAAATATGTTAGTATTTTGTGGTACAGCTTCAGATTATTCCATATTTCTGCAATTAAAAAAATAAAACATGTTCAGTTTCCATTGTACATCAAAAATATGGGGAAAAAATGGTTTGTGCTATCTTCTTCTAGCTTCCTACTCCCTCTCCTTGCTCCCTGTTTAATTGGTTTCTTCTTCTCCTCCCCAGCTTAGAGATTGTTCTGTCCCTGTGGCTTTGTTCTCTGTGGCTTCACACTCTTGATTTGCTCTCTGCAGTTGTCTCCTCTGCTGCTCCGCTTTGCGTGTGAGCCACAGCAAACTGTCATTGACAAATCTCAGAGAACATTAGGAACTGGGATTTTCGTTTTTTTCTCTTGCTGTGCCTACATGTGGAAAAGCAAGAAAATAAGGATGGGGGAGTGTATCATGTTGATGTTTATTCTATTTCCCCCACTATCCTGTCTAAATGATGATACATATTGCGCTTATATGTGCCTAAAGCGTAGCACAATCAGTATACAGACAATAGCAGTGTATTGAAACTAAATAAATGAGACACGAATTTCTCTCCAAACCTTGTCAGTGATTTCCTTTAAAAGATTGCCATAAATTCCTATTTGCTTCATAAAAACAACTTCTGCTGCATATCTGCAGCAAAGTTGCAGAGGGACTGTCTTAACACATTGCCAGAGGGTTTTTCTGGCTGAGCCAAACCATGTTCATAGAAGAAAATTGAAATTATAATAGTATTGGGAGATTCTGTGATCCATGCTAAAAGAAATTACATTTAAAATGTAGCATTTATGTTAGACAAAGCTGTTTCTACCATTGATATTTTTATTGATAGTATATTTCAAGAGAAATGAATTTAACTTAATCTCATAGAATATGTTTGCTTAAATTTATTGAGAAGGAATAAGGTCCTGTATGCTTGTGTAAAGCTTTCTTATTTCTAGTGTATTTAATTTAAAATGAAAAAATACCCCAAACCTGTCTATAAAGTAACATTTCTACTTCAAGTTTTTGCTTATCAATAAATATATTTCTCCATCATCAGCAATGCTCATTGCAGACAGTATAATAATTTTAGGGGAAAATCTGGTTACCAGCATACTAGGAAAATTTAACTATATATACTGTCATAGATTAAGGCAGGAAGTGGCAGCTCATTATTATTTCTGTGATTAATCTTTGCAATTCAGTAGCACAAAACATCTCAACTCCACTGTGCTGCTATATACATATGTAACATGAAGACATGGGACTAAACCTTAAGTCTGAATCTCTCCACCTCAGACTGGAACTTTGAATTCTTATTTTCAAGAAGATTTAATAATTTATCCATTGATGAATTCCCATTTTATTGCTTTCACCTACTATCAAATAAAATTAATTGAAATCACAATCTCGGCAAGCATTTTGATGCTGATTGTCCATAGATGGAGTTGGACACAGCTCTGATGTGAATGGGGGATATGAGCATAGACCTTGTGGTGGGGATGGCCCTTCAGTATGAGACTTCAGCTCGACCTGAATTCCTCTGCTAATTCCTGTAACATGTTCTCACTGAGCTGGCCACCCTCACGTTTACAAAAGGCTTGTATGATTTCTCTGTGTCTCGGTAAATCTGGGACCCGGGCTGAAGCAGCTAGAGCGTCCTGCAGGGTCTGTGCAGAGTCAGGGGGTTGATGGGGGTAGCAGGGTTAGAAAGTCCTGTTTCTCTCCCTGAGTATTTGCGCACACTGTAGCTACAGTGTTGGAAAGTCTCCCGCCAGTTGAGCTCTCTTGGTACTGGAATTGAGAGAGCTACAGGAAACCAGCCACCTGCAGCATTAATTATTGAGACATTTACAGCTACTCAGAAAACTTCCTTAGCTTCCTGGCCCACATCAGTGGTGTAATTTCAAATAATTATTGGGTCATTCTGTTCACTGAACCAGACAGCTTAGAACCAAGGAAGACTTTAAGTTAGCTGAAATTCAGACACTGCAACTCATTAGTCATCCTGAACATTATTGATCAGAAAAGGATGTTGTAGTAAGCTTTCCTGACATCTGATTTCTTTCCTAAAGAAAGCCTGAGCCACCTAAGCATGGTGAGCACCAGCAGGAGGGCGAACAAAACTGCCAATAGTACCCTGTGGCATCAGAGGCACTCGACAGCTCTCAGGAATTGGCAGATGCTTGGGGCAAAGCTGCTTTCCTGAGGGCGTGGAGGTACTGGTTGCACTCCATGTTCAAGTGGGCATTTGTAAGGCTGGAGACAGGTGATAATCCCTTTACATGCTGGCGTCTTTTGGATACTTTCTTTGGTGGGAGAGGGGACAGGTAGAGAAAAACAGTATGCATGATGGATAGAGCATCCTGGAGCAGTTTCCTTCAAAAGAACTTGATCTATAATTCTTCTTAGGCTGGGTCCACTGATACAAGGATTGGACTGAGTGTTTTCTGCGAGCTGATGCAAGTTACAACCATCACAATAAAAAGAAAATAGAAAGAGGCTTTACTTTGTTTTATTTTTGCTCTTGGTTACTTAGCTCATTGATGCAAGTGAATCTCTATCGCTTTATTTTTTATGAATTTGGTACGAGTCTGGTTAGAGTGAACTCTGTTTGCCCAGCCTGTGCCTGGGGAAAGAGGATGCAACCCTGCTTGTTCCAGCAGGCTGCACACATTCCTCCTGCTCTTGGTGCTGGAGATGCTGTGAAGAGAATGTGGCTGATCCTTGGCAGCATCAAAAGTGGAAGACGTTGGTCTCTGGACTTTCTTCTGATTCCCAATCTCTGTCCTTGCAGCTACTCATAAGCCCCAAGACAAGGAGAAGGTCCTGTGCCGAATCCTTCCAGCCAGCCCAAGGGGAGGAGTTGGGTGCCCTGTGTTAGTAAGGAAAGAGGATAACATGGGGAAAGGTGGAGGAGGGAGGAGAGCGTTTTTTAATGGAAAGAGAACTCCTGAAAGTGCACTTGTCTCCCAGTCTCCCTAGCTTCCCCACTACCTATCTGGCTTCCCACTCCTATAACAATATTTTACCCGTGTAGCTGACAAGTCTTAAAGTATCTTCTAATTCTGCCCAGTACCTACTTCCAATGTCATGCAGCGTTATTTGCTCTTTAACCTGCTTTTTTCGTAGCACTTTAACAGAAAGATAGACTTTCTGCTGTGAAGATACGATTGCTACAGTATCTCTGTTTGTTATCCAATTACACTTCAAGTTTATTTGTTGGTAAAAGAATTTTTCATATAGCTAAGGGCAGTCCAGGTCACAAGAGGAGGATTTTTTTTTTCAAGGAAAACAAATGTCAACATCTGCAAATGTTGGTAAGTTAATGAAAATGGGCTAAAATCAATAAATATAATATGACATATCTCTCATTGGACCAGAGGTTCAGGTTTTAGAGACATTTGCAGCATTCCCACCGAAGCCTGTCTTTTTCATCAAAGGAGAACTTTACCTGTCTATTAATATTTTACTTTACTATGTGTGTTTTTGTTATTTATCTGTCCCTATGAGTAACTCACAACTTTATTGGATTTGTGCTAACCTCATTCCCACAAGATTCAGATGTGTAATCGTCTTACATTTCCCAAGTGAGGAAACAAAATGAAGAGAGGTCAAAAACGGGGTTTTGACAATTATGCTTACCCTGTAGAGTCCCTGACTCTGGGAACAACCCTATTGTTGCCAGTGAATCTTTTTCATGGAGCGAATCACAGCTGTTACAGGCTTGAAGGGCATGTCTAAATCTTTCTGGAACCCATCTGAGCCAGCTCCTTAGTGATGGGTTCAAAACCAGCAATAGGTAATGAACTCCAGGCTCCCAACCCCAATTCTGGTACTTTGAAACCAAGCGACCTGTTTCCGTCATACAGTTCTGTATGCAATCCGTGTTGCCTGTGAGAGGTGTGGGGTGAAACTCCCCAGGACACAGGGCAACGGTGGGGCTGTGTCTCCCGGCCTGCAGCCAGGCAGGCAGCCGCACCCCTGCCTCACCCCGGCAGGCAGCCGCAGCTCCACGCACCCAGCACCCCGGCTGCTGCTGCGGGACGGAGTCGCGCTCCCTCAGCTTCCCATAGCTTTGCTGTGGTGAACATCCTCTCGGGAAAGGAGGGACAAGACGCCTTTTATGTGACCTCCACTGGATTGCCCGGAGTTCACTGGCCAGAGACTACGGTGCTCTAAATCCCATTTTCACAAGCAAATTAGTCTCCTTGAAGTGTTTTTCTTCATTGTTTCCTAGTCAGAACGTTTTATTATGCAGGCTTCTGCGTCTTATCATTGAAAATACTTGCATAGGTAAAATGGAGTTGAACCTCTTATAGTTTATTGGCATTCTAAATTGTTAGCGGCATGAAAGTTGCATTTTTAAAGGAATAGCACCATCTTGTGGAAGTACGTGTTCTCAGTGTGCTGAACAGCCAAAACCCTGTTGAGAGCCGCACAGTTAAACTTGGGCATTGCAAGTTTCAGCATCCGTAGTCTTTATTGTTAACGTTTTACAGCTGAGAATTAAGGAAATAAGAAAAAATAAAAGAGTAAGATGAAATAACATATTTCTTTCGTATTATCATAAGGACTTATGAAGACTAATTTGGAAGCATAAAAATAATTTCAGAGTTTATTGAAGTAGACAAAAGTCAAGATTAAATAAGGAGATACTTCTATATATACTCTAGATGACAAAGTGACAAAGCTAGATTTGAGAATATATCCTGAGAACGTGAACTTTTTACTTGAGGTTTATGATTCCTGCACAGAAATTATTTTAGACTATAGTCTAAAGTGCATAGTTTAAAGTCTAAGTGTATAGTTTAGACTATACACTTTCATGTAATTGTTTGCTACAGCAAGGCAATGGCCTTAAAAGGAAGCCATAGTACTGTCCTTTGCAGTAGAGCCAGCTATTACAGCCTGGATTTAAGCCTATAGTGCATTCATTGTAAAGCAGTCACTTTTGTACTAGATGCCATCACACTATAGGGGAAGTGCAGTCTTCTTAGACCTTCTGTTATGTTTGATATTTCTCTGTACCTCTCTGTACTGTTTAGCTAGTTTCACACTTCGTTTTCCAGAGTCATTAGTATAAAAATGTCAAATAGAACTGCTTCATTAAATGGAAATGAGATGATAAATGGACTCTATTTATGCAAGCTAATCAGTTTACTCAAGCTATCAGCAGTCAAAATTTACATTTTTACTGCAGTTTATTTTCATGTGTATGTGGCGCTTTCAGATCCTCCAGTGTAGTTGCTATGGCTCTTAACACGGAGCTGTTAACATAGAGTAGCTGTTGAAATCAGGGCTGATATTCCATGCCCATGATCACGTTTGCACATAAAACATACATAAAAGTAGTTGGCTTCAAATACAGGCTGTCTTTTTCCTTCACTTAACAGCAGGAAAGATTCTCCTATGACAAATATTCTGTTGTACTGATATTAACTTTTTTTTATATATGCATACATAAACATATAATACAGAGGTATATTTTCATATATATATATATATATATATGCAGAATAATTCCCAAAAGTTGAGTCAATAAATAAGTGAACAGATGTACATTTGTATGTCTCTTTCCAACATATGACAACCTTCCAATAACTGTTTTGTTTGTGGAAACGCAATTCAAAATGGGTATAACTTAATGACTTGCAAAAGTACTTAGAAGTCCCTTTTGTATTACCAGAGTGGACTTCATAACCATGAAAATCCTTTTTATATTCCCATTAAATGTCCTAGCCATTCTATATAGCCACTGATTGTTACTGTTATTTCATATCAAATGGTGTGTGTTTAAAGCAAGCGCTAAATCAGACTGAAACACATGCTTTGATATGTGAATCGCTCTTTAAGCAGAAAATTTCTTGAAAATTTCCATTTATGCTTTTGAAGGAGTCAGGTTATTTCTGATGGCTTCCTGAAAAACTTCAAACTGTAGTTCAAGGCTGAAGGATTTGGGTCTCTTCAGTCTGGAAAAAAGACGACTGGGGGGGGATCTTATCAATGCTTATAAATACTTGAAGGATGGGTGTCAGGAGGATGGGGCCAGGCTCTTTTCAGTGGTGCCCGGCAACAGGACAAGAGGTAATGGGCACAAACTTGAGCATAGGAAGATCCACCGAAACACGAGAAGGAACTTCTTTACTTTGAGGGTGACAGAGCACTGGAACAGGCTGCCCAGAGAGGTGGTGGAGTCTCCATCTCTGGAGACATTCAAAACCCTCCTGGACGCGTTCCTGTGCAACCTGCTCTAAGGTGACCCTGCTCTGGCAGGGGGGTGGGACTAGGTTATCTCCAGAGGTCCCTTCCAACACTACGATTCTGTGATTCTGTGGTAGGCTAACATGACTGATCATGAATGATACCTTCGTTCCTATCCCGGTAAGTGTATTTTGTCTGTACTCTGAGAATGGTCACATGTATATTTAGGCAAAAAGCATATATTAAAGCCTTAAAGTTTGATGTGTCTACCTCCACAGAACACAGATCAAAATGAGCACAAGCCACGTATTACTTTCTCATCTGAGAGATCAGTAAGTCAGACTTTTTGACCAAGTATGATAGAAAAATACAGGTGCTACCAAGTAGAGGAGACTGGAGATCTAAGAGTCTGGTATGCTCTTTAACCATGCTTAGGGATGCATACTTCCACAGAAGATGCAAGAAATTTTGAAGGACATTTTGACTATCCATTTACAATAGAAACTGCCTTTTTGTTGGTGAGGTTTTTTGGAGGGGGATTGTTTTGTTTTAAAACTCTGAATTAAAGATAGAAACTCACATCTTGAATTTGGGTAAGCTATGATTTTTTCCAGGGTTTTTTAAAATTTATTTTATCTTTCAATTCTAAATATTTCGTGCATGTAGGTAAATGATCATTCTTTAACTTGAAACCTACTCAGTGTTGGAAGTGAAAACTCACAGAAATAGGCTGTACACATTCTAAATTCTCTTGCTTTGAATGACTATTCTAATGAATTTGACATTTTTTACCTTTCCCTTTTAAGTTGCTGCAGTTTTGCAGTTTTGGGTGGAATACGGTATCTTTTACTTTGCTCAAAAAACTAATAAGAATAAATGCTGACAGCAGCTTCAGATATTGTCACCTCTTTGCTTGGTGAGAGATGCCTACCCTTGGTCTGGGTCACCTCATGTTTTGAAAGAAATGAAGATGTACTTTCATGTCAGCAAATCACAGTCCAGCGCAGCAGTGCAAACCATTTTTATTAGCAGTTTGAACTGATGTTACAGCCTATGAAGTATAATGTGTGAGTGAATCTCCATTTATGAAAAAGGCAGAATACTATAAATGGGTATACATACATTTTCTATACTTTAAGAAAATCATTGCCTTTACTCATGTCTGTTCATGTTTAAGACGTGTGAAAATTTTCTTAGTGTTAGGAACAGCTTTTCCTCTTTTGGTTGTATATGTTGTATATGGGTGCCTCCTTCTGAAATCACACATCTAAATCCATCTGCCTGGAATCTAACAGCCACAGCTCTACTGGAGATGGAAGGAAGGTGATGTAATTTTATCTTTGTTTTGACTGAGGGCATTTCCTCCCATGCCTCTTATATTTCTTATTTAGAAATTGCCTGAAGGTTTGTTCTGTTGTGTTCTTTTTCTTTTATACATTCTGCAGTTGCTACATAATACTGAGATTTCAATGTGCACAGCAAATATATTAAAAACAAAATCAGAAAAATCCTCTTCTTGTTCCCCTCCTTCCCCAAATATAAGAAATTCTAGTTTCTGTAACAGTCCAGGCTTTGCAGAGTTACTCAAACTTGTAAAAGACTGCGGGATGTGTATTTCTACCAGGAGTAGTTGTTAACTCCCATTTTATTATATGTATCAAACTAATTTCAAGAATCCAGCCCTGTATTATGTAATTTGTCAGGATTCATATTCATCCAAAGAGGTCGTTAAAACAATTACATGCAAGCTGACAGGAAAGCTATGTTCAAACATTCTGCATGAAGCACTTACTTTTACATATGCTCATAAGGAAATGTTTCCTTGCCAAAAGCTGGGTAAAACTTTCTGGTGTGTTTTGATGAGGTGGACATTAAGGTGTTATCTGTTACTTGGTTAACATAAAAAATGCAGCCATCAACTACTTAAACTTAAGTCATAGTCTTTATGTGGCCAACAAACCACAATTTCCCTACTATACTGTGTGTTATCTTTGATAAATTTCTGTAGATTTGTCCCAGCCCTGGCTACCACGGTCCCTGGTGCTGCTGCCTGCTGCTTCTCCTTGTTAGAGCCCTGAGTTCAGTTTGCCCGACTTTGCTTTTGTATAGAGCAATCTTTGCCCAATTTTTCAAAAATCACAATTAGTTCTGAGATCCATCAGCCTTTCAGTGGTGCCCACAAGTCCTTTTCCTTGATGCCACTTCTGCAGGCAGTCTGTCTTTGCAGCTGGGCATTTGAGAGCTTTAAGAGTATGTTTTATGCGTAATTGATTACTTCTGGCTCCAACACAGCTAGAAGTCTAGAGAAACTGTGCACCTGACACAAATTTCCCAGTTTCAGAGATCCTGTTGCTTCCGTTTTCTTACCTTTCTGGAGTGGGGATTTTTGGGTTTCTTTTTGGTTGCTGCAGGTTTGCTCAGTTCTGTTTGGCCCAGGCAGGTGTTGTGGCGGATCGCCCGCCTGCACCGAGCTGGCGGTGCTCCGTGTGATCCCATGACTCAGAGAAGAGGTGACTCCCACCAGCATTTGCTTTCCCTGTCATGCGCCGTCTTTGTATCTTGCCACCCACTTGCAGAGAAGGAGAAAATTTGTTCTCCCAGATCACCAATCCATCATTTTGCTTAAGGTAAATGTAGGGACATATCTTGAGTCAAGATTGCTGGCAACAAATGGCAGAGTCTGCATGTTTTGATACTCTGTGATTGAACAATTCCACAGTAATAAATTCAACGAGAAATGCTAGCACTGACTTTTTCCTGCAAAGAGTTAGAAAATTTTGAAGCATACTGCTAATGCAGGGACAGTTCTGAGAAAATTTCAGCCTCATTGCACTTTATAGCACTGTTGTTAAAAATGTCATATAGAAGTAACACGGTACTACCTCTAGAGAACAGACGTGATTATGTCTTTTGTGCTATTTATCTTGCATGAAAGAGAAGCACATACAGTTCTGCACAAATTCTTCACAAGGGATACGAATCCTTGTCCCACTCGTGGGAGCTTTAAAACTCATTCGGGTAAGACTCTAATTTATATTTGCTATTTAAATGAGTTCAGCAATCTAACAACAAACAGATAAAAACTTATGTGAAGTATTTGGTACTCCCTAACTATCAGTGATTTTGAAGGCTCATCTTAAACCTTTACCTAAAATAAATACTATAGACTACTGCTGCGCAAAGTTGCTTATGTGCATACGTATATGTTGGCGAGGCTGAAGCTCTGGAGAATTATCTGAGTTAATGTCTGGCCTTTTTGCCAAAATTTAAAATACCCAGAAATTAAGAAAACAATAATCCAAAATTATTTCCTACCGTTTTCCAGGTGAAACATTTTATGTATGTATCAAAAATAGTTTACAATTCACCTTACTCCCTTTTCTCTTGAACGAGGCAACAAACCTATTTAATTTTGATAACAACCATAATAACACTTCAAAGGACCCCTGATTAACTTCTGCTGTAATTGCCTTCTGCTTCCATTAGAACTGTTCATCACTAATTTTAAACAATACATAACACAAAAGTTTTTTAAAATTCTTATAACTGTGTGCATTAGCTATGGAAGGACTATAAATTTGAATTAACTAAATGTTGGCATGTCTTTTTGACAAAAAGAAATCAAGGTACAGCTTGCAGAAAAGTTTGATTTTGTATGTAGTTTGTATTTATCACCTCTCCATTAAAGTAATAATGAAACAGTAACAGACTAGTGACTGAGTTAAAACCTTACTAGTTAATCTAAAGTTGCCATGCTCGCACCAGGGAGTCGAGGACACGTATTCTTGACTTTTTCTTGTTTTTCTTTGATCTCCACCAATAATTACAGATCGAGTAACCTGCATTATATAACAAGCGCCCACCTCTATCTAAGCTGTTGGTAGATTTCTTTTCCAGAGAAGCAAGCGCTTTGCAGAGGAACGACGACCGTGGAGAAGCCCCAGCATACGTCATTTTTTCCAACATTTGTCCTTGTTCCAGTGAAAGACTTTACATCTCCCCAGAATCATTGCCCGTCGCCACTTCTTGCAACCCCCTTTTCATTTACTGGTGACCTGGAAGAACACCCTCAGAGGGTCCTCACCTGCGGTGGAGGAGGCTCTGGGAAGACTCGCCCCGCAGCGCGGAGCCGCTCGCCGTGGCGGCAGCGCGGCGCTTGCGGGCGGCCGGCGGT